>CM042426.1:33881618-34269118 GCA_023631565.1 Gymnocephalus cernua | reverse complement strand
TTTGACTCTAGTCTGTTAGGAGCAAAAGAAGAAGTCAGATGACATCATTCTAGAAACACAAAGTCGGCGTAGAAACATCGGACTTTAACATGAGAGGCTGTTGGCTAATACGGTAGGCTACTTCCTGCTTCTTACCACGAGACAACTTTTCTTTTTACCCATGACAATGATTGTTTTGTAATAGTCAAGGATATAGGTTCACAATAAACTATAGTTAGTTAAAGTCCTGTGTTTTCCCTAGGTTTGTGGAAGACTGAGGTGCACTTATTTGGGGCGTTTAGGGGTCCTCCCTCGAGAAAATATTACTTTTTAAATTATAAAATTAAATTTCACATAATTTTGGACTATTATTATTACTATATCTGACTAAAATGTTGGAAAACAGAACAGATAATAAAAATGAACACTCAAAAAGCTTAAAGACAAAACGTCCACTGGGGACCAACTACAATCATTGGATCTGAGAAAAGTCTTTTTGTTACATTTATTTGGCTGGCATTTATTCCCTGTAGTCACATGAACATTGAAACAGGATTGTTGTACTTAAAATGATGTTGCTTTGGAAGATATCCACTTAATTTAATTAACTGAGACTGCTGAAGCCCCATTGACTAGGATGAACAGGAGGAATGACAAGAGCAAGAAATGTATATTCAATGTAGGCTACATATGGGCATCTGTCACCTTTAGGACAGACTTGACACAATACAAGGGATGATGTTAAAGTAATAATGAATAAAACTATAAACAGAAACATGGGCTGCATCTCATGGCCCTTAATTGATAGCTCCTCGACTCCTTGGTCCTCGGCTGAACTGGATGTTGTTCTGTCCCTCCTCCGTGAAAGCCGTCTCAAAGCTCTTATTTCTGCCCCGAGGACTGAGCATTGAGGAGGGATCATTGAGGAGCTATAGCCGAGGATAAACGAGGGCAGCCTTCCTGGAAGCCGTGCAGCTGAAGGAGTTGCTAACTCCGCCCAAACAGCTTACGTATTTATGTGACGCTTCAAAGGAAAGGACATCTCATCCCTCTAAATCACATTTGCTCGTTGCCTCTCTCCCATGATTTCCTCGTCTCTCTCCCGTGCCTCAACAGATGAAGGGACTAAGACGCAAGGAAGGGAGGCAAATGGAGGAGACAGGGATGCAATTTAAGGGCTTTGGGCCGTACCCATGGTGCAGGCTGGATGAAGAGAGACATTGAGCGGATTGACAGCCAGATCTTAAGTACTCCTGGGAGACTGGCCAGGTGCTCCCAGTTGCACTGATTTGGCACCGCCCATGGACCTGCAAGGCAGCACAGAGACAGAGAGACAGCAGGCCCTGCTCTAGCAGGAGGACAATCGCCACAGTCACAATATTGTCTCTAGAAGTGTATTATTCAACTTTTGTTTTAGTTAGAGAAGGACAAGACAATTGCAATACTCAATACTATGGAATTGCAATAGCTCTAGAATCACAATGAATGAAAATAGCAATACAAATCCAATCGGCACCCAAAGAATCGAATCGGGACAAAAGCATATCGTCCCAGCCCTTCTGCGCACATATTCACATTTTCTGCATATCCTTCAAAACCTGGAAACTCTTTTTCAGATTTAAACACCGGTGGATCCCTGCATATGGATACAACTTGGTCAAAATTCTTTAATAACCAAATATAAGGGATCCTTATCTAAAGTTTACGTTATAGTGTTTACATTGAAAAGTGAGTACTTGTTATACCATCATCCAACCAAGTAAACTGTGAAATATCTATATTGGTGTCTCTTAGCTTTTTATCCTCGGTCAATTATTTTCTTTTTTCTCCTTTCTGATCCTGTCATAACCACAAAATATAACGTCAAAATTATAATTCCTAAAAGAAAAATCTCCTCCTGCTTCCTTTTAACTGGCTAACCAAACATTCAACTCACTGCCAGACTTGCCTTGGCAAATGTAGGTTCTTCCGGTCTGCTAATTACAACTACATAGCTGATGGTCTCGTTTGCTTATATAGGTCTTCTAGAGCAGGGGTCTTCAATGTTTTTTTAAGCCAAGGACCCCTTAGTTGAAAGAGAGACGGAGCAGGGACCCCTTACTACATATATTGTAGAAAATGAAGTTGCATATTAAACTGGGCCTACAATAACATGTAGGGCAGCCTAAAACCTTTATACATACATTTTTAGTGCATAAAATACTAAGCTATTAAAATAACTGTTGGCATGATTTTATAAATAATGTGTTAATGTTAAACATACACGTGGCAAAGTAAATCATAGGATGAACTGTATCTGTGGATGGCTACCTTAGTAACTAGCTTACCTATGGCCCAGTAAGCCTATCATTAATTTAATGAAGTTTTTTTTCACAAATTTATATATTTGCTAATACTATGTTGGATTCATGTAAAGATAGTTTAGGTTTTATCTGCTTTGAATGCATATTTAAATTACAAGTGACACTGAAGTGATGGATCGCGATGCGACACTCCAACCTGTGTCCTTGTCTCTGTTGTCCCTCTCCTCAGGACTGCCCAGCAGAGTCAGGTGATTTCCGGGCCCAGCAGTGTTCGGCCCACAATGACATCAAGTACCAGGGTGTCACCTATGAGTGGTTCCCATCACCTTATGACCCGTCAGCACCCTGTGCACTGCGCTGCCAAGCCAAAGGGAGAAGTCTCACTGTTGAACTGGCCCCCAAAGTGCTGGACGGGACACGATGCCGGGCGGATGCTTATGACATGTGCATCAGCGGAGCGTGTCAGGTAACGGATTGTATAGTCAGATGTTGTCCATTTAGTGTCATCAACCTCTGATATGATTAGATATCCTCCACTAGTTGTCTCATTACCTATGTGAATGAAGATATGGTACAAATGCAGTACATCATAACAAGTTCTGTGACATGAAATGATACCTGGGGCAGAGGCTCATCTATGGCCTGTAAAGCTTAGCTCATATTTAAAATGAAGTTCTATTAATTAGATCATGCATGCTTGTGAGGAGTTATGTTACGTTTTGTAGTTTGACTTCACTTTTGTACAGATCACAAAAGACAGATGATTGAAGGTAGGTTTTTTAGTCCAGGACTGATGAACAGGATGGAGCGAGGGGCAGGCATGTGAGCTGGTTAGCTGGTGTTGAGATCCATGTAACAGACGGTGTGGTTGGAGTTCTGTGTCCCAATAAACCGAACTGTTACTACAGGCTGTTACTTAGAACAAAGACCTTAAACTAGATTCTGTAGATTTAAGCTGCATCTCATGGCCCTTATTTGATAGCGCCTCGACTCCTCGGTCCTCTGCTGAATCGGAAGTTGTTCTGTCTCTCCTTCGTGAAAGGTCGTCTCAGAGCTCTAATTTCTGCCCCGAGGACTGAGCATTGAGGAGGGATCATTGAGGAGCTATAGCCGAGGAAACACGAGTGCAGCCTTCCCAGAAGCCGTGCAGCTGAAGGAGTTGCTAACTCCGCCCAAATAGCTGACGTATTTATGTGCCGCTTCAAAGGGAAGGACATCTCATCCCTCTAAAAAACATTTGCTGGTTGCCTCTCTCCTCCCATGATTTCCTCGCGTCTCTCCCATGCCTCCTCGGTGGGAGGGACTAAGACGGGAAGGGAGGCAAGTGGAGGATTCGGGGATGCAATTTAAGGGCCAAGAGATGCACCTCTATATTCTTGGTTCAAAAGTTGGCCGTAGTACTCTTTCACTTGATAGGAATAATCTGGCAGCGAACATCAGGAATCCGAGTCATTATGCAGGATGGTTGATTTGCAATGATTGCCAGGTGTGTTGCTCATCCAGAAGCCCAGAACAGAGGTGCCGCCCAAAAACAGACGAATATTAGGCTTGTTCGAGATGAGCTGCGCCTCGCCTCGCCTGTAAAGTGGACGAGAGCAAGCAGCAGCAGCCGGGGGCGCTGATAAAAAGCCGCGGTCAAGTCAGACAGTTTACAGCCATTTCCAGCAGCCTTCAGGCTGAACAGGAAGTCACAGAAACACTCACATCCTGTTAGGTCCGATTATTAAAATGTTATCAGACCCATATATCAGCTTGTACATAGTCTCCAGTTGTTTTTATTAAGACAGATTAGTTGTCAAAATGCTCTACATGCGATCTGTTGCTGATGATAAACATCAGACGATGTAGTAGATGATCTGCAATCTGAACGGATTTAGTCTCTTTGACTTCTAAACGCTAAACGTTAAAATTCATTAAAATAAAACATTTATTAAAATCCCTCCAATTCAAAAACAATAAAAAGTTTATATAAAACGTCATCATGTTGAGTCGATTCTGAAGAAATCAGCTGTTAGATCAACTGAGAGCCAGGCGTTTCCCAGCATGCCCTGGGTCCTCCAGGGTCTTGTAGTCGGTGGAGAGCAACTGCACTGCCTGCGTCTCAAACCTGCGGCCGCCTTGATCTCGTGAGGTTATCGTTGCCCACGTGTGCATGACGTCAGAGCAAGTCAGGATCAAGTCAGACACAAATCTAACCGGCATGCATTGGGCGGCGATCGCCAGTGATCCATTCTGCGCAGGCCTGGCTCATCTCCAACGAGCCTATTAGTACTATGGCTCCCACCTGGTTTCTTGGCAAGACCTGCCCTACGAAGCAGCCCAATTGGTGAAGGCTAGGCATTGACCTTGAGTAGTTAAAGGGATACTTCACCGATTTAGCATTCAGCTTTGTATCAGTAGAAACCCAGTAGTATTTCTGAATGACCGTGCTTCCCTCCCTCATGTCCCCCTGAGATGGGAGATCTCTGCATTGGGGGTCTGGAAAACATTCCTCCAATGACGCAAAATGATGATTTTTGCATCATTGGAGGAACATTTGGCCAGAGGCAAAGGTCTACAGCCTATATAGGTCTATGACTACAGCCAGTACTAGGAGCTACTTCCGCATGTTTTCAACCCTCCCATCACCCGAAGCGAGCCGATCTCAGCTGGAAAAAAACGAAATGTCAGCCATCTTGAATCTTCGCTAAACAGGGCTCTCTCTTCTTAGCAGCAAACTTTTACAAAATGATGTGCATTCAAACTACCGCACATGTGTACCACCGGGATACATCGCTACAGATCGGAGAATATGCAGGAAACGTTATTACAGAGAGAATAATCGGCACACTACGAGAGCTTCGCCTGCCACGGAGACCAGCACAGAGACCAGCGGTCTCGCTCGATGCCCTGAGCCGGGGAAATGGACATCCTCATCGGCTAGGTGGGAAGCTAACGCTAGCCGGCCACCTGTCCCATCAATCCTGCTTGCACGTGTCCGTTCATTAAACAACAAACTGGACTACATCCAACTTCAACGAAACTCCCAACGCGAGTTCAGAGACTGTGTTTTGTGTTTTTGTGGAAACATGGCTGAACAACAGTGAACCGGACTGTCCAGCTACCAGGACTGCTAGCCCTCCGACGATCCGAGCTAGAGATGCTCTGTATGAAGGTGGGCTGTGTTAGCACGGACTGGTGCAGAAATGTGGTGATTTGTATCCAACTAACTGCTAACCGCTGAAGTTTGTGACTATTAAATGCCGACCATTCGAAATTCCACGCTAATTCATGGCTGTTTATTCTCGGTGTTTACAGCCCACCAAGCCTAATGCTAGTATGCGTTAGCTGAACTTTACGGAGCCTATAATGTGTGTGTGCACTAAAGGTAGCCTGTTTCGTATGTCGTTTTTATATAATGTCATTTTTATATATTTTAAATGTGTAACACCACTTGAGCCACGGTGAAACGTTGTTTCGTGTATATGGTTGAAATAACAATAAAACACATTGAGTTGAGTTAAATGCCTCACTGTCTCGTCTGTCTGTTCAGCGGTAGGCGTGGCTTGGGAGTGGACTCAAAGCAGCGAAGCGAAGTGCATTCTGGGATTTGGTGTCTTTCATCCATATGAGCCAAAAACACATTTTCTGGCTTTTCTCGGCCTAGAAGGCACCAATTTAAAAGAAAATTTCACATTTCTGCTACATAAGTGACCCAATTTAAAGATATATTCAGCTTTCCAGCGGTGAAATATCCCTTTAAGGTTAGGAAAGCGGACCGGTCAGGGGATAGGACCTGAACAAATCGGGTTCCATTACCCCACGCCAGCATGGACGCCTGGCCAATCGTAGAGCGCAAATGCTATTGAAGGGCGTGTCTTGCCTAGAACTGCAGTGGGTTCCATAATAACATGTACAGACACTAGAGGGAGCAACAGTGCTGACTATGACAAGTACACATGTAAAACTTGCAATGCAGAATTACAGAAAGTTTGCATCTGATGCATTTACTGTCTTTTGATGGTAGAAAAGCCAGTGAGAGAACCCTCACACAGTTTCTGTTGATACAATGGGTCATTGCTGAGCCTTTACACACATATATATATATATATATATATATATATATATATATATATATATATATATTATTATTTTTTCTGTTATTACAGTATATAGCCATTCATATCTGCCTAATAGAATACAGTAAAAAAGGTTTAAAAGACACAATGATGATGTAGATGTAGTAAACAAGGCTAAAAAACTGACCTCACATTTCCACATGTTGTAGACCCGTCCGCCCGACCTCTTCCCTCTTGACTTTCTAGCTCTGTCATAACACTTTGCTCCCGAGAGAAAATAGTCATAACTAGAATATTCCACAAGTAATTTTGACAGTGTGCCTGCTACTTGGTGCACATCCGAATAACACTGGCTAACAGTAAATCTGCTGTTTGACACGTCCTGAAAAGAGAGGACAACACGGCCTACAGTAAAGAGTCTCCATGATAGGTGTGTGTCAGAACTTGTTGCTATGGTTATTTCCATAGTGAGGGAGTAGAGGAGGGTGGGGATACAGTATCTTTAATGGGTCAAACATGTCCATTTAATGATAATTATTCTTCTCAAGTTTGTTCTGTAATTAAAAAAAAAAAAAAAAATATTATCATCACAAGAGAGATAAAGGTCCGGCAAGCGCATTAATGTGGTTTTTATATTTGTGGTGTCAAATATATGCGACACAGAGCAGGTAACAAACATGGAACCCACTGTGTCCTTCCAGATATTTTCTATCGGCAGTTGGTGTGAACACAGCCAAAAGTTTAAGTCCGGTTACATGTCTGAGACGGCACACAATTTGTTGACCAACCATGATGTATGAAGAGTGAAAACTGTAGAGGAGAAAGCAATTTGTTTTGAAAAATGTCAGAGAATCGTACTACAGCTTCACCCTCTGTCCTCCCCTCTGGCTCTCAATATTCCGTCCCCATACACACACATAGGAAAATCTGAAACGGTCTGAAAACTGGACGATACATAAACTGTGATTTGGTAGAAACCGTGCTTGATATCAGAATGCCCATTCAGCCCAAAGTCTTGTCTTCGGTTTAAACTTTTAATTATTTTTCTACATTAAAGTATGGTGATACAGTATGGCCCCAAGAGGGGTTGTTTTGAGCTATGTTAAGCGATTTCCCGAAGATTTTCCATTAAAGTCTATGGAAATTTTTGCACCGTTTTTTTGCCGATTTTGTGAAAACCGCGCAGCAAATCTCTTATTCAAATGATAGCACACCATTCCTGGTCATTAAACACGTTTTGATGTATTTTGTGTGCATGTGTTGACGACTCTGAATTATCAGCCATTATAGGGCTCACTTGAACATACATGTCATTTTTGGCCATTTGCTGAAAAGACTGATGCTCACAATTTAATTGGATTTTACAATTTAAATTGTTAGTCAAGTTTTGATCTCTGCATGTTTGCGTTGTTTTCTCTTCAGGTGCTTCGGTTTCCTCCCACCACCAAAAACCTATTAGAATTGGCCAGAACTAAAAGAACTGGAGTTGCTGTCATTACTGTAGTACTACGTAGACTCTACGTAGAGCCTAAGCCTTAGCCTACATACAGTAAGTGGCCTATAGCGTTGTAAAGATTTATACTGGTGCGCTGGTGTGCTTGCGTTAATCTAGCGTATCTCTTTAAGAGGATAGCAGAGCCGGCATGTGTGTGTGCTGGGGGAATGTGTGGTAGAGCGAGTGAGAGAGTAATGGTACATGTCCATATAGGCACTGTTTTCATGGCAGGGATTGCCCCGCTTTCCAGCATTGCACGCTTGTGGGCCACCAGCAGTTATATATTTTTCTTCACTGACCACTGAAAAGCAAAGAAAAGCGGTTACAGCCTCATACAAACCCGATAGCTGCACCTGATTGGACCAACGCATCACGTGGGGCTGGCTGCTGTGGAATACAGTCTCTTTTTTTACGAAAATAGTTCACCGAAACGTGTTTCTAAAAACATTTAATGCAAGAAATAGGAGATGCAGTTGCTGAATCTGTCGTCATTTCAGATCAAAAACGGTCAGTTTAAAACATTTTCTTCCGCTTATGAGAGGCGGCGAGCCAAGCTGCCCGCTCCTCATTTGCATTAAGTAGCCTGGATTCAACTTTACGCAAATGAGGAGCGGGCAACTTGACACTTTCTAATGACATAGAAATGAATGGTAAGCGTGGAAATGATGCTGACAGTGGACATGTACCATGACAGAGATTAGCTTCGGAGCTAGTAACGGCGGTGGAGACGGAGAAACAGTCTTCCCTGTTTCCCTGACTATGGTGGGAAAGCTGTAGCAAGAAAAGATAACCCTCTCCTTGATTTCATATTGTTCACGGAGAAGGAGAACCCAAAAATGAGTAGGGGGAAATGCAACGCTGCTAAGCCACGGCCAAGAGGACCAGTTGTTGCGGTCTACATCGCAGCAATGCGAGGTTACATTTTTAGAGAGGTGCACGTCAGTCTACAGCATAGGGTCTCCATCTACACATACCGACTTCCGTACCTACGGCGTAGTTTCAACGCAGAACCATAAATCAGGCTTTAGTCCCTGTGCACATACGTCTGCACTAGGGATGTCACGAGAACCGATACTACCGATACCTTCCGGTTCTAAAATGACAAAACACCGACGATGCCCATTTTTTTAAGCACCGTAGGCACCGTTAGCGCCAATGCCAGTGTTAGCAGCATCGGTGCTGCGCCTCTTCCGGAACTGATGGGGGCAGTATACAATTCAGGGTGTTCCAGTCAATACATTCAGAAGTAGGAGGTCACGAACAAGTGGCCAAAGTCACGCCCTTTTACTTCCGGTACATGGGACATATCAGAGATTTCCGAAAAACTATGAACAAGAGTCAACGGAGATAGATTCTATGAAAAACGGCATGTTCACTGCAAACTCACAGTCCTCTCTTCCCGATTTACTGCCCCCTTCTCTTGGCTTCAAATAACTTACCGTTGTCGCTAGCAGTTAGCAGGGTTAGCATGGCGGCCAGGACCAGTCGGGATCACTTTACTGGCTGTGTCTCAGTTGTTTTTGCGAGTAACCAACTCAGGTACTCTAGCTATATAATTCAATGTGAGTACACAAATGTTGAAATTACATAAAATGTCTCCATCTTTCAAATACATCTCCAATATATACCTGTGGTTTGTTACGTCTCTGGTCACACAACTGTTAGAAACACTGTTTTGTTTTGCACTGTTGTTGTTTTTGCACAGTAGCCTACCTTTTGAAAAGATGTCTGGAAGTCTGAAATGTGTCTGGGGACTCTAGTTGTTGCACTATGACCATTAATTGCACTTTATTATGTTGCTCTATTCTCTATCCGTCTTGTTATGACATTTTGATATTTTTCTAATATTTTAATAAAGAAGTTCATTTTTCAAGTTAATGTACATGGAATCTTAGAAAATACTTTTTTTACCATGGTATCGAAATCGGCATTGAGAATCGTGTTATTTTACTGGTATTGGCACCGACTGCTGAATTTTTGGTATCATGACACCCCTAGTCTGCACACTGCTCCTATAGGACGGGTTAAATGCAGAGGACAAATTTTGTTTCTCTGTATGCTTAGAAATGACAATAAAGGCCCCTTTAACATCACTGTTTAGAGTATCCACATTGTTGCTTTGCTTTGCAGCCAATAATACACATATGGGGACTTGATTAATTGAAAGGGTGGGCTGGGACATGGAAACTCTGGTCCCTGCAGCGTCATAATCATGTCAGAGACTCTATGTTTAGCTGAGCTTTGTTTTAGGACGCACAGAGCGGAATTCCCTGCGGACACTTCCACTCCCAGGCAGGCTGCTTGATTAGAGGCTGTTTGAGACTGCATGGCAGGAGGAGGAGCACATTTATCACACTTGACAGACCCATTTCCGAAAACAATTGTTAATATATACTCTTTGGCACATAGGTGATTTAGCAGAAAGTGGCAGTGTAGTAGAAACCTATTATGAGCTACTGAGTTTTCTCGTCCAACTGTCAAGTGAATTTGGATGCATTTCCTTCAGCTCTGTTGAAGTGGACTACAAGAAGTGATGAGTTTTGTACAGCTTGTTGTTTTTCCATTTAGTTTTTTTTCTGTCAGACTAACATGCTGCATGAAGACAAAGATAACAAATCACACCGGTTAATAGCCATACCAGCCTGACCTGTACACAGCAGCTGTCTGGAGGTTATGGTCGACTAACCATATTTTTTACTGACATTTAAAAACACACAAAGCCACTAAAAGTTAAGGGTTGGTTATCTGACAAATGCTTTTTTTTTATTCTGAAAAATGGAATGGGGGAAATATAACATAGACCATTCTTTCTCACTAGGGACTACTCACTGTAATAACAGACAATAGCAATACATACCTGCACAATGCCTATTCTCCAGCCACTATAGTACAATATCGCAACTCAAAATATGCTGTACCAAACGGTTGAGCAAGCAGGCAAGAAGAGTTGGCACATAAACAGCAAAAGGACTGAAGAATACAAATTAAAAAAGTTGCATGACCGGGAAAAGAGGAAGAACCTTGTTAACATCGGTGAGGCCTTTCAACGCTGCAGAAGGAGTTGGGTATTTGTTTGGCAGTTGAGTTTAAATATCAACAATGTTCGCGCAGCATCGCTTACTACACCTTTAATGTGTAAATAATAACAAGTGGCAACCTCCATTGAAGAGAAAAATAAAGAAAAAGGAAGTGCCAAAAACTGCAGTTCATCGAGTGGCTACTTGGTGCTGACTCCAAAAAGGAGTCAGTCCCCCATTATCGTATGTCTTTATAACTGATATTCAGGCTTAAAATTATGCATAATTAAGGGTGTGCCACTTTGAGTGACAGGTGGCTGCCGTCACAGGAGGCGATCACAGACTGTAGGCTTCATTCAGCCCGCCCATCATTCAGACTCTTAAAAAAACGGGTGACGTCACGGTGACAACTGACTACGTCCATATTTGATACAGTCTTTGTATAATAATCATTGTTTTGACTTCACACACTGAAGAATATCGATGGAAGTTGCAGTGAATAGGCATGTTGAAATGACAAAAGTCACGGATAATACCTCAAGAGAATGAGAAGAGCTCTGGCAAAAGAGTATACGAATAAAAGTGGAAAATTCAGACAGAAGAATGGAAGTAGAGGAGGTAACAACAGAGGGAATTGAGAAAGGAGTAATCACACAGCATCAGCTCACAATGCAGCTCCTTCACAGGAAAAGACAGATGCATTTACAATCGGACATTTCCAATGTGTTCTCTTGTGTTCTCTTAGTGTTAAGCCTTGTTTACCCTTAGGCTGGAGAGTGTTAGACTTGACTGTTCTCTACTCAGATGATCCACTAATGTACGAGTAAACACCTATGACAGGTGATAGGATGCAGATACTGCAAGGTAATTGGTGGCATCATTGAGGCATCTCAAACATATACTGCACTGTAGACTTCATTTCGATGAGAGAGTAGGGTGTCAAGGCAATACAGAAGAACCTAGTATCAAGCAAAGTAATGGAACAATATTATTGAAGCACATTGAGGCCACTTAAGCGTGATTTATGCTTCTGCGTTAAATCAACGCCGTGGCTACATATGTAGGTATGTGGAGACACCGATCCTGAGCCTGAGCCTGACTCTCAAAAAATGTAACTACACGTCGCGGCGACGCACATCGCTCGGCCATGGCTTGGTAGCATTGGATTTCCCCCGACTCATTTCCTGGTTCTCCTCCTCCATAAACAACATGATATCAAGGAGAGGGTTAACTTTTCCTGCCACAGATTTCCCACTGTGGTCAGAAAGCACAGGGGAGACACTTTGTTTCTCTCACTATGACTCGAGTCGGTACTCGCTCCGAAGCTAATCACCGTCACTCTCTCACTCGCTCTACCACACACTCCCCATACACACACATGCCGGCCCTGCTATTCTCTTAAAGAGAACGACGCACACACCAACGCACAAGTATAAACTTCAGGCCAGTTACGTACATAGGCGGAGTTTGACATTCGAGCCAGGGGGGGCAAAATAAATAAATAAATAAAAACTCATTGTAGCAGCTGAGACCTGGCCTACCACTTCGGGAACACAGCACGAGCAGATATGGACAAAACAAACATGCTAAATAAACATACTGTATGTTTATTTTTAACCCAAAGAAGAAAAAAACAGTACAACAATACAATCATATTCTATTTGTAAACAGGTAGAAGCCACGTAACTTGTCGCATCTTCGGACACAATTAGCTAGGATCAAAGCAATGAAATGTGGACGACTTTTGCACTGTTAAAATATTATCTTCAACCAAAACGAAAAGATTTTAAACGTTTTTCTTTCCTTTTTTCAAAACGCATTTTGTTGCAATGACAGCGATTAAAAAAACAAGTTATATTTCGCATTTTGTTGTACTCGATGAAACATTTAAAACATTTTGTGAGACACGGGGAAAAAATAAAAAAGCGGCCATGTTAGAGGCTACAGTATGAACAAAGATTTGCCTTTCTCTTGGTTTTAGTCTGACAAGACAGAACATTTTCAACTGACAATCACACACATTCACACAACACTCCCCACGTTTGTTTTTGACATCAGTGGATGTTTCTGCTGCTGGGGGTCTCTCTATCATAACAAAAACAGACAGACTTTTTGATCTTCAGAAATAATGTTCACGGACAAGTTAATGTTTTAAGGTTTTATTCACAATTTGTTTAGTAACCATGGTGTTTCCCACAGAATTAAATTCCAAACAAGCAAGCTAAGGTTAGCCAGCTAGCTGCACCTACGCGGCATGGCTCTGGCATTGGTTGCTTCGTAACATTAGCTACTACAGTAATTTGCAAACGGCAAGCTAGATAATGAATCAGCCAGATCAGCCCCGGGAGTCTAGATGAATTAGCTGGTGTTATCCACTCAAGACAGTATTTTGCTATGTTAACAAGCTAGCAATTCATCTATGTAAGCTAGAAAACTAGCCAGGTAAAACCACAATATCACAATATGTTTCAGTGTCACTTTTAGCAGAGAGGGGGAAAGTGTTTTGTTGTAACTTACTCCCTGTCACTAAGAGACTACTTCACACCAGGAGCAGATCAGACAGCAGCTACATACACCTTCAGTTAGCCACTGTAGCAACTCAAATTCAGCCAGGCGCAAGCTCCAGTGCCGGGGGTTCTTATTCCGGACCGCCGGATACATCACTCACTATTGATTAGGGCAAATCTAAACAGAATTACTCCCCTGCCGATAAGAGCTAAACTCGTCTTCCCCATCTGAATATTTTAACAAGTTTCCCAAACATATCCTTTTTTATTATACGCAGTAATCTGAAATTTGTAGCATGGTGGCACGCACTAGTGATGCTATACAGTATTACATGCCTTTAATCCTCACAAATGCACCCAAGCTTACAGCATGATTTCTTTCTTGGATTTGCACACTAAAAAGTACAATACCAACAAAGAATTTCCCATTTCCCAGTCCTATTTTGAATGGCAAACATCATAAGTCATTATCATTGATATAACTGTGCTTCTAGGAAACTGTGCGTCTAGGTGCCAACGTTGTAATCTAATATTCAGTTTGAATAATGAAGGTACACCTTGAAGAAGCGTTAAAAAAGGGTAAAAGTTATTTTCAAATGGAGTTCTTACTCCTCCTTAGAAACAGCCAACATAACTGTGTTCTTGGTATGACATGACAAATATACGTATAATGAGTAACACATTGATTGGTTTCCTTAAATGCGTAAAATATTTGCCTCAGTTCAACAGAAAACTTTAGCATTTCAGAAAGTCCTTAGTCTATCTCCCAACATTCTTTACCCTATTCTTCTGCAATCACTGATAGTGTCTGACTCACTCTCCAGCTAACACTGCACACAACGTAGTAAATGGATTTTGTTTCTCTAGGCAGGGCAGGGATTTTTTGTAGACATGTACCCACGAAATTAAATTATTTCCCACTTCTACAGCACCGTACATTGAGTAACAAACTAGGTTGCACAATTAGTCATCATCTTGATGCATATTTAACTTTGTGTTGCTGCAGCCTTTACGTTAATGTGCTAGCTTTGTGCAATTCAGTTCGATTTTTATTGCAATGTTGGCAGTGTTATTGCACTTCCAACATTGCAAGGTTTGACCTGGTAATATTGCCATTGTGACAATACATAAAAGTGACTCATGCATTTATTTAGACATGAGACCATTATGTTAAATTGCCATCACATTCAAAGAAAAAGTTATGTTTGAAATTGGCTATAGAAAGGGTTAAGACACAATGAATTGTACAAATTAGGTTAACAGATTCTGATTCTGAAATCATCATGACATCACGTGTGACAGCTGTAGGGAGCACTACATCAGTAAAACAGCAAGGACCCAACAAGAGACTGAATGAACATTGTTAACACCAGACCAAAACCCCCCACGGCATCCACCAGAGACGGTAAAAACAGATGGACGACGCAGCTCCATTTCCTCCCACTGTAAAAAAGCAAAGCCCCTTTTTATAGCATCAAATAATGAATACAAATTAGTGCTGTCAGTTTAACGTGTTATTAACGGCGTTAACGCAAACCCATTTTAACGCCATACATTTTTTTAGAGATTAACGTTCTTTCGGATCTAGCTAGACCGGAAACAAAACAGGCACGCCCGGGCAGCAAAATTACAAATCCCACTATGGCCGCACCAAGTCCCGCCCTACACCTGGCCAATATTAGTGATTGAAGGGCGGGTCTTGGCGTGGCCATAGTGGGATTCGTAATTTCGCGCCCAGGCACACCGCGGCCGCACACACAAAGTGTCTACCCTGTTCTTTCTGACCACAATGGGAAACCTGGAGCAGGAAAAGTTAACCCTCTCCTTGATTTTATGTTTTTATGGAGAAGGACAACCAGGAAATGAGTCGGGGGAAACCATAGTCGCTATGACGACCAGCCACATTCGCCTCAGGCATATTAACTGCAATGGAAAATCGAGGTAACAGTGTTACATTTTTGTGAAAGATTATTAGCTCCAAGTGTGAATGTTAGTGTGAAATTGAACACTACGTATATGCCAATGTTGTTTTCAATAAAAAAAAAACATCCATAAGTAACACAATGACAGAATGTATGACTATTTTGATCATTGGTTTCATACACTATCTGTAGTAAAACAGCTAAAAGCTGGGGGACCTCGGGACAAAATTGCATCAAATGGGGGGCTGTGATCTCTTTTGTGTCAGTTTAGGGGTCCTTGATGTGAAATAGTTTGAGAACCACTGACTTATACAGTCTATGCATCAACATCTGGCATCCACCTGGAAAAAGGTCAAAGGTCATCGGCCAGATGCGAGTGGACGAGAGACACTATTTAAACAGAGACATGGGTTACCATCTCAACCCTTATACAACCACCTGTTATTATATCAACGTGATAACTGAGCACTGAGTCATCTCCATGAGAACTGAGCAAACTCCATCCACTGAGGAAGACTAGAATGGACTAAATGGACCTTGTTGGGATTTGCTGCTGTGTCCTGTGTCAATAATGAACTCTGCAACTGCAACACAATTTGAGCGAGAGAGTTGCATATGACAGACATACCATAGACCATAGACAGACCATACATCATACATTTAATTTTAAAAGATCAGTTTTCTGAGTCCTAACAGGAATGTGGAAAACTCTGTATTCCCTGAAGGGATATATCAACTCTGTGTGGGTGGAAGGCTGAAACAGCAGGCACTAAAAAAAACTATTTTCAAATGTATCTACATTAGTGTGGACAGGGCCTAAGTAGGAGACTTCAGTATTGGAAAGCTGTTTGCTGTTTGGCAAGGACACAGGGAGAAAAGAAACACTCACAAATGGAGTTTATTTCCTCCAGGCTAAGAAAAGTTCCCTCTCTCCTCTTCGGTTAGGGTTGTTTGGCTAGCACTCGCTCCATGAGTTGAATTTAGTTTGAATGACGTGCTAGAATCTGTCTGTAAAAATGCAGTAAATAACAATTTCTGGAGAGTTTTCTCAGGCTGCTTCGGGTGCATCATTAAACTAAAAGTACCAACAATCAGGCCAGACACACACAGGTACTCGTCGGCAGTAATGGGAGATGGATGATGGATGTGTGCTCTAACAGCAGCTGCTGATGGTGCTGGCATGCAGAGAGGGCACTGGGCATGGGATGAAACGGCATCACCTGGTGATGGAGGCGGAAGCGCAGGAAGGGCTGCTGTGTTCAGGCTGTTCCCATTCATACGTATAGCTACGAAACGTTAAGCACTGTGATTCACTGCATGCCCCACATTATCTGCTGCTGTATAAGAACACTCTGGTCCACATACTGTAGGGAGGTTAGATTGGATGGGTGGGTCCTAAAACACAGGGCTTTCAAGCAGTGGGGAGTTCGTATTAGGGGGGGGGGGGGGGGGGGGGATCGATACAGCAAAGTATCGTGATATTTTCCGGGGTAATACTGTATGCCTAATTTGAAATTGGGGAAGTTGGAAAAAAAGGTAATAAATTGCAATATATCGCAGAATATTGTAATATGTTTAAAATCGCAATAATATCGTATCATGACATAAGTATTGTGATGATATCATATCATTAGGCCTTTGGGGATTCCCACCCCTAGTTTGTATCCCCGGGAAAACACAAGACTTTCACCCATGAAACATGTCTTTGTATAATTCTAATTAAGGGGGCCGGCGTTTTAAGCTAAACCACAATCCTTATCTAATCCAACTAGTTAGTGCCTAATCTGTCCTCTTGTTGCCCATGACGGTAATTTTTTAATCCAACATTTCTTTATTGTTTTCTTGCACAGGGTTGAACAGAATTACATTAAGTGACAAGGGCAATAAAACAACGTGAGGAAGTCCTGTGATAATGTTGAAGTCCCACCCACCCCATTTCCCCACTCACCAAACAATCACACTTTCACATAGCTTAGAGAAGGAAGATTAATGTTCACAAGCACTCAAAACCATCATATAAAAGTAAATCGGCAGATTGTTTATGTTTTATATTCAGAGATGGGAAGTAACAAAGTACAAATACTTTGTTACTGTACTTAAGTAGATTTTTCAGATATTTTTACTTTATTATTTATTTTTGTGCCGACTTTTTACTTTTACTCCTTACATTTTAAGACAAATATTGGTACTTTTTACTTCTTATATATTTGACCATTAATTTTTTGACGTTTTAGGGCATCTTAAAGAAATCGCCTCTGACACATACATGTTCCTTTAAATGTTAAGGGGAAGATTAAAAAAGAGAAACTGGATCTGTGAATTCTCACAGAATCACAAGTGAATTCATATCTTGCTACTCGTATTAACCTGGAGTCAGTCTCTGTCACAATAATAATATATGTGATGTTTTAGGCCTATTGGACATCCATTTAAAATGTAAGCAATGGCACTGAAGTTTCTCAACTTGCACTCTAGTAACATTAGTGTGGTCCAGGTAGCTTTGCCTAAAAAATGGTTGTCAATCGCAAGGCTACTTTTACTTTTATACTTTAAGTAAATTTCCAAGCCTCTACTTTGTTACTTTTACTCGTGTAAAGAAGTTAAATCAGTACTTCTACTTTTACCAGAGTATTTTTTAACACAAGTATCTGTACTTCTACTTGAGTATGGGAAGTGAGTACTTTTGCCATCTCTGAGTATAATACATTTTGTCCTCTCGAACTTGAGAAAACACGCTCTAGAACTTGAGAACACGCTCCCATCTTACGTATGGTTGTACATACATTTTTGTTCGATATCATACAAACCTGTTCATGAGAATGCGTTGCTGGGTTTCTGTGGTACTGTAGCAGAAAGTTTGTCAGTGACGGAATGAGGCCAAGCCCTCCTCTAGTGCATGTACATGGATTAATAATACACCACAAAGCAGCATGAGATCCAGCTGTATACAGTGAGAGGAGAAAATAAATACAATTCCTTGGAGTAAAGTGGAAGAGAGCAGTTGTGTGTCTGTCCATGTTTGTGTGTGTGTGTCACTTTGTTTTGCCAGCCTGTCACAGTAGCTCAGCATGACACGCCTCAGCATACACTATGTACATCAGGATGTGTGTGTGTGTGTGTGTGTGTGTGTGTGTGTGTGTGTGTGTGTGTGTGTGTGTGTGTGTGTGTGTGTGTGTGTGTGCGTGCGTGCGTGCGTGCGTGCGTGCGTGTGTGTGTGTGTGTGTGTGTGTGTGTGTGTGTGTGTGTGTGCGTGCGTGCGTGCGTGTGTGTGTGTAGAGAGAGAGCAGTGGTACATTCAATCAAACTCTGCTGTATTGGCTAATGCTGTCTATTCTAGTGAGACTTTACTGGAGGCCATAGCTTACCAAAACTCCACTTCATCACTGTGTGTGTTGCTCGCAGGAAATTCCGCCGGATGCATGTATTTTCGCCGATGTCAGTTTCCTTCCGCTTTCTTTGTGTTGGAATTTTAAACTCTGGTGGATTTATGAGGGCTATGATTAACTGCTCCTCAGATCTCTGCAGGGTAAATTGAGACAGCTAGCTAAGCTGTCAAATCTGAGTTTTCTCTCTCACGATTCATGCTCTACACACAAATCAAAAAACACACACACAATGGGCAAAACCCCTCAATTCTCCTGCAAAATTAAACTTTGCATTCAAAACAATGTTATTTCTTCTCAAAATGGTATTTTGTTTTCAACTGATAGACACAGACCGTCATATGAATAGACATTTATAAGAACCAGTTGAACACTGATGTGCTCAATGTAAAACACGATGATGAATGGACAACACTTCTTCTCCATTCATCATAATGATGTTCAGTGTTACACTTACTACAGACAGTACATACATACATACATACATACATAAGTGTGTTGTAAAATAGTTGTATGTTTCTTTTAATCCGGAAGAGATTAACAAAGTGTCAGTACTGCTCAAATGTTTGTCTTCCATTAAGGATTGGATGGCGAACAATTTCTTGCAGCTTAATGAAGATAAAACCAAAGTCCTGATTGTTGCTCCGGATATTACAGCCTCTAAGGTTGTTCAGCTTTTAGGGTCGCTGTCTTCAGTGGTGCAGTCCAAACTTGGAAATCTTGGTGTTCTATTTAATCAGAATATGTTTCTTGACCAACATAACAAATCACTAACCCGCACGTTTCTTTCAACTAAGAAACATTGCTAAACTTAGAGGCGTGGTTTCGCAATGTGAACTTGAGATGATCATTCATGGTTTTATATCATCCCAGCTTGATTACTGCAACTCTGTTTTCACCTGTCTCAGCAAGGCGTCGCAGGACCGTCTGTAACTGGTCCAGAACTCTGCTGCAAGGCTGTTGACCAGGTCCAGTAGGATGTCGCACATCACTCCTGTCTTATCCATGTTACATTGGCTTCCAATCAAGTTTAGGATCCAATTTAAAGTTCTTCTTAAAATAATAATTGTTGGCATGATTTATAAACAATGTTATATTTATAAACATTACATGTAGCACAGTGAATCTTTAGGATTAACTATCTGTGGATGGCTACCTTTGTGACTACAGGTCAAGCATTGCATGGTCAGGCGCCTGTTTATATCTCTGACCTGCTCCATCTGTACACTACTAACAGGTCACTCAGGTCTTCTAACCAGGGACTACTGGTGGTCCCACGCACTCGTTTGAAAACTAAAGGTGACCATTCCTGACCAGAGCGTGTCAAGTTGTAGCTCCGACTCTGTGGAACGCCCTTCCTATTACCTTACGTTCTGCAGTCTCGGTTGACACTTTTAGAAAGCAACTGAAGACATACTTGTTTCAACTCACTTTTGTCTCATGTTTGTAATTTTGGGGTTTTAGTCTTTTAATCTTTATTGGTATTGTATTTGTATTTGCTTGTTTATTTTCTGTTTTGGATCCTACTGTATTTTAACAAATGTCTTTTGTGTGAAGCACTTTTACACTCTGTCTGTAAAAGGTGCTATATCAAATAAATTATTATTATTTATATATATATATATATATATGTGTGTATCTGTGATCCACTCAGCCCCCATATATCTCTCTATGTTTATCTGTGACCTGCTCAACTCCATATATCTCTCTCTGTATCTGTGATCTGCTCAGCCCCATATATCTCTCTCTGTATCTGTGATCTGCTCAGCCCCATATATCTCTCTCTCTATCTGTGATGTGCAGGAAGTGGGCTGTGATCGCCAGCTGGCCAGTGGTGCCAGGGAGGATAACTGCGGCGTCTGCGGCGGTGACGGCTCCACATGCCGGCTGGTCCGAGGACAGGCCCTACCCCACCTTACACCAGAACAATGTAGGTGATGAAACCTTCATCTGTGTCCAACTCGCATACACATGTCTGCGTTCACTCTAGATTAGAGACAGTGCTTGAAGTGGGGGAAAAAAAGGTGCCGGTACTCTCTTGCATTGGCAAATCATTATGACATTTGAGATTTCTATAGTGAAAAACAAAACTTGGCGATATTGCTGGTACAACAACAATTTACTGTCATTTATTAACAATATAAATGTATGGATTTATTTAAACAAGTTTACATAACTTTAGTGCATAAGCTATTAAAAAAATCATGTTTTCATTTTAAACATACATGTGGCACAGTGAATCCTTATTAACTATCTACGGATGGCCTAAGTGACTAATTTACATATAGGCTAGTATCAATATTGTTTATTTTTTCCACAAATAAGCTGATTTGATAATATGTGGGATTCATGTTAAGAGATTTAAATTATCAAAACTATTCATTTTAACAATAATTTGGTGCTCAAACAGATGCAAAACAAACACTCACTCTCAGTGTGTGTGTGTGTGTGTGTGTGTGTGTGTGTGTGTGTGTGTGTGTGTGTGTGTGTGTGTGTGTGTGTGTGTGTGTGTGTGTGTGTGTGTGTGTGTGTGTGTGTGTGTGTGACAGAGACAGGGGGAACAGGGTTTATGCCAGACAGCTTCAGTCCCCTCTCTGTCTGGGCAGCAAGTGACGGGATGCTGCTACATGTTTTGCAGCCCAGTTTGTTATCATTAAAAACGAGCCAGCTGTTCGTGGAGCAAAAATACATCATTTGGTCCTTTGAGCAACAGTCAGGCCATCCGTGTGTTTCGTGACTCACGTTATTGTTGACGTCGATGTAACGTTGAGGTTGGTAGCGGCAGACTCCTCATTAACGCCAGCTGTTCCGCTCACATCAACGCTAACGTTAGCTTGAACGTTAGCTTGAAGCTCACAAATCGTACTACCTCCTGATGTTTTTGGTTGGACTTGGACCTTTGTTGACGTGTCTGGCTCTGGCACACGCCTTCTTTTAGTACCTTTCTGAAGCCAGGCGGCTAACATAACGACTTACAAACTCGACACTTATTTTTAGTTTCTAGGTTTTCAGCAGTGAAAAATCTGTTATGGTCAAGGCTGACAGCTTTTTCAAACTAGCGTCCGTGGAGAAGCTAACTTCTGATAGGGTGGGCCAACTGCTTGCCTTTACGTGATTCGTCAAGATCTAAAATGTAAACACGTAGTGCCCTCTGGGTAGTGTAGTTTATGTAACGTTAGGGTCATCTCGGACACTGACGCTTTCTGTCAGTGGTAGAGTACCGGCTGCATGTATGGAGTAGAAATGCAAAATATATCGTTAAATATATAGGTAAAAGAAGCACACATTGGCTTTTGCCGCTCTAGCCGCTGGCCACTCCCCCTCTCACACTGAGGACGCTGAGGACCAGAGACAGAGCAGCGGAGCTTTGGCAGCTAAAATGTGGCATACACCTCAGACAAAAATGTGCAAAGTTGCACTACTTTGGATTGTCTTTGACTTTGAATAAACAAACGACAATTCCTGAATTTAAGGACGTTTTAGAATTCCACACATGCAAAGCAAACAAGTGCAGACAGAGCGTGATGCCACTTATAAGCAAGCTATCTATCTTATAAAGTGAGACGTATCTGTATATATGTGTGTCCGTGTTTGGGGGCGTGTTTGGGGGGAAGGTAACCTGCACATCAGCAGAAGCCACATGCAGAACACTTTAGAACAGCGAACTCCTTTTCTGCTATTGTATTAAATTGCTGTGAGCTGGCAGAACATAACATAATCTCGGAGATTATTCCTTCAGAGTCTGTGCAATGCAATAAAGATACATCAGTTTTCATCAGACTCGGATTAATTAAGTCGCCAAAATGCCCCCGCAAATAAACCCCCACCTCTGCTGAAATGTCAAATTCATTAAAGATCATACGACATGAGACAACATGTCTCTTTCTCTCCCTCTTTCTCTCTCTCTCTCTGCGCACACGCACGGTCCGGTTCTAGTGATGAACGCAGATATGTGCTGTTTAGCTCTCATAACAGGCCGGATGGGTAGCGCACTGCCATGAGTCCATGACGCTAATGTCTGATTACTCCACATTTTCATTGTGATATTTTGTGATTACATTCTAAATCTGCAACATTCGCTGTCAGGTAGCCTAAATCAGTAAGTTAGTAGTAGGGTATACAGGGGAGTTGCATTTGAAGTGGTTTGGGGTCCTTCTGTAAGTAATTTTGGGGTAGGCTACAATTTGGTTTTGATTAATTCTACAAGCAGTAATACCACAGGCCAAGCAATCGGCCGTTCCAAACGGGCACGTTTTCAACGGGCACTGCACTAGTGAAACTTATTTTTTTATAATATATGTAGTAGGGGTCCCTGTTCTGTCTCTCTTTCAGTTAAAGGGTCCTTGGCTTAAAAAAACGTTGAAGACCCCTGATCTAGATCCACTTCTAAGCCTCATGTTTACCAAGCTAATCCTTAATACTTAACATAGCAGGCTTTAAATCTGAAATACCCTTACAGCCCTTTCCCTGCTCCAAATGTTGCTAAGTCCGTCACCTTTCAGCCCTCCGAAAATAGCCATTCCTTTGTGCTTTGTAGGTCATTTTAATAAAGAATATGACCTAAGCTCAGGCCTTCTTCCGGTTGCATGACTGTAGACAAATTCAATTAAATTTTATTTAGAGTCAAATCATAACAGAAGTTATCTCAGGACACTACATACATACATACATACATACATACATACATACATACATACATACATACATACATACATACAGTAGAGTAGGTCTAGACCACGCTATAATTTACAAAGACCCCAAAATTCCAACAATTCCCCCCAGCATTTAGTGCAACAATGATGAAGAAAAACTTAACAGGCAGCAGCGGTGGAATGTAACTAAGTACATTTATGGCTGTTATTTACTAGCTGCAGCCCAGCTGGCGCTTGGAAATGTGACGTCATGGGATCGCCGTAACTGTTTATACTCGCGCTGGTGGTCGCGACACTAGTTGCAGAGGTTGAACAGAGGTGGCGCTAGAAAGGCTACCGATGTTGCTCTTTCTGTGGACTAGAAGAAAAAGAAAAAGATAAACAATGGCAGAACTGGCAGCAACATTGGCGTGAATGCTTCGATTTGATTGGATGACCGTTGGATCAAGCCTTTCATTCACCATAAAAGAACTCATCTTAAGCCAGTAAGTTTACAAGAGAGACTTGCAGTCACTCTGCGAGTCCTGGCATCCGGTTGCCCAGGAGCTTGTTCATGCTTCCTGTTTCCGCTTTGCAAAAAAAAGTGGCGCGCGACTTCTGCTCGCGTGCTATAAATCCAGGCGCGCCGGCAAGATCTACATCATTTTGGGGGAACGGGCAGTATATTTCACGCTTTACTCAAGTACTGTTCTTCAATCCAAATGTTGAGGTACTTGTACTTTACTTGAGTCTTTTCTTTTCATGCCACTTTCTACTTCTACTCCGCTACATTTCAGAGAGAAATATTGTACTTTTTACTCCACTACATTCATCTGACAGCTTTAGTTACTAGTTACTTTGCAAATGAAGGTTTTTGCACACAAAACACATGTAGTTTATAAAATCTGATGTTTTATTATAAATGTCACTACCCAACAATATAACAGCCTAGAAGTCCAGCTGAAATGATTAGACCATTAAACACTTGTTTACAGCTGATTGACAGAACTGTTTGGCATGTTTCCAGTTTCTAAAATGTGAGGACGTTTCTGCGTTGAGATGATTGATGCACAGCCTTCCTCCCAGTCAGGCTCTATGGAGGTTGCAACACACTTTCACTCCCAGCGCATCAAAAGCGACGCTAGGTCAGGTGCCTTTGGCGTTTGTAAATGACACAAAAAGTCTCCTTTAGCGTTAGACGTACGCTTAATTGACAAGCAGCACAAGAACGGGACAGTTAGGTTTAGGAAAACATGGTGGGTGGGGTTATAAAATGTACGTTTCAGTGACTTGCAGGACAAGAATGGGACAGGAACCCCAGTCTCCTGAGTGAAAGTGACCAATCCACCAACCCAACCTACTTCCTTATGCAGATTTTTGGTCTCTCATACTACTCACTTCCATTGTTGCTCTTAATACTACGTCATCTTACAGCGCTGCGGTCGAGCTGCTGCTCTGCCCGGTGCATCCTAACAATAATCTTAAAAGAAAATGAAAATGCACAGTCGATAGGCAATGGTTAGGGTTAGGGTCATGCAATTTTCATCACCTTAAATACATGTGGAGTTAATACCGATTGCAACAGTCTTCAGGGTTGGTTTGTTGTTGCATAAATAGGTCAACATTTAATTTGAAACTTATTTTAAATAATCTTGTCCCAGTAATTGGGGTATTTTCACTCAACTACTATTATTCATTTTATCGACGGACACTAAAGGGTGATTTTTGCGTTGGTATCTGATGCTGAGAGACACTGACCAAGTCAGTATCTTACAAGTTGGGAGTGACAAGGGTAGTGCTTCTCATGTTGCTTAAATTGCCTCCTCTCCACTTGCCTCCCTTCCTTGCGTCTTAGTCCCTCCCACCGAGGAGGCATGGGAGAGATGCAAGGAAATCAGAGATAGGCAACGAGTAAATGTGTTTTAGAGGGATGAGACGTCCTTTCCTCTGAAGCGTCACATGAATTTGTTAGCTGTATGGGCGGAATTAGCAACTCCTTCAGCTGCACTGCTTCTGGGAAAGCTGCTCTCTCTTGTATCCTCGCCTATAGCTCCTCGGTGATCCCTCCTCAATGCTCGCTCCTCGGTCCTCGGGACAGAAATAAGAGCTTTGAGACGGCCTTCACCGAGGAGGGACAGAACAACATCCGGTTCAGCCGAGGACCGAGAAGTCGAGGAGCTATCAATTAAGGGCCATGAGATGCAGCCAGGGTTGCTATGGGAGGTACATATTAAAGCTGGATATGTGTCTGCTGAGACTTTGGCTTCTCACCTGTCTTGGCTATGTGTCGGTCCTTGCTGAATTGGCCACAGGCCTCCAGGAGCCATCTCAGCTTTGGCCTGCTCTTCTCTCATTGCCTCCAGCATTTATTTTTTTCAGGCTGGACTATTAAAAATCTGGCTACAGAAAGCCACCCTCTAGCAGATGGAGCAACACCATTCACCTATCAATGACTTTTTTTTTCTCTCACAGGTTTTCATAAAATGTAACGCCCAATTGTTTTGGCTTTGAGTTGGTTAAATCTCAAAAACACTGTGCATAAAAGGAAGAGCCAAGCAGAAAATGTGTGATTGGAAATTAATTTTGATCAGTTTCCATCTTAGTTTTAGAATAACAAACCTGGCTCAGCATCGATCATTCAGTCTGTTACTAAAAAAAAATGCTGACAGGGAGATCAGTATTCATGGCTTGTCGGAGTTTTCTTGAATATTGATAGATGAACAAACAAGCCACAATCCATAAACACGTAATGTTCATTTCTCAGCATTTGTTGTTTTGAATAAAACTCTTGTATGTGAAAAGCAAATACACAGCTGCATATGTCTATCAATATGGAATAGCAGATTTGTTTACTACCCATTTCCTCTCTTTTTAACTTCCCCTGCTTGATATGTGTGGAGGCTCCAGCAGCTTTACAATATTGGAAATATGAAAATGCAATTTCCACTGGGGTGGAATTTTATTTAAATGTTCCCAGGACTCAGCATTTCCCCAAGTTCGAACGGGTTAATCAAGTACATATTGGCACCATATATATATGAATATATATATATATATATATATATATATATATATATATATATATATATATATATATATATATATATATATATATATATATATATATATGCATACCAGAGTTTTTGGCTCTCCAGCTGGGGTATTGTATCAAATGTTTCAAATTAAGTTGTTTTGGCATGCCTCAGGGAGTGTAAATGAATATACCCGGGATTCCCTGAAAAACACTGGCATTAAAAATCACAGTCAGTGAGCATGTAAATATTTCTCTGGACTTTAAAAGGTATAATGGAGGATTTTCCAGAATTTTAGAAAAGAACCGCCCTCTCCACTTTTTGAAAAAATGCACATAGAGATAGATTACTGAGTTAGTGTTATCGGGAGGTCTTATAGTTGCGATGAATGTTTTGCTCAGACAGAAAATCATTAATTTACAATATGAGAATAAGTTACAGATGCATTGTTGCATTTCAAGTGTTGCATATAGTAACTTAGTCTACTTTGGATGTATCATGAGCTAAACCGGTATCACTGTCACTGTGTCACGAGGCAAAACAGTAAGAGATTGTTGTAGCAACCAACGTAACAACCAAGGACGCTTTACAAAAGAAACGTTACAGGGGACAAGGTAAAAGAAAATAGAGGGCCAACACAAACACAAACTAAAAGGAAAAACACGTCCGCGCTGAATGGACATACAACCACATCGCACATTGTAATTTTACAGTAAATGCAGTACCGATGTGATTTATTGAGTTTTGGACTTGTTGCTAACTATAGTTAGCTACAGTTAGCTCAGTTAGCTGGAACATTACAGCTGTCCAATTAGCTAGCTGACTCAGCTTGGCTGCAAAGAGCTAAACCCGGAAGAAAAACCACCTCAGTAACGTTAGTGCATTCCCTGTCGTAAACTGGCCTCCTCTGTAAGTCTCGGAGGCTGTTTTTAGTCCCAGTCTGGCGACACCGACTCAGCTAGCTAAAATGCTAGCATTGCGGAATGACTTGAATCCGATTGAATTGTTCCGAAACTGCCTGGTGGAAACCCAGATTAATGCACATTCAGCGCTATTGGCTACTGTAAACTCTAATCAATATCTGTGACGCAACAAGTCCATCCCTACTCGTTGCCTTCATTGGTTTGATTGGTTAGGTTTAGGCATTAGGAGTGTGATTGGTTAGGGTAAGAATACAGTGTTGTCCAATCAGAGGCAGAGTATGGTGGGACATGTCTTCACCATCAAATTTGCTCAGCATTAGTTAACGGAGCTTTTGGTGTCGGTGACGACAGCTAAATGGATGGGACCAAACACAGAGGAGACCAGTTTTTCGACTGAGAATACACTACCGATAAGGTTTTCTTTCCTGGTTTGGCTCTTAGCAGCCCTGGGCTGAGTCAGCTAATTTAACAGCTGTACAGCTAACTGAATTCACTAGCTAACGCCAGCTAACTACAGTTAGCGGTTACTTCAGTAAGCTGGTGTAAGCTAGTTTTAGCATCAAGAAACGTTAGCCTAAAGCTAACGTTATCTGTTCAAAATTCAGTAAATCACCTCGGTACTGCATTACTGTCGTCAAACTGGTCTTATAACTTTTAAGACATCTTAATGACAAGTCCAAATGATTCCACTTTACTTGAGGTTATATTAGATATTATTCATGACACCGTCATATAAGCATTCAATGATGAAATCAAACTTCATAACAGGTTCAAATTGTTTCACTTTACTTGAGATCAAGGAAAAATATTCATGACACAATTATAATGCTCTAATGACAGCCAATGTAAAAACCAACATCTTAATGACATTTTAATGTAATGTTAACACATAAAGCTAAATAGTTTGTTAAAGTTTGATAATTGGGCCTGTCATGACATATTTATGAGGTTATGTTGTCTAGGTTAATGTGAAGTTGTCATTACAAAGACTTGCTTAATGGCAAGTTGTCATAACACAGAGATTGTTGTCTTCGCTAAAGTCAAGTTGTCATGACAAAGACATCGACAGGTTGTACTGGCTTGCTTAATGTCAAGTTGTCATAACACAGAGATTGTGGTCTTCGCTAAAATCAAGTTGTCATGACAAAGACATCTCGGACAATGCGAACTTTGCATTAAAAGTGTCATAATTTACCGAATGACACTTAATGACAACTGTCATGAACACTCAAAATGACAGATGTCATGTCATAATAATGACAGTGTCATGTCAGTCTTGAACACCCCTTCAAATAAATTGTTACCTATTATTTTGATAGCATAGTATTATAGGCCACCATAAAAAATGGTGCATAGGCTTTAGGCCCTCCTACACGTTATTTTAGGCCTAGTTTAATATGCAACTCAATTTTATACAATATATGTAGTAAGGGGGTCCCTGATCTGTCTCTTAGGGGTCCTTGGCCTAACAAACATTGAAGACCCCTTTTACTTTGTAAAATGTGAATACCTACTGTGGGTTTCGAAGACTGGTTGGCACTGTGAAGTGGCCTGAAGTGTGACTTGTGGCCAGCACTCATTTTGTCAGAGACTAGTATATCCACGACGTTCCACTTCAGGGATTGTTCCAGTGCGGTGCGGAAATTCCGCCGAATGTCCCTCTTTCAGCGGGATGTCTGTCACCTTCCTCTTTCTTTGTGTTGGCGTTCTAAACTCCGGTGGCTTTATGAGGACTATGGTTAACTGCTCCTCAGATCTCTGCAGGGTAAATCCAGACAGCTAGCTAGACTATCTGTCCAATCTGAGTTTTCTGTTGCACGACTAAAACAACTTTTGAACGAACACATGTTCCAGCAAAACCAGTTCCTTCCCGAGGCTATTTTGCAGAGGCGCCGTTGCTCCATCCAGCGCATAGCGGCGCCCAAGACGATTGTGATTGGTTTAAAGAAATGCCAACAAACCAGAGCATGTTTTTCTCCCAATCCCGGAATTTTGTGTGGATTGTCCAGACCTTTCTTTGCAGTGCCGCGGAGGAAGGTCTGGCAGTGCAAGACTAGCCAGAGGCCAATGGGGAACCTGTAAAGCCGTAGTTATCTTTAAACAAGTGTCAAAGTGTCCTCTGGTTAGTGATACTCTACATGTCACGTTCATCTGTTCGTTTTCCTTTGCGTTGCCAAGTTTCAGTCTCTCGTGTCCGCTCTGCTTTGGCCTCAGCTTTAATGTCCCACAAGAGGAGAGCTGATACAGGAAACCAATCACGACCGCTTATGCTTACCTTGGTCAATGAGTTTCTTTACCATCACAGACACCCAGAGTATCACATTTGTAATGTAATAAGCTCATAACTGTTTATCTCTATTTCATTTACCTTATTTATTTTTGAAGGTCACCGTGGCTGTGCATTTAATCTTCATTTTTGAGTTCAGAAAAAGAAATGCAAATGGCTGCTGCTAAAATTTATTTCATTGCTCCCATAAATTCTGGACAATGCAGATGCAGTTTCCAAAGCATAATTATGTTAGGAGGCAAAGCTCTGTGGCTGGCAGCCAGAGCAGCTTAATTGTTTGAGCTCAGCGCTCATTTGTTGCCAGAGGGGAAAAGTAACTCTCATAAAAGTGGAAAATAGAATTAACACTCCATTTGCCTATAAAGGTCTCGCCTCGTTACTACACCTCCTCGCTTAACCACGGAGGGAGAAACACTTCTAGTGTGAAGAGTCAGGAAGTGTTTTGCAGTCTGGAAAACAGAAATCCTTCCACAGCAGTAAATACTTTCAATAGTTAAGCGGTGTGCTGTTTGTGTATGCTGTGAGTGTGACCTAACAAGAGTCGCATGATTGACTAGTTAGTAAGCCTTACTGACGTTTAACAGCACACATGTGTATGTTGTTTAGGTCTGCAGGGTTGATCAGGGCTGCTGTGCAGTTGTAAAGCAGGCAGATTTAGGGATGGCAGTGACTGGAGTATGGTGGTCCCATTCAATCAGCAAAGGGCCGTAACGACAAGCTAGGAGCACAGCCGGATTAAATGGAAAGATTACATTAGGCATACTGCTTTTTTTGGGCCTCCTCCAAATGGATACTTTGTTATTTGGTGAATAAACAAGATTACTTTTAACTACCACATGACTATGCTAATGTATTTGTTTAGGTATTTTAATTCATCTAATTTAGGCTTATTTGGAAGGGCCTAAGAGGAACTTGTGTAAAGCCTCTCTGTCGTTTTCTCTCTTCTTTTTCATTTTTCTTTTTTTCTCTTGCTTTGCTGCACCTGAAAGCATCCCATAAAAGGGGTAGTGTAACAGTTATGGCTAGCTGACATACGGAACAAGAGATGCATTTTCCTGCAATTGGAGTTTTTTTTATTTTACTGTAGTTTTTATTAAAACAATATTATAATAGAATATTAATAATAATAATAATACATAAAACTATACATGTTTAGATGAAGTGTTAAATTGGAAATATTAACTGTGCTTAAATTAACACTTGTATGGACTTATTTATGTTTATAAGCACCTGATAAGGTCTTATAAGTGTCTTAATAATGTTAATTACTGCTTATTACAAGCATTTCAAAATAAAGTGTTACCATATATTTTTAAAACTACAAAAAAAATGCGGGCCCTGGGCACGTGCCTAGAATGCCTTTGCCTAGATCCGGGCCTGCCTAGTCGTACAGTGAAGGAGATTTTTCTTTAATAAAGGGACTTCAATTCAAATTAAATACGAGCTGTGCTTTCTCTCACATGCAGTTGAAGGACTAAATACATGTGATAGCACCTGGAAACTTATAAATGAAAGCTGCCGTTATTGATTTGGATTTCCACTTTAAAGCAGCATAGACTTTTTGAAGCTTTAACAAATAAGCACTCACACACAACATTTGTCAATTAAAGTGAACGCAGCCCATTTAGCTTAAACCTAAAGCATGATTTATGGTTGTGTGTCAAGGGATTACAGCAAAGCTATGGAGCCTAAGCATGTAGTTGGCATAAAAGCACCTGAAAGTACACTGTAGTCTTCTCCTAAATGTAACCAAACGTCTAAATCACAAGATAGGGTGTAAACCAGAACCAGTCGGACCAGGCAAAGTTATCCAAAGTGGTTAAGCAGAGAATCATCAGTCTGTGGGTCGGGCACAAGGGCAGGCAGGCAGGTACAGGTTGCAGGGTTCAGGTAGCAAGTTTCAGAGGCTGAAGAGCAAGGCATGAGCAATATTGGCAAGCAATAGTCTTGCATTGCAAGACCTCACTCCACAGCGCTGTGGAGTGAGGTCTTGCTACTCCACAGATACATTCCAGGATAGGAGAAAAAAACGCTCTGGGTTGTTTGCATTTCTTTAAACCAATCACCATCGTCTTGGGCGGCGCTAAGTTCTGGAAGCAGCGACAGTGGCTCTGCAAAATAGCCTCTGTTTTTGTGAAACATTAGCACCCCGTAAGAGAAAACGCCACATACAATATCAGATTAAGTTAACTGTTCACACAATACAGTAACGTGAGCTTTTTAAATTAGCTGGATACATGGTTAAACCTCATTTGCTCTAACCAGTGGATCGCCACGTGTACTTCGTCCACAGCAATCCCACCAATCGGTCCCAAAACGTCCCAGTTAGAGAGGAAATGCCTAAACATATTCTTTGTAAATCTTTACAATCATTCCCTGAAAGAACCAAGCAGGCCTGCCTTGTTGCACCATCCAATTTCTTCAAAACTTGCCATTTTCAGTGTGTAGCTTGCTGGCTCCGAGGTTGTTGTTTCACACTGTGAAGGGATTTTGAGAATGGCAACACACCCAGAGCAGACATGCTGCCCGGATGTCAGGCTTTATCCTAGAAACTTACTTCTGTTGATCCAGGCTAGACGATCAGGCAACTGACTGGGGCAAATGGGCTTGAGTAGGTACTGACAGGGCTGATGAGGAAAAGTGGGAACAGGTGAGCAAGTGAATGAGAGAGGTAAGTGACTGTGGCTGGTGGATGTATGAGGAATGGCAAGTCCAGAGAGTTCCTAGGAAATACATGAGCCTGGGGGAAGTGAGAGGTGTATGGGGGACAGACTGAGTAAAATGAAAACTACTGAGACAGACATTGGGACAACAAAAGGACAGCAAGTACTGTGATAGGTCAGCATGGGCTTTCTCCTACAAGTCTGATGTCAGTAGGGATTGTTGAGAGTGAAGACAACATTAAGCAAGTAAAAAAAAAGCCCACTTACAGTATTTTCTCCTTTTAAGTGACACACTAGCAAAGCCACCTCCATTGCAAACCTTCTGTTTACTGTGATCACAGCTTCTTTCTGCAATGAATGAAACAACAGAAAGACAATACATCGAAAGGCGAGTTCTGTCATATCTCAAAACATGCCTGACACCCAGTGGTGTAGTCTATTATTTTGTAGTGAGTATACTGTGATTTTCCCCTCCCAGCCTCATACTCGCCTGTCCCAGAGCGACACCCCATACAGTCGGTACTGTGACGTTTCTGAATACGAACTGTACACGGGCAACAGACGTTTAAGTATTGATGGCGTTTATTTAAAGACCAGGAAAAACAACACTTAGAGTTGAGAAAAGATAAGACAGATTTACCTTTTTGAGAAACGCAACCGAACCTGAACGCAACAGGACATCACATCACACAAATAAGCCATTTAACCGACACCCCCCCACTGCCACACAAAACCATGACTAATAATTAGCATCATCATACAACTTTTGTATCAATTAGCAATAAAATCTGCTGATAAGGGCCTACATTTACTCAAAAGTGTTTAATAAACTGTTTACAATCTTCAACACCATGGCTAACAAATGCATAAAAAGCAGACGGAAGGAGAAAAAGCTCCACTCTTTCTATTTTAGTTAATTATCTGACCATTGCTAACTAACATTACCATATAGTAATTTAATTGTGTAAAGCAATGCATATTTAAGATTTAAGAATTGACTCTAATATTGCATAGGCCTAGTCATTGACCTTATGAAGGCCGGCAGTTCTCACTGTCTCTCATCATCTGAAACAAGGACATATAAACATTGTATTCTGTTTACTGCTGTACTCAGACACACAGGTACACACACACATAGACACACATGTACACACACACATAGACTAGGGTGACCATATTTTGATTTCCAAAAAAGAGGACACCCGGCCTGGCCTCGAGACACAAATTCAGACAATTATCAGAGGTTAATGAACACACTTTATTATGCCTCAATTGTACAAAAATAACTTCTGTAATAAAATAAAATAAAATCTGTTATAAACTGTAACAAAATAATAGCTCTCTTTTCAAATAAATAAATAATATGAAATAATGTTCTAAATATGACCTCTTATGTGTCAGAAAATCCAGCTTCAAATAAATATCTCTTAATGCCTTTTCAATGTAATAAGATAAATAATAAAACAGTCTCACAAAGATACTAACTTAACAAACAAAAAGGATATATAGTCCTATAATACTCTATAATACTTTTAATCTTTAGCTAGTTGTCTTCTTCATCCTGCTTTTCTTCTTCATCCTCCTTGTCTGCCCATCCATATTTTGCTGTATGTGCCAGCTTTGCACACGGTGCACTCCGCCTCCCAATAATCCCGACCAGGACGGTACGTGGGAAACTTTTTTTGCAGTTCAACTGTGAAGCTGCACTTAAGCTTCGGCAATTTGTGTGCAATGCTGCTCGCTGTCTTCTCTGCTCCCAGTGTATGTGCGCGTCACAGAGCCGTCCACAAGGCAGCCTCTCGGGAATTACGCCACGCAACAAGGTACCGTAGTATTGTGTGCAACGCGCCAGTCAATTTAAGTACATGCTTTTGGTCCTATGAAAAACAGTAAAAAACGGACATTTTCATGAATTTATAAAAATTTTATAAAAAGTACGTAAAAAGTGGACATGTCCGGGTAAAAGAGGATGTTTGGTCACCCTAACATAGACACACAGACACACACACAGGCACACACACACACACACACACACATGGTATCATATAAGCTACTCTCACTTACCAGGTAACGTTGCGGTAGAATTTTCGGGCTGGTTTTTTGTAACGGTAACGTTAACGATTGGGTCATCATGATCTGTGGCAGCTGCAGTATCACCCGACGTGGCAGTAGCTTCAGGGACAGACTTTTGAAAACACTGAAGTAGTGTTATTTAGGTCTGTTTAGTAACGTTTCATATCTCGTTACTTATAAAACTTTGTTCAAACTCTACCTAGCTAGTTGCGAGAAAGGAAAGACCACGCAAAGAATGCAACTTGTTGTTGCTTAGTAACGTCATATTAGAAATTCTTTGGTAACGTTAAGTGACTTCACGTCAGATCCAGGGCACGGCCACAGAAGCCCCCAAGGTCCAAGAGATAAGTCAGAGCTTCACAACACAGACAGGGTGAATTTATGATTGAAAATGAGAAAGTTCTGTCACAAACAATGTTGTTACGTATCATGGCGCTTTTGTAAGCGTGTATATGGAAATCCTTGACTTTTCCTAGTGGGTATACGGCATATACCTGCGTATCACGTACACTACACCACTGCTGCCACCCACACTGGACCCCCTCCGATTCGCCAACCGCCAGAACAGATAGTGAGAAAGAGCGCACACAGAAGGCTCTTCTAATTTTTCATCTTTGTCTCATCTGATCAATCCAATACACATAGGGCTGTCAACACTGGCCAAAAATTATGTTTGAATGTAGCTTAATAAAAAAACACATTCGACATTCATCCATGATTGGAATATCTATTTTTGCACATTATGTCCATAAAATGGTAAATTTACAACAAGATACGTAACTACTTTTGTGGGTATATTTATTTCAATACAAACATTTATCCTCCTACAGGGAGGAGGTACAACACCTAGCGACAGTAGTTGTTGGGTGCTGGGCATGTCGTGTACAGTGGGTTTATCAGAGCTGATTCACTGAAAACAGCTGCCTGCTGCTGGAATGAGGTTGATGAGAGCGGAGTCGAAAGCCAGAACAACCCAAACAATGAGCTTACCACTTAAAAACCCAGGAGATCTGAGACTGAAGAGTTGGGTGATATTTCTCACAGCATTACATTGTGAGAATTAGTCTGGTAGTGCTTTTAATAGTTATAATATTTCCAGATGTATGAAGTCCTTAGAGGGAATGGTGAAATATTCCATCCCACTACAGTCAAACCCCACACACCCCAGAGGAAGCTTGGTTTGGTTTCTCTTTTTCAGCTATATGATTAGTCAAATTAGCAAACTACTTTCCCCAGTTCCCACTACAGTCATTAAATATCTTGTGAAACATGTTCTTGTAGACTAGTGAGAATGTAGTGTCTAAAATTGGCAGTTTCCCTCTTTGTGCAAAAGGTGGACAGCAGATAGAACATATGGTCCTCACAAATACAGATGCAGGGCACACATAAGCACACTCATGCCGAAAAAACTCATACTGTTATGTTTAACGTTTTGACTGCTCATCTGCATTTTGGGTCCAAACCTGATATTCCTCAAACTGTGACAGTAGTCTCAGCCAACAGGAAGTCACTAATTCACAACTCACTCGCTCAATATAAGCTCACCAAGTACATTTTATAACAGTTTTAATGATCAATTAGTTAAGTCAACTTAACTGGAGGGATGGGGCCCCATTCTTCCCAAAATCTTCCGGAGTTTTGTAGTAGGTGGAGAATGCTGTCTAACATCCTCCAAAATCTCCCATGCTAAAGGTGTTTGATTCTCCAGCCAGTTGTGCAGGTTTTTCCTTTAATTTGCCCTCTGTCTCTATATTTTTTATATTGTACTGTATGTTGAAATGAAACCTTTCCAACCTTGTGTCTGCCTGCAGCTATCAAGACAGTGCTGGACATGCCGATAGGAAGCCGCTTTCTCAGACTCAATGCCAAAGGACCTGATATTATAGGTGAGTGACAAAGTGTTTATTGCCTTATTGTGTTTGTCATAAGTCAGTGTGAACATGAAAGGAACCAGAACTAGATGGCAACTTTTTGGTCAGAGCGGCAGCTATTTTTATGTGTACCATTGCCATGGTAACGTATAAACTTCAGTATAAACCGACTTTCGGCAAGCCACAGAGGTGAGGTTTTGCAGTAAACAGACAAACGAGCAGTGGAGTAGTAACATTACGAGGCAGAGAGCCAGCCACTTAATAAGTCTAATTTAACATTGTAATGCTTCATCCACACAAATCACATTGCTGTTGCCAAATGAGTGACTTTGTTCACCTCATTTTCTGTGAACAATGTGGCGAGGGAGAACGGCGGAGTTAGTAAGCTAACGTTAGCCAACTAACAAGTCAGCTGGCTTGCATGCTGGTCCCACCGTGCTTTCATGGTGCATTGGTTAGAGAGAATGAGCCGAACAGCGGGCTGGGTCTAGCGGTCCGATGCCGCTGGGCCTAACTGTCTCTCCTCGCTCCCCGCAGCTCCCTTGAGCTGTGTCTGGCCCATATTACATCCATGGCCAGGCCGCTGTCCTCCCAGCCATGGATGTATTAAGCCCCTAGCTAGTTGTGACACAGTTTACGGCCCCATTAACATGCATTGACACCAGGGCAACTAACAACAATCGCCATTATGTGTACTTATCGAATGACCACTCAAACAGACCCTTCTATCCATTGTATTTCTATGGTTATTAGTTTATGATATTCCTATAGAACCTGGATTGGAATATGGAACAAGGAAGAGAACAGGACTTTTCCTTAAAACCTTCCATGTTCTCGATATGAAATACATTAAAAACGTCCTAAATACCCTGAATCCTGTGATTTTCATCCTTTAGAGTACATTTGTGTCATATTAAAATGTGTCAGTTAAAAGGAGTGCAAGAGCAATATACGTAGATAAACCCAGCACATGTCCACAAGCCTAACCCTGCTAATATACTCAAGTTCCAACAGTGCAATGCCCCAAAGAGATGCAGGATTTACTGGATGTGTTCTTTGTCAGATGTTTCGGAATCAAGGAGTGACCTAAGAATTACTTTAGCAGATCATTCATAAACTACCAGGAGATCAGTGTTGCCGATGGGGAACAGTCATGAACTTTGGAGCTAGGTTAGCCGAGCTGTAAATGTGTGTTTGATTTCCTCTCTTTTACTGTGGTCGCTCTCTGTCTTCAGCTTCTCTCCTAATCATCTTTTCACCGCAACACAGGGCCCTCTTTACACAATGACTGTTTTCATTTTGAAATACTTCTTTTCATTACATGGCACGGCTGAAGGATTGTTAATTAAAAAGTTGTGAAAAGCTTTGTGGAAAAAGGTTATAATGAATATCAAAAATAAGTGGATTTGTTGAAATGCTGTTATTTTTTGTTTTTTTGGAAAATAAACGCTTTGGCATGTAGGAGTTCTAATTATTATTATAAAGTGATAAAAGTATTTGTAGAGAATAGTACCATTAGGTTAATATGTAAAAATACATACAACATGAGCAATGGTTGATGATTTGTCTTGCACCAAACCTAAAAATGATTGTCTCTCGTAGGAAGCCTAAATAGCTTGTCACATATGTTTAAAGACATCATCTGATGTTCCCTCATTCACTCACTCACTATTCCCTTTATAGTGTTTATTAAATAGTGAACTATATAGGGAACGACCAAACAAGATTTCAGACACTCACTGAAAATATTGTCGCGTCAGTAGATGCGCTTTGTGTGACGTAGGCGGGCGCGCCCAGCATCATGTAAACAAACCGAAACAAAAATACTTTTACTTCGTCCCTGAAACAAACCGAGTACTCAGGAGAATAGTAAAAGGTTGTACATTATATATGTTGCATGTGACATTTCCACTGTTTAGAAACCAAAGACCACTCCATTTTTCCTTTTCAGTTTTTGTGGGTCCTTCTGCTTCTTCTTTTCCTCCTCCAGGAAAACACGACTGTGCTGCATTGTGGTATACTGCAGTAAAATGTAGAGTGCATCATATGTACGCTAAAATTAGCTGTGCATTGTGGGTATTTTATAGTGGACTATATAGTCAATGACATTAACCGCAGAGAATTCAAACACCACTACAAAATGGCGAACACACTATATCATCAACAATTTCCGTGATAGGGAAGGGGCAAGGGGGCAGGCTTCTCTCCTCAGAGCGAAGCCGCGATGGCGCCATTTACTAGCCCTGTTCCCATCACCCCCGTTAGCATCCCATTGACTGCCATTCATTTTGGCGTCACTTTGACAGACAATAACTTTACATCTGAAACGTTTAAAGACTTGATTTGTCCGTTGTTTATTTCTTAAGAAACACGACAATGTACACAAGGCTACATTACCTTGTACCTCACGTTATGGCTCCGTAGCAGACGTTTTTATAAAAATAGGCTAATGATTGCGTCATAACCACGTGACTTACTGTCTCATAGTAGAGGAATTACCGTATAGTACAGGAGAAGCTCGCAGGCAGTTTCGACGTGCATTAGCTGTTTAGTTTAATTATTAATGTTAACTAGCATTTTAGTTAGCAATAATTAGCCTGTGCCTATGCTATCTCCTTACATATACCTACGCTCTCCGTCTCTGATAGATTGGGAATGATTGAGATTTCTCTTGGCACAGCTACCAGAAGACTTACAACGTTCAGAGACGTTGTTCACGTCACATCGGCGGCGGGAAGCTAAGTTTGCAGCTGCGCAGTAACGCTCAGTAACACTTTCCCATCACCGGAAAAGTGCTGGTAAGAGGCTTCACTTGTCTCCGTCAAAAACAGCGGGATCGCTGTGTCCGCTTTATATACTGTCTATGGGAAGGGGTCAGCCCTACGGTCCCACATCCCAGTGGTCCCACAGCCCTATGTTCCCACATTTCTAAGAATTTCTTTTTCACTGAAAATTAGGCCCTATGTTCCCACAGCCCTATGTTCCCACATTTTTAGGACATTTTCAAAATTAGGTCTTGTGTTCCTACATTTCCCTTCAATTTAAGCCCTATCCTCCCACAACATTTTTTTAGGGTTAGGGGGATAAAATCTGATTCAAATTTATGAAAAAGGAAATGTGGGAACATAGGGCCTAATTTTGGAAAATAAATCTTAGAAATGTGGGAACTGTGGAAACATAGGGCCTAATTATTTATTTTTTTGATATGTGGGAACATAGGCATGCTCCCATAGGGAACGTTTACCAACACAGCTACTGTATTGTGGTCTCATTGTCATCATGGATTACATTTCATTTGCTGTCAGAAACTGTTTGGAAAAGGGCAGGCACTTTAAAAAAAAATATGTCCGCATTTTTGTGTTGAACTGACAGTCTTGGCCTACACACACCTAAACCACGCCTGTACTGTAGCTGCCAGTAGCTCCTCAAAGGATGCTGATTGGTTTCGGTCTGCTGGTAGTTCAGACACAAACGCTTTACTTAGGTTTGTTATTTATTTCAGGGGCCACCAGAGAAGTTTCGGGATCTTTAGACAAAACACACTTGACCCTCCCTTTACCAACAATATATTTTGTATGAACCTCCATAATGATTTTGAAAAATGGCATGACCCTCCCCAGCAATTTATTGATGCCTTCTGTACTGGTTTGCACTTGGCAAAGATGTACATATAACCATTGTTTTTTTACAGCAATAAAAAAATGTACCTAAACCTCTGTATTCTCATCTTATGCATCACACTCCTCTGTTATGGTGTGGTGGCCATTTCAGTAGATTTACTCACTAACGTTGTGGAAACACAAGCATGGAAACTAAATGCACACTTCTTGCATTACTTCAAATACAAAGTTACTCATGTAGTAAACTGGTATTCACATGAAATAAAATATATTAAATATAAAACATTGAGACCATTCAACAAAGCACACTGGGTAACAAATTCAACACTGGTTGCTGTGGAATCGTCACTAGGCTTCCTCAGTCATTGTATATTTTAGCATATAGGTGAAGCTGCCGAAGCTGAACTTTATCCAAAACTCCATTTCTCAGACGAGCATCAGTTTGGGAGCATGCATGCTACCACTCCTTCCTTCTCAAATGCCTTGAAAAGGCTGTCGTTTGCACAATTTCACAAATAATCACCGGGACGAAAGGATATTTGAGTCGGGTACGGCTGCTGCTGTCCGCGGACTTCGACTTTTCAAAATGAAAGCTTGCGTCTGGTACGTTGGTGTTATGGATGTTTATGAACTAAACAGTATGGCAATCATGCTAATGAATACAATTATTTTTTCAGCAGATGTCTTAGTTGCGACACGATGGAACTAGCCAAGCAGTTTTGTCTTTATATGTGCGGGCAGGATGTATTCAGTTTGGGAAATCGCATGGTCTCTACAAAGCTACAGCTCTGGCTGACTGGGAGGGACCCATCTGCTAGCGATGGGGGGGCGAAACTGAGAGAGCTACATGGCGCTACATGGAAAAATATGCACCAAACAAGCAACTTTGAAATGTTGCTGTTTTCATGAATACAAAAGTATTCATTCAAGTATTCTGTGACCCTCCCCCCTAGACTAAAAACAATTGGATGACCCTCCCCTATTTTCCTCCAGTGGTCCATTCCATAAATACCGAACGGTCCCTTAAAGCCTGACAAGATGGATTTTTGTGTGATTTGTTAACGCATGATTCTCAAGTGGTTTCGCACTAATGCGAGATTCCGTGCTCTGTTGGTCTGACATGTGGACACTTATAAACACCTGACTTTATACTCATGTGACATTAGCAGCTACCGATGCTTTACTCTAATAACGATAATACTGTGAAGAGCAAGCCAAAGATGTGACCTGTACCCACTTTTTTCTGTATTGTGTATAACTTTTTTTTATCCTACTCTTTGTTTATTTTCCCCTGTCTACATCAGTGTCTTGATGTATTGATTTTTGACTTCAGTTGTGCTCTTGCAGAACGGTACAATCTGGTTTGTCTGATGGTATCTCTCCTCAACAAATTGTGTTTTCTCCATGTACTGTTGTAGTAGTTTAAATCCTACTGCACAGCACACCTCAGGTTAGAAGTTAATAGTTATTTCTGTATTAGATAACAGATTATTTTCCTTTTTTTGGTGCATAGCCAACACATTTCACACCCAGCTTCCTCAGGTCTGCTCATCATGTTTTACGCATTTATTTGCATCATGTTAAAAGGAATATTCAAATATGAAGTTAGAGAGCCACTATTATGCTTTTTGGGATTTTTTCCATCTTTGAGTGTGTTATATAGTTTATTGTATATGTAATAGATGTATGAAGTACAAATAAAACATTATACTCCAAATGGAGCTTTCTCTCCCACAAACCATTTACATAGAAGAACTGGACCAACATATCCCGTTGCTCTGGACTGAGACGAGTGTAGTTTTTTAGAAGCACTTTTCCGGTGATAGCCGAGCGATACTGCGCAGCTGCAAACTGAGCTTGCCGATGTATCTGTGACGTGAGCAACGTGTCTGAATGTTGTAAGTCTTCTGGTAGCTGTGCCAAGGGAAATCTCAATCATTCCAAATCTTGCAGAGATGGAGAGCGTAGGTATATGTAAGGAGATAACATAGGTACAGGCTAATTATTGCTAACTAAAATGCTAGTTAACATTAGTAATTAAACTAAACAGCTAATGTAAGTCCAAACTGCCTGCGAGCTTCTCCTGTACTATACGGTAATTCCTCTACTATGCGAAAGTAAGTCGCGTGGTTATGACACAATCGTTAGCCTATGTATACAAAAACGTCTGTTACGGAGCCATAACGTGAGGTACAAGGTAATGGAGCCTTTTATACATTGTCGTGTTTCTTTAGAAATAAACAATGGACAAATGAAGTCTTTAAACACTTCAGATGTAAAGTTATTCGCTATTACACGGGGGGTGATAACTTATTAGCATCAAAATGGCGCCATAGGAGGCTTCACTCTGACGAGAGAAGCTTGGCCCCTTGCTACAAACAGCAGTTTTACTCAACTGCCTGAAACACCCACATTCCATGTGCTGCCCATTGGTGCTGCCTGAGCAGTGGCTAGTTTGAATGTGGTTGACTAATCACAACAGAGTGGGCCAGCTGACCAATCAGAGCAGACTGGGTCTTTTCAGGAAGGTTGGGCCAAGAACTCAGACAGAGTGTTTCAGACAGAGGAGCTGCAGCAATGGCCAGTATGAGAAACAAAATGTGTTTTTTGAACATCAAAGCATGTAAACCTATTCTAGTAGACCCCAAGAGTACAAACATGACTCGGAAAAAGGAGTATAATAGGGATTCTTTAAAACATGAAGTTAATATTGAAAGTTACTGTACAGTAATAAATGTCCATCTTGCTCCTTGTCCCTCAGTTATCGAAGCCGTCTCTCTTCAGGGGAGGAAGGAGGAGACCACTCTGGTGTCTAGCGGCTCCTATGTGATAGGAAACACCTCCCTGGACTTCCAAAGAGGGATGGACCGGCAGACACTCAGGACACACGGCCCACTCAACGCTGATTACATTATCAAGGTGAAACAAGGAAAAGAGGATAGGCCTAGGTTTATAGCAAAACAACCGGAGGACTTTTAGTTTCTGATGTACATATTTTATTAGAGATACACAACATACATAAATACGTCTGTTGCTTAATATTTAGCAATGCAGGTATTTTTCTTAATTAGATTGTAAGGCTGTTGCCAGCGCCACTGCTAGTATCACTACTGGAGAGGCCTGCCAAATTTAAACAGACGTGAATCTTCCTATTTGTAATGACTGTATTGTTTCACAAGCCCTTTTATGTTGCAGTTTTAATGAAGACAAGCATTTGAGCTTAAAAGGGCCTCCAACACAGTCAGATGTCTTGCAAAGATAAAGGCATTTTGCATTGACTTCACCACTGTGACCCCATTCTAACACCATTCTATATTTATAAAGGATGTGGTGATATTCTATATTTTCTTCTTATCAGCAAATCCCATGAAAAGGCCCAAACCAACAATGAATGATTCCTGCTAACAAGTCTTGTATCGTGTATGTGTGTGTGTGTGTGTGTGTGTGTGTGTGTGTGTGTGTGTGTGTGTGTGTGTGTGTGTGTGTGTGTGTGTGTGTGTGTGTGTGTGTGTGTGTGTGTGTGTTTATCCAAAGCCTGATATGATGATATAGTTTACTCTGTGCCATAAAGCTCCATTGTTGTCCAAAAATGTCAGTGAGCCACACTGTTGCACTGGGTGACACATTCCGTCATCACCATGAACACACACAATGTAGTTTATTTTGACTCAATCACACACACACACACACACACACACACACACACACACACACACACACACACACACACACACACACACACACACACACACACACACTGTCCTGCTGCCATAAATACTCACCACAGCACAAAATGTGCAGCTGAAAATAGTCCCCAACAAATGAATTATTTACTCCTGTTTGAGTAATGTTTGCTGCAAACTACATTACTCATATTTTTTCTTTTAACAATGTATTTATTGATTTTTTGCACTCACAGGTAGTACATTACAACTTTTGTTAAACGAGCCGCCATATTCTTCATCTAATCACCAATTGTAGGTGCCTCCATTTTCTTCCAGATGAAAGCTACCTTTTTGCCTGCAGTAAAGCAGAATTAATACATTTATATTCTTGGGGTTTCAGATTTAGATTTGTTGGATACAGGCGCAGGAATACTCATATTCTTCAGAGAATTACTGAGTCTTTTATAAAGAAATAGGTCAATATTTGGGGAAATATGCTTATAGTTTTCTACCACCACACCAAATTTTATTCTCATTTTAACACTTTAAAGGTACTCACCAGTAGTCTTATTCACCAGTAAACAAACACCTAATAGTATCATACCAAATGGTAAAAGAAAACATGACTACTGTTAGCAATGCGGTGACGACGCACATTGAGCTCAGGCTCTTACATGGGAGGGGTAGGGTACGCTCAGTGGGGCAAGGAAGCATTTCATTGGTTCTTTCCAAGCGGACTGCGAGGCAGTGATTGGTTGGCGTTTATACAGGATTACAGCAGCTACAGATGACGGATCTTTTTCGCTCCTTTTTCAGAGCCCATAAGTTATTTATTGCTGTCAGGATGTAAAAGACCATTTCAAACAATATCTTTAAAAGTGTATATTAGAAATAGTGTTGTGGGTGGGCTGAAAAAAAGAGGGCTCCGTTGCTGTTACTTTATATTGTATGTGCCCCTCGGAAATTCAATAAAGATATGTTAAAAAAAAAATACTTATCAACGATGCGTCTAAACTTTAATATATCTATATTTTAAAGGAACGCAGTACTCAACATAAAGCGCTACATTACATCACTTCAAGCTAACTTCACAGAGAACAATGAGGGCAGAACAGCATCACCGATCTATTTTAACCAGTATTCTCTGGTCCAGCTCGGCTAAAAAAAAACATATAAAGCACTAAACCTGTAAGCATGTTAGCGTGTTGTTCACTATTGAGCCCGTCTGTAAACCTCACCGGTAAACCTCACTGCAGTGCGTCGCTACACCGCTGCAGGATGAACATAGGGGAAACCTAATGGATATTTGTTGTTATTTTTGGCAGGGGTTCCCGTTGGACTATTATAGGAGCAGGGGCGAGGATAGAAGGGGGCCACGGGGTTGCACCGGCCCCCCCTGAAATATGATTGGTGCCCCCAATCCATTGGGCTAGAGTGCTGTCAATCTGACAATTGTGATTTCCATTGGATCAGAGTACTGGCACTTGGCTGCCCTGCCAATCTTCCCAGCCCTTGTCACATGAGCAATTAATGTTTCCATGATGACTATCCAAAATTCTGATACCATGGAACCAGCACTGAAATTGTTGTCAGACTGAGCCTATAGAAAATGTGTATTGTATTCGGATATATAATTAATTTAAAGGTCCCATGGCATGAAAAATTCACTTTGAGTTTTTTTTATTAATATGAGTTCCCCCAGCCTACCTATGGTCCCCCAGTGGCTAGAAATGGCGATAGGTGTAAACCAAGCCCTGGGTATCATGCTCCGCCTTTGAGAAAATGAAAGCTCAGATGGGCCAATCTGGACTCTTCCCTATATGTCATCATAAGGGGAAAGGTTACCTCCCCTTTCTCTGCTTTGCCCACCCAGAGTATTTGGCCCGCCCATGAGAAAGAGAGAGACATCATGGCTTGCAAACGAGTGAAGCATGGCAGTTGGTCAAGGAGGCCACACCCCCACAGTCCACCTTGCCCCCCCTCTCTCCTCCTCAATAGCATTTAAAGCTACAGACACAGAAATGGCACGTCCTAAGGAACGCTCATTGTGGGACTGGCTCGTAGTGGCTGTAATTCTGCACCAAGGCTGACTTTCAGGAAAGAGACTTCAGATACAGTATTAGGGGACCACTGAGGACTATATAAAAGCATCCAAAAAGCAGCATGTGATGGGACCTTTAAAAAGAAAACAAGTGAAATGAATAATGAATGTGATGTTTAATTTAGCAGAATTACATTGTGTTGTTCTATCCTATCCAATATTTCCTATATTTATAAGCAGATTTTCTATGCTTTTCTATTCCCCCCACCCCCCCGTGCCATCCCACTTAAAAAATCCTGGAATCGCCCCTGTAAAGTAGAAACACTGGACTATCACAATGTTTTTTCATAGGATTTGTTGATAACAAATATATACTTTAGAATAACATCAACCTTATCCCTATCCTTTAACATGGAAACAATGTTATTCTGTTGTTACATGCAGGATTTGGATGGCAGCCTAATGCACCAAGAGTGGGTACTGCATCTTCTACCCATCAGACATGTTCACCGATAAAGGAATAAAAGTGGCCTATATCTTATACAGTATATGGTCAGGAAGTCAGTATTGGTGTTAATACTACATATTTGATTTAATAGATACAGTGTTAGAAGTGGGATCTAAATCCTTGATTGGCTCCAGTTTTATGGTGTTTGCAATGCGATGAAAAGGATTTGTCCAGTTTACGTGGAACCAGAGTTTTGGCCTCCAATTTCCACTCAGCCTTCTACAGCTTCACACTTTGGATATAAGAAAAACATCTGAATAAGACTTTTCAGTCTGGATGCAATTCAAAAACCACTTGATTGTGCACATGCTTAACAGTTGATATGATATCACAGCTGCCACCATGGTTTGGGACTCACTGATGGGTGGCAGTGGTGGCCTAACTGCTAATTTCCACCAACTGCAGAACGTCTGCGAAACGGCTCCGCTGCGTGTCAATCAACCATCAATACCCACCAGGTCCGGATTTGTTTTTGGCACGGCTGCAGCCATGACTGACAGCTGTAGTCACGAGGACCCACGAGATCTCGCAAATTCACATAGAATAGAACCACAAAACCAACAACAGTTTGTTTCCATCCAGAGGAGTAGAGGGGAAATAACTCTGTGCTGTGTTTTCAAGGTGTAGTGAAGGGAAATATGATCCGCCGTAAGCATGGTGTATTTTATTTTGAAAATTAACCGGATGTTTTATTTTGTTTCTGTGCTCCACTGCCTGTCCCGCACTATCTGCCTTGTGCTGAATTGCTGCGGAGCACTCTCTTCCTTTTTGACAGTTATTGTCACTCTATGATACGGTAATACATTTGGTATGCTTTACGTTACAGTAAGAAGGCTAATTACAATGAATTAGTGATAGATATTATAGACACATTACATTCACAGGCGTAATTTCCAGGAGAGATGGGGAGTTATAACCCCCCCCCCCCCCCCCCCATAATCAAAACTGGCCAGTACAACCCACCCCAAAAATCTATTTTAATTTCCTTTACATAAATACAGACATTTGAAACATAAATTGTTGCAGAAAAATTCACCAGAATGCAGCAAATGAAGTGTTTGATATTTAGTTCAACAGTGGAGACCTCAATGGAGAAAAGAACGACTTACACACCATTTTCATCATCAAAAGAAAAGCAGGGGTCTGTTGGAAAGCACTCGCTTATTTAACTATCTAAGGGAGCTCCTTGCTCTTTGAAATGACAAGGTGTAATTCTTTTCATTCATTCTTTCATCCCCGCTTTTCTGGGTGAAAGTCCGGTGTTTTATCCATCCACCACCCCGACCAACCATCCTATGCGTATCCTATACGCCCTTTCATACTGTACACTGGGGTAAACTCTGGTATGTGCATCTGCATTTGTTATGATTACCTTACTTATGATCAGAAACTAGCAAGTCCAAAACTTTGCTAACATAGTCTAACACCCGCTCCCGTGACCACATCACTCTGGTCCTCCAGAACCTCCACTGGCTCCCTGTCCCACAACGACTACAATTCAAAGTCCTTCTACTTACTCACAAAGCCCTCCACAACCAGGCCTTTATATTACATTAACCTTGTATAAGAACAAGGAGAGATGCATTGTACCAGGTTGTAGCACAAGTGCTACTTCCCGCCCGTAGTCCCTTGGCTTGACCTGCTTCACCACCATACTCCTTCCCGCAGCCTCCGCTCCTCTGATGCCAACCTACAGTTGCCACCAATCATGACCAAGCACCGGACCATGGGCAACAGAGCGTTCTCTATAGCTGCCCACCCTCTGGATTTCTCTCCCCAAACACATCCGCAACTGCACCAATCTGTCCATGTTCAAATCACATGTCAAAACCCACCTTTTTAGAGCTGCTTTTAATGTTTAATAATGTATGTATTGTAGTGAGTGAATTGTCATAGTATGTGTATTTCAATTCAATTCAATTTTATTTATAGTATCAAATCATAACAGGAGTTATCTCAAGACACTTTACAGATAGAGTAGGTCTAGACCACACTCTATAATTTACAAAAAACCCAACAAATCCCCCAAGAGCAAGCACTAGTCCAACAGTGGCGAGGAAAAACTCCCTTTTAGGAAGAAACCTTGGACAGACCCAGGCTCTTGGTAGGTGGTGTCTGACGTGCCGTTGGGGTGCATCACAGTATAGTAAATAAACAGTGGCTAGAAATAGTGGTTGTAGTAGCGCAGGGAGCAGCACGGCATAGCAGGGTATTTCAGCAGAACCACGGCAACAGCTGGAACCATGATTTTGGTACCATCCAAATCCCAGGATTTCATCCTGGGTGAAAAAGAAACAGAAGGACTCCGGGGAGCAAGCTCCCAGGGCTAGGTTAGTAACAAGCATTTCTGGGACAGAGAAGCAGGTGGGCCGGGCTAGGCAGATGCTGCAACTCCTCACTCCCTAACTATAAGCTTTATCAATTTCCTGGGCGATATGGCTGAAAACTGTATTACGATATAAGTGTTTCATATCGGTCGATATCAATAATTATTGATATTTTTTATGACCTATTTAAAATAAGGAACAGGAGAAAAATATATTAAATTTAAACATTGTTATTTTAAACTTAACCTTCCTCTGATTATAATCCCCTCAGTTATAAAGGCAGACATGTCAACACAACCATGAAAAACACTCAAATAATTAAAATGTAAACATAAGTTTAAAATCACGATGAACACTTAACAATTATCTCTTAACATTACGGTGCAAAATTAAAGAATACATAAGAATTTTTAAATATAAACAGAGAAACCTGAAACCTGAGAAGAACTATTTTCTGCAAGTTTAGTGCTAGGAAGCTGATTTACCTTCTGGTGAATAAAGAGTTTTCAAATATGTGCAAACATAGGAGAAAGTAAAATAAAACTGAGGTAGACTTTACATCTGTAACATAAAAAACAAACCTGGTACAGTAACAGTTATTATCATTGTTCTCTGTATAAAAGTCACGCTACAGCCTAAACCGTACATGGTGGGAGGGTGGTAACCTTGCTTCTCGACAGTGCTCAGCATGTCTTTGGCTATATGATATGCCACTGCCTCCGTTATTTCTTTGTACCGTTTAGAAGGCACTGATGCAGAGTACCTCTCCTTGGTGCTCTGCTGCTTGTGCTGTGTTGCAGCTGCAGATGTTGTTGGACGTTGCTGGCGTATACGGCTGTGCTCCAAAGGGTAAATCTAAGCAACCAATTAGCTCGCCGTCTTTATGTCCATCAGGGAACTTCATAAATCCCAGAGAGTTGAGGCAGAGCAACCGGAGGACATCAGAGGGAAAACCAGAACACCTTTTTCTCCATAAAATATGATCCAGTTTCACCAAAATCAGTAACTTAGTGGCATGAAGTGTTAGCACTTCTCCCGGGAGATCATTCCCACTCAATCGGTAAAGTAACACAGTGCTCCCAGTCTGGGTCCGGGAGGCAGATACTGTCACCACATTTAAGAATAAACTTAAGACTCTCCTCTTTGATAAAGCTTATAGTTAGGGAGTGAGGAGTTGGCCGGGCATCTGCCTAGCCCGGCCCACCTGCTTCTCTGTCCCAGAAATACTTGTTACTAACCTAGCCCTAGGTGTAGGAGTCCTGATGTTTCTTTTCACCCAGGATGAAATCCCGGGATTAGGGTGGCACCAAAATCATGGTTCCAGCTGTTGCCGTGGTTCTGCTGCAATTCCCTGCTTTGCCGTGCTGCTCCCTGCTACGCTACTACAACCACTATTTCTAGTCACTGTTTCATTATCTATGCTGGGATTGTTATTTCCACTGTTCATAACACTCCAACCGGCACGTCAGACACCACCTACCAAGAGCCTGGGTCTGTCCGAGGTTTCTTCCTAAAAGGGAGATTTTCCTCGCCACTGTTGCACTGAATGCTTGCTCTTGGGGGATTTATTTTTTTTTGTTGTAAATTATAGCGTGTGGTCTAGACCTACTCTATCTGTAAAGTGTCTTGAGATAACTCCTGTTATGATTTGATACTATAAATAAAATTGATTGAATTGAATTGCGCGAAAAGGCTTTCAGGGCATTCATTATCATTAACTCTTCCCCTTGATTCTCATTAGTGGGGTCCTCTACTGAGCTCAGCTTTGCTCTACTTCCTCCCCTATTCTGTTCCATCATCTCCCCTACATTTCCCTACTTTAACATATTGATGTTCTTTATTCACCCTATATGTGCAGATGAAGTATGGAGGCTCCAAGGACACAGTTGTCCAGTTTCTCTTCTACCAGCCAATCAGGTACCAGTGGAGAGAGACAGACTTCTTCCCCTGCTCGGTCAGCTGTGGAGGAGGTAAGGTCATCAGTCAGTCCACACTAAAGCCCAGTTCAGACCAAAGATTCACGAGACGAGTTAAAACTTGCAATTTCTTGGAACAAGCCGGTCTGCAGCGTTCTAAAACCTGCCAGTTCACACTAATGAGATGAGACGGCGTATCATCTCTATAGCAACAACTCTTTGTACTTCCATTCTAACTTCTGACTTTTAGGCTTTTTTGTAGCTGGATATATCATTTGTGGCGTCTAAATATGAATGTGGATAACGTAAGTGATAGTGAGACGCTTGCAACAGCTGCATTTCTAGTGATGAATCGGCGAAAACACGTTTTATTTCTCTGATTCACTGCTTTGTTCTAACGCCACTGGGCTCTCTCTCTCTTCACTCTCTAGCTCGCTTTCGGGCGGTCGTTGAGGCTGCATCTAAAACTCCTTTTTACCAGCTGTTTGTAACATACAAATAAAATGGATTATGGATCATTTAATTTCTAAAGTTTATAGCTGACTTTACCAGCTGACTTCTCTATTGCCTGTTGAAACAGCTGACGTTTCATATGTTGTAAAACCAGCCTCTGGAGACTCGACCAGCTGAGTCGCAAATACACCATCAGCTGGTTTGAGTCGAGCTGAGACGGGCCGGTTCAGACGACTGAAACTTTTACCTGCAACGTTCTAAAACGGTTTCATCTCGTCACAAATCTTTGGTCTGAACTGGGCTTAACAGCTGTCTTAGTGTTTGAATGATGATTTAACCAGTGGTGAAATATAACAAAGTACATTTACTCAAGTACTATACTTAAGTACAAATGTTGAGGTACTTGTACTTTACTCAAGTCTTTTCTTTTCATGCCACTTTCTACTTCTATTCCACTACATTTCAGAGAGACATATTGTACTTTTTACTCCACTACATTCATCTGACAGCTTTAGTTACTAGTTACTTTACAAATTAAGATTTTTGCACACAATACACATGTAGTTTATAAAATATGATGTTTTATTATAAATTAAACTAGCCAACAATATAACGGCCTAAAGTCCAGCTGAAATGATTAGACCATTAAACACACAACTTTACAACTCCTTTACTACAGTTTCTAAAATGGGAGGATTCTTTTCTGCATCGATTTAACATTGTTTTAGTTTTTATTGATCCTCAGCTTTGGTATATCCAGTTTCATCTGTTGATATCTGCAACGTTTTACAGCAACCTACACACTTTCCTCCCCCAGGCTACCAGCTGAACTCTGCAGAGTGCACAGACATCCGATCCAACCAGATCCTGCCTGAGCACCATTGCAACAGCTATCCTGAAAACACCAAACCCACACCAAAACTCAAGGAGTGCAACATGGACCCCTGCCCAGAGAGGTAGGGATCATTACAAGTTGACTTTTGCATCAGAGATGTAAAAAAAACCTACTTTTTAGGAACATTTTGATACCATTACCTTTACCCATCCATCCATTCTCTAAGTTAGGATGTCGGGGCGCTGGAGTCATGTTTTTAGGAAAAACATAAGTTAGCATGGAGATGTGTATATGCTGTATAAATTAATATTTATACAGCATGAAGTTCGGTCACAAGCGCAAATGGAAGCCAAAATGAATACTTAGAATTGATGGTGGTGGTAAATATTCATAAAAAAGGACAAGTTTGTGAAGGGCAATACAGATTTTGATAATGAACAACTACAAATGTTACACACTGGGGCTTTAAGTAAAAGTACAATAATTTTGAGGAACTTAAGATGAAGTCAAATTAACAGTATACAAATCTATTGAAGTAAAAGTAACAAGTAGTTCATTTAAAATTGACTATTTCATTTATACTTACGCAGTCTTTTGCGATTTGTTTTGGGCACAAAGCCCAAAAACATTTTAAAAAAGCAACAAAAACCTTTATAAAAAGGAAAAAAACTTCAAACTAAACATACTTCAGTAAAAGTAAAACTTACAGATTTTAAAAACTACTTTAAAAATGAAAAGTACACAAAACACTACTCAGTAGCAAGTAATTGTAATTAGTTACGTTGCCCCTCTGCCTATTACCCAGCAGGCTTTGTTTGATCGATCTGATCGGGTAGAGCTCAGAAATAGCTGATTATCTTCTTAGCTCAGCTCAATGCTTGTTTTATGAAGGGCTGGATCAATGGAGGATTTAATCACTAGGCTAAAGAGGAGGAATGCTAAATCAGCAGCACAAAGCCTTTTATCTTACCACCTTGAGGGACAAACTGCTATCAATTAGCCCTCTGTGCGGGCTTCCATTTATCATACATGCTCATATATCATATAGATTCTTCTGACCTCATGACTAGGGCCGCTATCTGGATATCATAGTCTCATTAGTCTGGCATTGCCAGACCTTCCTCCACAGCGCTGCGGAGGAGGGTCTGGCTAGATCACACAGCATTCAAGGATGGGAGAAAAAACATGTTCTGGTTTATTGTCATTTCTTTAAACCAATCACAATCATCTTGGGCGGCGATAAGCACTGGACAAAGCCACGGTGCCTCTGCTAAACTGCCTTGGGAAGGAACTTGTTTTGGTGGAACATGTGGACGTTCAAAAGTTGTTTTTAGTTGTGCAACAGAAAACTCAGATTGGACAGATAGTCCAAATAGCTGTCTGGATTTACCCTGCAGAGATCTGAGGAGCAGTTAACCACAGTCCTCATAAATCCACCGGAGTTTAGAATGCCAACACAAAGAAAGAGGAAGGTGACGGACATCCGGCTGAAATGAGGGAAATCCGACAGAATTTCCAGCAGAACGAGAGCAATCCCGGAAGTGGAACATTGTGGATATAGACTATAGTCTCATAAACTTACTGTTGTGTGATCTTTTGTTTCCTCCAGTGACGGATTCAAAGAGGTGATGCCATATGACCACTTCCAACCTCTGCCTCGGTGAGTAACCAGTGACCACAATCCTTCATTTTAAAAGCTACTGCTGTCTTTTTTTTTATCATTTGACATACAGTATTTCCAATGTGGACAGAGTGTTGGCTGAGATGTAACAGAATGTAAGTGGGCAGGAATGATCAAAATTGGCCTTCCCTGCTCCTCCAAAAAAAGTCTTGTCTAACATCCTTTCAACCAAGCCTATCCCCAACCCACCACCATTTTATATGAGAATGTGCAAATAGTGAAAACCTCAACTACTTTTCATCTTAAAAACAGTTACTCTCAGTCAGGGCACTGCCACAGCTATAGAAGTATAGGGGTGAAGTAGCAACATTGTTGCATTTTTCATTTGGTTCAGTTTGCTTTCACACTGCACTTTGTGAAACGCACCAAACACTGTAAATACATATTATGACGTCTTAGGTTTCCTGGTTCTGCTTTAGTGATTCTTATATTTTAGAAGAGGCGAACATGAGCAGCTGACAGACAGAGTGAAGGAGACAGAGATGATGATGTCACACAGACTGATGATGTCACACAGACGACCAGCGATGTGTGCTCAGAACAGCTTATGGATCTGAAAGTTATCATCCCTTAAAGTCCAGAAATTGTGTGCCAGGTTGAAACTGCAGGCCTGTAAATGCTCTCTTTGTGGTTCACTTCCTGTATTTGGGTCGAATCGCGTTCTCACCTGAAGTGAACTGAACACTAGTTCACTTGGAAGAGAACCAAGACCCACCGTTTTCAAGCGGACCAGAGTTTGTTTGTTTGGTCTGCACCAGAGCTTTCACACCAGCCCCAAACCAACCGGCCTATCCGACCAAAACGCTCCAGGGTTGGTTTTAAACTGACCAAACGAGCGCAGCAGTGGTATCGCGCATCGCTATTTTTGTAACTCGGGGCTTGTAAACTTTAAGATTTTGAGGCGAATAATTCGTTTTGGATTAAACTGCTTAGATATTTCATTTCCTTGGACTCTTGTGGATTTATGTAAACAAAGTTTTTTGGATTATATCACCTCTGTGGATAAAGGGACACTCAAAAAGGTATGAATGCACACACACCAGCTGTGCAGTTTAATTCTGAATTCATTTATTTTCTTTAACTTTATAACAGTTGTATAACTGCTATAAATCATTGTATGCTTTATGTGTGGGCTTAATTGAATCTTGAGAGGCTAAGCTTTCAAATGTTGTATCACATGGCCATATATTTTGAAGATTTAATGCTTTAAAGTTATAAAAACGTTTAAAATTGGAGGTAACAGCGACACCAAAACCAGCAGGTGTGACGTATACGGTACAGTGACCCTTAATTAAAATGTAGCAAAGTACAACACTTCAAACTAAACATCCTTAAGTAAAAGTACAGATTTAAAAAAAAAACTACTTAAAAAAGAAAAAGTACACAAAAACTACTCAATTACGGTAACATGAGTAATTGTACTTTAGGTGTCACTAATCTTCGGTCTGACTTCTACCCATTGGGGGGAGAGAGAGAGAGAGAGAGAGAGAGAGAGAGCGCTCCAGTTTTACATATTGATTTATTTATTTTTGAATTCCTCCCAAAAGCAGTTGGCTGTGTGCTCCACAGATGTGTGTGATTGGTGGTGGCTGGCTCACACTCTGTCACAGGGACAGAACCATAATAAGTCATCGTTTCCTTTAGCTTTATGCTTGGCTGTGTAACGCTGGAGCACGCTGCTGCACAGCAGCATATGTTCTTTATGAATGTGTGTGGATTGAGTGCTGAGAGAGAACTCATTGATGTGTGTAGTGTATATCTGTAGTATGGGTGTGAGGCTTTTCCCCAGAGGACCCTCTTGACTTGAATCTCCACTGAAGTCAAACAACTGTTGAAATGTTACTGTGCTGGATATATACTGGATATTTTTTAAAATTTTAAATATTACTGTACATTGTACAGTATTGTACCTATAATTATTTGTGTCCACAGTAAAAACCCCAAAGTCCCTGGCCCTTGGTTTGTGTTTTTTTTGTAAATGGTATAGTTTTTTTTTGTTTTTTTTAACATATTAACTACCGTTGTTTTCACCCTGGACCCTATTTTCCCATGAGTCTTCCCATTGGTCCAGTATTAAGCAAGACCGCTACAGTCGGCAGCGGCGAAATAAACTACAATGTAACGTTATTGGGCAATTTTCCTTATTCACCTGTCGGCCATTTTGAAAACTCGAACGCCGTTGAGGGGTACACAAACCCAGAAGTTGGACTCCAATACGGTACTATCAATCAGTAGCAGCAATGGAAACTTTGTGGACCACGAATCTTACCAGTCTGCCTGAATTAACAATGCAAAATGTGGAGCAGTGGGCCAATACGGACTGCAACATGCCCCGGGCTGTGTTACTGAAGGGATACAGTAACTGGATTGAAAGATATATCCACGACATGGTAGGTAAGCAAACTTACTTACAAACTTTTCCGCTTGCTTGTTTTGCTAGGATAGTTAGCTTAGCTGTGATATGGAGTTGTCGACTGTCTGTCTGCTATGTTAGATTTTTTGAACACTTAACATGTCTTTAATTTACAGTTAGTAGGAACCCATCACACATTTTCGTGAGGGCAAGGTCTTTTCCCTCTGTGCGAAAAAATGAGGCACCTTACACCATACAGGTATCATAGTGCTAAGTGGACAAACTGCTCAGTTCGCAGAGCATTGCTACAGCTAAACCAGCTTGCTAAATGTTCATTATGAGTTCATATCAATAATGAACCTATCCCTGTCTGACTGAAAATAACATGTTCATTTTATCTCATCAACATGTTACCTGTATACTAAATAGGTTCATTTTGCCTACAGATTTAACTTAGGTTTATTTTGACCTTCTGAACAGGCTTAAAGTCGAAACTGTGAAGGTATGACACAACAACTTTAAGCCTGTTCAGAAGAACAAAATAAACCTGTTACCTGTAATTGATGTGATATCACGTATGCCTCATTGATATCTTCTAAAATATTATGTTGTTTCAAATTAGCAAAGCAAGACAGGGCTAGGTGCATGTTTGTGGTTAAGGATAGTATAATGATAGTATAACTATCAGGTAAGTGATAAGGTAAGGTAAGTAACATTCATATTAAGATAAGAGTTGCTCTTCTTGGAGCAGTGTATCCAGGGTCGAGGAAGGTTCTTCAAAATGTATTTAGCTTTAGGTTTACAAATCACGTGTCTGTTTAAAATTAACATGACATACAATGAAATGTCATTACTTAAAATAACAAGTAACTACGTCTAAAATCCATACTGTGAGTTATTCCACAACCCTGACTTTTTTGTACAATGAGTGTCCAAGATATTAGGTATATTTCAAGTTATGTCCGCAAATGTCATTGTAAACAACCTATAAGATTTTCATGGCAGAACATTAAAATGCCAGATGTACCTAATTCACTGCACACGCAGTGTATGTATATATATTTATTTAATCCATATGTTATTAGCAACTCTGAAGTGTCAAGTGTGTAAAGTTTGATTATCTTTTCAGGAGGACCAGCCATACATACATAAGGGAGACACAGTGCAACTGCAAAGCTGGCTTGGGACAGTGCAACCATCTCATCGGGCTACTCTGGCTCATTTTGTCAAGATGGGCTACACGTCTGTCTCAAGCCTGGTACATTCCATCAAGGGCCCTGGGTGTCAGTCCAAGAACGGTGAGCTCTGTAAGTGTTTCGAAGCTGAAATCACCAGTGACCAACGCACAACCGCCATAAAGGCAACGCTCTTCTGAAGGGGTGATATCGAATCTGTACTGCCCTGTGTTAGTGCCGCTTCCATCAAATGCCTTTGCAGAGAGCCTACAGCGAAACCTGATTGCAATACAGAGCAAGAGTCATGTTCAAGCTGCTGGAGGAGAACAGAAAGCAGCCTGCTACTCTTGTCTCCACCGACTTTGGAGACCTTCCAAAGGGATCTGTGCTTACCTACCACACAGCACAGTCTACCAAGTCTGGTGATGATCCCCCGTTTCCTCTACCATCACAGCCATGCTCATTCAGCATAGTTCTGGATGACACTGAGGCATGCTTTTATGGTGGCCTGATGGTCACTCAGGCTGTTGCAATACAGCTGGAGATCGACACTAGGGGACAGAGCCATAGTAAAACCTGGCATAAAGTCCGAACCAACCGTCTTACCTCCTCTTCCTTCAAGAGGATTTGTTTCCAGGGTGGCAGACTTCAAGGTTTTAGCTGACAATCTGAAAAAAAGACAGACAAAGGCGATGAAGCGAGGCCTGGAGCTGGAGCCTGTTGCTGCGGCCGACTATCAAGACCTCACTGGTTTTGAGATCTTCCCCTGTGGTTTTGTCATCAACCACCACGCCCCACACCTAGGTGCCTCACCTGACCGAAAGGTGATTGACCCCAGTGCCTCACCAACGCACTGCCTCCTCAAGATCAAGTGCCCCAACAAAGACAGTGTGAGGGATTTCAAGTACTTGCGCTGCAACGCTGATGGTAATCTTAGCCTCAAGACCACACATGAGTACTATTTTCAAGTGATGGGGCAGATGGGCATCAATGGGTTGAAGTGGTGTGACTTTTTTGTGAAATGCAAAGATGACCATCACTTGGAGCAGGTGCTCTTCGAAGTGGGAGAACATGAAATGTAAATTGGACACATTCTTTTTCATCCAATTTCTGCCTGCTATGTGTAACAAAATCATGTAATACATCACTGATAATCTGTTTATGTATATAGTTCTCTTTTGTTAATGTTTTCTAATTTCTAATGTTCTGACATTTCCCGGTATGTTTTTCCATACTTACAATATACAAGCAGGCCATTTGTATTCCCCCATACCAATTTTTATGTACAAAGTTACATTTACAAACCTGGACCAGTGTGCCTATCAATGTTTTGAATGGCCTGTTTTCTAATGTTCTGAACTGTTCCACTTCTTTTTCCATACTTACAGTATTGCAAGCAGGCCATTTGACTGTATTCCTCCAAACCAATAACTATGTACAAAGTTACCTTTACAAACCTAGACCAGTGTGCCTATCAATGTTTTTGAATGGCCTCTTCCTGATGTTCTGACCAGTTCTAGTTCCTGTATACTAAGTTGTAAAGTTATGAAGGACATCATCCATGTGTAATAAAATTGTACTTTATTCTTTAGATAAATGGACATTTTATTCATTCGGAGGGAGATCCAGTAGCTTATACATACACATATCTCCCACACAAAAATAAAATAAAATCAGTCACAAGTATATCAAAGAGCATGTGACAAGTGATTACTAGGTCAGATTCGTGGAAAAAAAACATGGAACAATAAAAGTGAGTTTTGTATAGATTCATATAAATGAATACCGGTAATAGCGGTTCAATTGTGGTATAGATTTGTAAAGATGAATAATAAAAGTGAGAGTTTTATACAGATTCCTAAAAATGAACAATAATAATGGTTAAGGTTTTGTATAGATTCGTAAAGATGAACAATAATAGGGCCTAATGGTTAAGGTTTTGTACACATTCATAAAAAGATTAGCACTTCTTAAACAAGGTTTGAATATATTTGTGGATATTAACATTACAGTTGTAGATATTTACATGACATTGGTAAATATTTACATTACAATTTCAAAAGAGAGGACCTTGGAAATTAGTTAAAAGGGCACAGGCGGCCCACAGTTGGTTAATGGAGCCCACCAGTGTCATGGGTAACACTTTATCAAATATATGGTACTCTTTAATCCACCTAATGGCGCACTCTACATGGATTCACAGTCTTGCTATTGCTTGAGTCTTTCGAACTTCGTCTGCAGTGAAATGCCCGCTTGGGCCTAAAAAAGGAGGGATTACAAGGAGACATGTATTTCAGAGAGAAGGTCCTTGATGAGAAAGGAATGGTAAGGTGGTACAGGTACAGGTATCTTGTATCATGCATGTTTCTCATTTGATTTCCTTGAATATCCACTCCTGGCAGTTAAAGCATGATTCATGTTTTAAAATTATGTCCATGCAATTTAGAGCCCTTTGGTTAATTGGGGAATGAAAATGTTAATGCTGACTTGAAGCACATTTACTCAAAACCTCTATTTTACCTAACCTTATCTGATCCTGACTTTATTACTACTTTATTACTATATATATATATATATATATATATATATATATATATATATATATATTTATATATATATATATATATATATATATATATATATATATATATATTTATATATATATATATATATATATATATATATATATATATATATATTTAAAAATAATACTCTGATTTATCATTTCTGATATGGTCCCCCCCACAAAGAAAAGTGAAACTACCTAATTTAAAATCACATAACCTTTGTGTCCCTCATTGAAAAATCCAAAAGTATAAACACATCCACATCACACTTGTGTTATTTGCATACTGGATCATAACTGGCTTCCAAATTTAAATGGGATGTCACACATCCTAAAGTGAGATTTAAGGCGAGCACAGAGCAGATGAATGTGAAAACACTTTTCTAGTGTCAAACTCTGCACCTGCTCAAACATCCAAGTGAAAGAGCAATAAGCTAAAAAATATATAGAGGGGGACTTTAATGAAATGATGTGATCAAGGCTGTAGCCAGGGTGTTCTGAGTAGGCCTATCCCCCTCCAAGAACAGTTTGACACCAAAAATAAACTATTTTAATGAATCAGTTGGCTGTTGAGATACATTGTCTGTAAATATTTATTTCCCAACATTAAGATCTGGATGTGTTTTAAAGCCTTCTCCACACCTAGGAATAAAATAAAGTGGCCTTAAACAGTCAAATTTGCTGTATATAGAGAGTGTGGCAAAAGTATTACAAAAAGTACACATATACTGACAGCATTGTGGCAGCACATTCTCACTCTCCCATCATGCAAATTACGGATGATTGGTTCCCTTTCGGGAGCAGGTAGATTTTTCAGTGGAGAGGGCGGTTCTTTTCTAAAATTCGGGAAAATCCTCCATTATACCTTTAATTTGGTGTTATTCACGCTAAAAGTCTCGTTTAGCGTTGGGGCTCTTGACGTCACTTTTTGATACTCTGGGTGTCCCTACCCAGAGTATCAAAAAGTGTCGTTCTGACTGACATGCAGCACAAGAATGTGACAGTTGGGTTTAGGAAAAGATGGTGGCTGTGGTTGTCACGGTTGGGGACAGAACTCAGACGCAGGAACTGAAGTGGTCCAAAAATAATCTGTTTATTTGATTTTGAGTGAGAGAGTTGGCAGTGGGGGGGAAAACTGGGTAGTTGACTGGAGACTGGCAGTTGAGGTGGCGAGGGAAGACTGGGTCCAAAGCTGACTGAAGACTGGCAGTTGAGGTGACAAGGGAGACTGCATCCGTAGCTGGCTGGAGACTGGTAGTAGGCCTAGAGATGGCTGGGTCCGAGGTAAGGTTGAGCTGGCGGGAGTTTCTGAGGGTGAGTATTTCTGGAACACGGAAACAAACAAATTAGTTCACGGCAAGCAACAGGACTGGAAATAACTAACGTGAGCTGGAGTCTCATACTATAGGTAAGTAACAATCCGGCAGGGAGAGGAAGGTCACACTGGCTCTTAAAGGCAAATGATGAACACAACAATAATCTTTAAAAACATCCCAAAATCAAAGTGACATCTAGGTGTGCAGGTGAGTTAATTTGGAATAGGGACCAGGTGCGGGGAGAGAGCAGCAGAAGAGGGCGTGTCCCCACACGGTGAAAAATTAAGGTAAAGCGAAAGAACACAACAACCACACAGCAGGCAAAACAAAAATAGGAAATAAAACAAAAACACATTCACACACACACCAGACTGTCACCGGGCGTGACAGGGGGACAAGTACGCGGGACAAGTACAGGACACAAACCCCGGTCTCCTGGGTGAAAGTCCTGTGTTGTTTGACCCATCCGCCACGCCAACAACGATTTTTAGTCTTTCATACTACTCGCTATACCATTGCCTCTCTTAATACTACGTCATCTTACAGCACAGCAGTGGAGCTGCTGCTCTGCCCGGACGCTAAAGGGGGCTTTTTGCATAGTTATCTAACGCTCAAAGACACTGACCATGAGTCAGTAATTTACAAGTTGGGAGTGAGAACAGGTTGACTGTGGACATAACCTCAGTGTTGTCAATGGTAGTTGCAGCTAGGGCTGAAACGATTCATCGAGTTACTCGAGTAACTCGATTACAAAAATTCCTCGAGGCAAAAACTCTGCCTCGAAGCCTCGTTAAATTCCTATGACGCGCACTATACACGCAGGGATGTGATTGTTCCACACGGACCGTTGTTCAGGAAGCACACCACTAGCGCACGATGCATTTTGAATTTAGTTAGCGCGATGGCGGAGAGTAAAGATGTCCAGAAACGGCAGAGAATGTCTAAAGTTTGGGAAGAGAACAAGGTGCAATGTGTCTACTGACCTGGCATACCACAGCAGTACGACTTAAATGATTCAGCATCTGAACTGAAAACATCCACTCCACGCTGTTTCACCGAGCGTCGCTGAAACAAGGTAACGTAGCCTAAGCAGCCGCTGATTTTAATCACATACTGTATTTGTAGCGATGTAGCGATGTCGTGATGCAGGTTGACTAGATATGTTTAGCTTTGATGTTTTTAACTAGTAAACTTATTCATGTTCAATTGCAAGAGAGTATAGCCTAAAAAAAACAACTTCACACACACACACACATATACACCCTTGTCTCTCACTCTTCCGCGTGCACACACAAACACACACACACACACACACACACACACACACACACACACACAGGTTGCTAGGTTACCATAGCAAATAGGCTCACCCCAGAAATTATATATTATTTGTTGGTAGCCTAATGGTAAATGCTGCAGGTATAGAAATCTACATAAAACAGATATTTACTTTGATGTCAGGGCTAGATTACAGCATGACACTTAATTAAATTAAATTGCCAAATGTTGGAGTTGGAATAAATACCTCTGTTCTTTTGAGAAATAAAAGCCAAATGCTTGATCATTTTACAGCCACATCATTTTCGTTATACATTATTTGTTTTGGTTGTTTCAAAAAGCAAAAAAAAATATCCGATTAATCGATCGATTAATTTCTAGATTAATCGATTACAAAAAAAATCGATAGCTGCAGCCCTAGTTGCAGCTCTTGTTTAGTACACTAAAGCTATAACGCATGTGATGCACGATGACAAATCTGGTCCCCAGAGTCCTGCAGAAACCTTTGTGCTCCCATCATCCCACTTCTGTGCAGTTATGAGTGTCACACTTTTGCATTACTGGATTGGAAAAAACTTTTGGAAAAAACGTTGCCAGTGAATTTATTCCAGCAATTATGTTTCCTCCTAAATGTATTTGGCAAAGCAAATTAGAAGTATGTTAGTGTATTTTGTGTTCTTGTTTAGATTAAACCAGTGGTTCCCAAACTTTTTCACATCAAGGACTCATTTTGTCCCAATAAAATCAATATTTTGTGAAAGCACCAAATGTCAACCCTACAATATCACCTGTTGGGACAAAGAGATAGAGAATTAAACCTGAGCTTGAACAGAGATCTCAACCATGTGGCTTTCCCAGACAAAAGAATTGCGGCCTACAGGCAACTGTAGAGCCTGAACCCCATCTGGGACAAAGGAGACCATGCGGTCAACATATGGTCTCTCAAACAAAGGGTGAGGTCTCCATTTTACTGTAGCAGCCAAAAAAGTCACACTTACTGTATATGTCACTTTAAACATGGCTGGAGGTCTAAAACTGTGAATTCCTACTGGCCAGCCTAACTGGTTTCAAAACTACTTAAAGTATAAAACATCAATATGCTTTTTCAAATTAGACGGCGAGTTAATTAGCTTGTGGTACTTGGGTGCGCAGAGCTTGCAGGACATTTGAAAGGAGTTGTTTTTGCATCCATCCATTTCGAAAAATTCTTCCAGGTATGGCCAGGGATGTAGAAGGGTTGGCTGGTCTTCCTGGCTACCAACCTCTTCGCTGGCGCTTGGTTGGGACATTTCGCTCGAGTTCTCTTGAGTTTCTGCCACAATTCATCTTCGTACTAGGCTACATACGTCTGCTATTTCTTTGCTGGAGTGTGATGTGATTTGTGTCATGTGCAGGTGCGATTGATCACGTACAAACGAATAGGGTGTCGGAATGCTATATGTTTATACTTCTCATCCAACCACTATCAAATTCACTCTATCCGGATGGCGCGATTTATCTGTATAGGTTGTTTTTTTGTGTGTTTTTTTTTAACGATGTCAAGCCAGAATGAAAACAAGCCGAACTGAAATAGGAGTAACGAGGCTGTTTTTACTACTTAAGTAAGGTAACAAAGTATTTGTACTTTGTTACTTGACACCTCTGTGTGGGACCACCAAGTCCAATTCATCACTGTAAAAGTCCTAGATCACGGGACATTGTTGATATGTTGTGTTGAATAATGTCGCTTGTGTGAAACTGTGAATGCTACATTGCTAGCTCCCGTTGTGGAGCTATGTTACTGCACTGAGTGAGAAAATAACCGAGAGAGATAATTGGGCAGAGTCCTGAGTGAACGAGAGGCGTGTTATTGTCAGAACCTCGAAAATCAAGACTCAAAGTGTTTCTTTCTCTAAACGTGCTTTTCTATCCTCTTTTCCACACTAACCGAACACACATGCACACACACACATACACGTGCGTTGAACAGCTAAACGGCTAGCCCATAGCCGCGTGGGGCTGCAACTAGCTCCACGACCTGCCATCTGGGGGGTTAAGTAGGCTGTGTTGGTGTATTTCTTTTGTCCGTAACAGGTTAGCTTGAACAGCTAACCGGCTAGCCCGTAGCCACTATTTTTGTAGTCTTTGTACTGAACTACAAAGAGCTCAAATCTCGCGGTGTCTCATCCGCCACCGTGATATCGCGTGGTTTAGCTACCCATGCGGTCACGTCACCTCCCCCCCCTTTTCCTCACATACTCACACACCAACCCAGTCAGTCAGTTTTTGATGGCATCACGAAAAGAAATCTATTAGATCGTGATACCATCACGATATTGTGAAGATTTACGTGATGGGGTCACGTTTTTTAAACTAATGTATTTTAATGGGAAGCATCTTTCGTGATCACAGCACGAATCTTTCTGCCAGTCCGGCTGCAGCAGAGAAGCTGTATACAGCTTCGCTATTATTGGTATTTTTAGCCCAATAACCGTTGTTTTTATCAACATTTATTCACCAGATCTTACCATGGTTTTTATGTATTTCTTTTAATGTTGTTATTTCGATCTATTTCGTTTATTGATATTTTTTAATGGGAAGCATCTTTCGTGATCACAGCATGAATCTTTCTGCCAGTCCGGCTATTGCAAAACCCCTGAAGCCTCAAGCAACATTATTTAAAGTTTGAATTGAGGTAGGTCTGAATAGGCCTATAGTTTAGAAATGTTAAGTTTGCATTGGGGTACCCTATATCTTCTGCCAGAGGATAAGAGCTCATCTGGCATAGAAAATAAAGATAGATCAGGCCATATTTTCTGTGCTTGCCTGGATAGACTGGTTTCTATTCTTCTCCACAACCTTCATGACCTGACAAGCAAGCTTTAAATGAGATGTTTTTAGATATTGCCATGCGGATATATATGAATATGCTCTGTAATGCAGCCTTGTATAACATAAACCCTATAGGACCAGAGCCGATTGATCAATTTATATATATAAGTCAAATCAAAGTGCTTAGCATAAAACACCATTTTTTCATTATTGTTATTTTTATTGTATAAATTGTCACGTATAACGTGCAGCAATCTTTCACAGACGCGGAGCAGTAATTACTACATCACTTCTGGAGTCTTCAACGTTCTTACAGTGCATAACTTACTGGAACAAAACTGAGCAATGTGTTGTTGCTGGTGAAAAAAAACACTGATTATATATACATTGAAGCGATACTGATGTTAAAGACCCGCTGATCGCTGTCCGATTCTCTGATATGAATGCCTTTGCATTCATGCAAATGATAACATCTAAGTAAATGTTGATAGATGTAGCATTATAGTTTAAAAAATATCAATAAACATAAAGCCATCCAGCTTCCCTGGCCGAAATAATAACATTAAAAGAAATACATAAAAAACATGGTAAGATCTGGTGAATAAATGTTGATAAAAATGGGCTAAAAATACCAATAATAGCGAAGCTGTATACACGAAAGATGCTTCCCATCAAAATACTAATATTAGTTTAAAAAACGTGACCCCACCACGTAAATCTTCACAATATCGTGATGCCATCACGATCTAATAGATTTATTTTCGTGATGCCATCACAAACTGACGTGAGACTGGGTTGCACACACACAGACACACACAGACAGACACACACACACATACACGTCTGCTATGTCTGTTTTGCTTTTGTTGTAGTTTGTAACAAGTATATATATAATAGGTTTATTGATTGAAGAACTATTGATTGACAATTGATAATTTCAAAGTTAAATAAATGATATACTTTAAAGGGCAGTTGTTTGTGATTATTTGTGTATCTATTGTAATAACTGCTGGTTGAACAGCTGGTTTTGTTCCTTTCAAAGATACCAGATAGATTAATCAAATTAATTAAGATCTGTATTTTAAAGAGAACACCACCTATGAGACTGTTTCACATTTCAGTTATCGGTCCCTGATTCCAGGGTGGTGCCCCGTTTTGATTTTGTCAATTTGGTAAAGTTATTAATACACATATTCATAACTTTATTAATATTGATAAAACATCTTTGATAAATTGCCAATAATTGAATCTGTACCCTTACCAATTCCCAACATGCCGCAATATCGATATCGAGGTATTGAATCAAAAATATTGTTATATTTGATTTTCTCCGTATCGCCCAGCCCTAATGAAACCCATGACCAAATTAGTCCTACATTCTGTCATTGTGTTACTTATGGACGGAATTATAGTGAAAATCAATTATTATATAAAGACCCCCTGGAACCCCCTCAATGATCCCTGGGTAAAATATGCAATGGTTCATTCAGTATATCCATATTTATTCTGTTTTTCTTATTATATATTCTGTTAATACACTGCATATATCTATATTATTCTTACTACTAGTATAATGTCACTGCTACTACATTGCATATATCTGTACATGTTGTTCATACATTGTTCATATTACATAGCCATATTTATTCTGCTCTTATAACACTGCAATATATTTCTTGTCCTGCCTATGCACTTCTGGTTGGATGCAAACTGCATTTTGCTGTCTTTGTACTTGTACACTGCACAATGACAATATAGTTGAATCTAATCTAATCATGAACATAGCTGCTGACAACCTAGTTTCAAACTTAAAAAACTGGGAGAAAGTATCTGCAATTAAATAGTAAGTAGGTAGTAAAGTTTATTTGTATAGCACTTATCATAGACAGAGTCACGAAGTGCTTCACAGGCCAAATAAATAAATACATTATAACAAATTGATAATCATGAAAAGCACAATAAATCACAGTAAATCATAGTAAAACACAAAAGCATAAAATACATAGTCAGCAATGTGTTAAACGAATGCCAGACTAAAAAGATATGTTACATTCGTTTTATATTTCTTTTTGATGCTGTTGGTATTGAGACCAAAATTAAACAAAACCAAAACAACTTCAAATGGCACTAAATATTTGTCTTAAAGATGCAGTAGGTAAGACTTATAAAACTAACTTTCTGTCATATTTGCTGAAACTGACCCTATGTTCCAGCAGAACTAAATACTCCTCTAGCACCACCTACAGCCTGTAGTCCACAGCTCCCTGTTCATTTACACCAATCAGGGCCAGGGGGGGGTTCTAACTGCGTGTTACAGTTTTTTACAGTCACTTTGATACTAATTTCAGAACTTTGACGTCATTTTTCAAAACTCTAGACACAAAACTCACAACCAATGATCAAAATACACATTTTTCAAAACTCTAACACTTTTTTCAATTGCTTGAATACAATACACATAAACTAAAGATCATTTGTTCATTTAACAAAGATCACCTGTTCAATATGACACAACTTAACATCAAAGTACTACTACTTCAAAAAGCAATTCACACATTACATTTCAGATGATTGTCTATTCATTTCATTACAATGATCTAACTATCAATCAATACAACCACTCAAAATGATAAGTAACTGTTGCATTATTCTTAATGCATAGTTGTATGGAAACAGACAAACAATATTCCATGTTTAGATCATGAAAGTTTCAAGATAACGAGATTCATTGTCACCAATTAGTGTTGAGCATGAACCAATTAGACTACATTATTTATGGATGTAATATTTCATCATCATTCTTTACTGTAATGTACTACTGTTTATCAGACACTGTTTCTATGGTCCCATGTATTACCTTTGAGACTATTTACAGTATTGACAGTACTGTACTGTATTGCTTGTCCAATTCTGCCAACTCGTTACTGATGATTGATATATATATATATATATATATATATATATATATATATATATATACATATACATATATATATATACATATACATATATACCACATTGTTCGCCATGCCCGAAGGTTTTTTCCAAGATGTTTGGTTAATTGCAATGTAGATGAGAACCTGCGGCCAAATCCACAAGACAGAGTTGATGAATATGTAGAAGTACAGAAATCACTTCTTTGTTTTGCTTATTACAGTACAAGCAAGTTGAGGAACACTGCCTTTGATGTTTTACAGTACTGTCTTTTCTTTTCTATTTCCTAGCTAATTATTTTGCTTTGATTCTAATAAACCTATGTTGTGATCGTACTGTATTGTTTTTCATCAATACATTTCAGGTTTTGTTCAATGATTCCACTATGTCTGTAGTATTCTCTCTACTACTGCAGTACTTTTACAGGGATGTATTTACATCTAGTACCATAATGAAACATGTATCACCTATTTTGTACTACAATATTTAATGATTGTACGAACGATGAGTCAGTGAAACTATGGGTAGCTTGTGTGTGGGTGATCTAAAGTAATGTTTCAATGGTATTTCACAATAAATTCATTTTTTTGAACCAATGATTGTGCAAGTGCAAGATTTATTTAAAGATATGAATGCGCAATACAATGTTTTGAACATTGGACAGTCTGTGTTACAAGTGATGATCGTTTTGTGTCTAGAGTTTTGAAAAATGACGTCAAGGTTCTGAAATTAGTAGCAAAGTGATTGTAAAAAACTGTAACTGCTCATGCACACGCATTCATTCTCCCTTGTGGGGGGAGGGGCTTAGGAGACCTTTTGGGCATTAGCAGGAAGAGGGGGAGGGACTGAGAAGTTGTTGATGTTCAAATTCATTGGCTAAGTCCTGGATCTTCACAATCCTACCTACAGCACCTTTAACTGTGTGTGTGTGTGTGTGTGTGTGTGTGTGTGTGTGTGTGTGTGTGTGTGTGTGTGTGTGTGTGTGTGTGTGTGTGTGTGTGTGTGTGTGTGTGTGTGTGTGTGTATGTGTGTGTGCAGCTGGGAGCAGGGCCCCTGGACCCAGTGCTCGGTGTCCTGTGGCGAAGGCGGCGGTGGCTGGCAGGACCGCAGCGTGATGTGTGTGGAGGAGGACACCCACGGACAGTTCTCCCAGGTGGAGGAGTGGAAGTGCACCCACTCCCCTCGACCCACCACCCGACAGACATGCAATATCTTCGCCTGCCCCCAGTGGGTGGCCATGGACTGGTCTCAGGTCAGTCAGTAAAGTAATCTCAAGTACCCATCACCACAGGGTAGAGCTGTAACAATTAAAAATGTTACTGTACAGTCAATTGTCTCAGAAATAATTGCGTTAATAATATAATTGTCTCTTTCAGTCAAATTTAAAAATATGTATTTATTTTTTACTTTTTAAACACTTTTCAAACAAATTAAAGTTTTGAATGAATTCCAGGATACATCTTTTGGTTATATCACTGTTATGTGACCCAGATAATGTAATAACACAAACTCATAGCCTATGAAGTAAACCATGCCTCTTTGTCATAAAACATTTTATCTAACTATATAGTGGAGGATTTTCTTTTTCTGGGTGGATCATCAAGACTGTTGGTCCTCCTAGTTGTCAATCATTCTAGGATATGTTTACGTAAGGCCATCGTACGTGCCGTGACAGGTCAGCGAGCAGACGGCCACGGGCGCTGCCTCTCTCACGGCCGCCTTCTCCCCGCTCTCGGCTGGTGCTGGCTCTTGCGCCCCCGCCCCGACCTCGTCTCCCTCAGCCTCTAGGCGCACCCCCCCATTCCTGGATCTTGGTCGGGATGAACAGGGCACGGGCTCATAGTCAATATCAGATCCCACAAGACTCTCTTCTTGAAAGCTCTAAACGCACCAGCAATAAAAAAAAACAGCAACTTAGATGCTAGACGATAGCTTGTTTGTTGGCCTGTAGCATGCTAAAGTTAGCTATAGAGATGCTTGTCGTAAATAGATTTCCACTTACCGGTGGTGAGTCTGACATAGTGGAAAAAGTGCAAATCTTCTTTTGGAAAGTAGGCTTGTAGAGCCATGCTGACAGCAACATGTATACAGAGCGTGCACGAGGAGAACTAGGCTCGTGCATGCTCTCTCGTGCACACGTTTAATAGGCGTTCCCTCTCGGGAGCAGGTAGAGTGTTGCGCATGTGCATTTTTTCAAAAAGTGGAGAGGGCGGTTCTTTTCTAAAATTCTGGAAAATCCTCCACTATACCTTTAATCGATTAGTCAATTGTCAGAAAAATAATCAGAAACAATTTAGATTATTAATAAATCATTTAAAGTGCTCATATTATGCTCATTTTCAGGTTCATAATTGTATTTAGAGGTTGTACCAGAATAGGTTTACATGGTTTAATTTTCAAAAAACACCATATGCATGCACATGGTTTTATAAATCCGAATATTTCTGTGCGTACTCACATCCTATGTTTCGTCCGTACGCCACTTCTGACGCAAATTCGCTGCAGTTTTATAAATGAGGCCCCTGGGCTCAGAAATAATGGCACAACACCACATTTATAATGTCTTGGGTTTCCTGGTTTTGCTTTAGTGTTTCTAATATTTTAGAAGAAGGCAAACAATGAGCAGCTGACAGACAGAGAGTGAAGGAGAGAGAGATGATGATGATGATGATGATCATGTGTTGTCACACAGACGGCCAGCGATGTGTGCTCAGAATAGGTTACGGATTTGAAAGTTATTTATCTTTAAATCATATATAAGCCTGTAAATTGTGTGCAAGGTTGAAATTGCAGGCTCACTTCCTATATTTGGGTCGGATTGCATTCATAACTAAAGTGAAACGAACTCCAGAGCACTTGGAAGCGAACCGAGATCAAGCGGACCAGAGTTCAGTTGTTTGGGCCGCACTAGTCTATCTACTTCACGTTCCAACAACGGCAGCAGTGCTATCAGTGGAGGCAGAAAAGGCTTTCGACCGCCTAGAGTGGAACTACTTGTGGCAAGTAATGGAGAGGCTTGGTTTGGGGGCCAAATTCATTGATAAGGTGCATACTTTATATGCGAATCCCTCGGCCAGAGTCTCAACCAATGGCTTGCACTCTCAGCCATTTCCCATCAAGTGGAATGTCACACATTCTCTAAATAGAATATAAACAATATAAGTAAAGTATAAGTATATGTACACAGTATACAGTATGTGTACATATACTTATGTGTAAATATACCCCCCCCCCCCGCCCCCCCCACTCGCTTTGTATAAAACAGTAGTTGGCGTATTTTCTAGACATAGTTATGCTTGAGCTCTCTACAGCAAGGATTAACAAAGTCAAATCATTGACTATAGACCTATGGGAAAGCGCAGCAGCACAAGTATCAGTCCTAATGACCTCAGCATCACAAAAATTAGAGAGTGACTAGGCAAGGTGTGATTTTAGTTTTTTAGTTTTTTGTTTGTTTTTTTGTTTGTTATGTTTTCCTCGAGACCACAGAGGGTGGGGGGTGGGAGAGGGTTTTTGTTCTTGTTCAATTATATTTGTCTGTTCTGTATGTTCAAAAATATAAAAACAATAAAAAGGTGATCTAAAAAAAAAGAAGTAAAAGTAAAGAAATGCTTTGATTGTGAACTTTATTGTGGCTTCCTGATAGTAAAGCATAATATTCAGGGTTTCCACTTCCTTCTTAAACATAAAATTCAAAGTCTGAAAACAAAATGTACGGTTAAGATCGGTATCTATTAACGTATCTATTTCCTTATACAGCAGAATGAATGAAAGCATATTCTTTAAATCTTACCCTTGCTCCGGTTCGTAGGGCCTACAATTTGTCTCCAAGCTCTGAAGACGGCGTAATGCTTCCTGTAAATTACAAAACCAAAAAAATACACTTTTATAAAGCAACACTGGCCCCGGTTAGCTCTGTCTAATAATGAATCACGCTGAAAACAGCCAGGCACACAGTGCTGCTCGCGTTTAAACTTGCGTGCATGGCAGAGTTCTCAAGAGTTAATAAACAGTACAGACTAGCTCGCTGTAGAGGATAGCAGATTAACCAGCAGGGCCTGCACAGCGCACAGACTGGTGTGGAGGTGAATTACAGTGAGCCGTTTGAGATGGGAGACCAAAAATAAATAGGGGGTCAATAGTAAAACGACACGTCGACTACAAAAATTGCTGTCGACTTGGATCACGGACCAGTTTATTCTTTTTGGTGTTTTTCATTTGAGTGTTTTAATGGACTTAATGGGAAAGTTTAATAACATCAATAGGACAACTGCAGTCCAGGTTATGAGGCAAATTCAGCAGAGCTATATGCCATGGACGTGAATATGGCGCTGAATTTGCCAGTATTTTAGGAAGACAAATGGTTGGGACTTTGTCATACAATGACAGCTGATATGCTTTATGTGAAGCACAGTGTTTTGGTGTCAGCAGAAAGACTTCTCTTAGAAAACTGTACAGTGGTGCCTCTGTCTCCATTCCACCAGACAATCTTGGATGAGCCTGACAGACATGCAAAGTTGACAGTATCATCAGATTTTGCCATGACATGCAAATGGGTAACATATCTGAATGTAACTTACTCAACTGATGGATCTAGAGCAGAAAGGTCTGGTGTGGAAACACTAACAGTTTTGAGGAACCCATCCTTGACCCTCTAGCAGAACTACGACCAGCCATTATAAAGCATTTTATAGTTGTTAATGTTGTGTCAAAAGGTACTGCATTCAAACATGTTATTGCTCAAGTTTCCTGGCCAGTTTCATCCCCATCAGACATTTTTATGGAAAGCCAATAGAAGTAGGAGTTTACAGGGAACAGAGATGTCATACCCAGCATAATTTCTGCCTGTTAAGCGCATTGCTGGGATGTGTGTGGTTTAACACATCCACTCTGCATTTAAGCAAGACCAAAGAAAAGTTCACTGTAGTCATGCCAGTATGCACAGTGGTTGAGCTCTAGGAGACTGAATGAATCATGGAATGCACATTTTACCTTTGTGGCAAAGCCTGATTAAAACTAAATGTTGAAATAAATTGTTTTGTGTATCTTTTTTACATAACATTGGCCATTGCTAATCATATACACAGTAATGAATCTAGCATACTTGCATTAAATAAATCAATTCAAGCTAAAATGTAAGAGTCTAATTAGGCTATACTGAGCCTGATCTATTTATACCAGAGATTTTCTTAAACTGAAGTTAATTCCTTTTAGAAAAATGTCAACTGGGGTAAAACTGTCCCTGCTACCCTGATTTGCATTTGTATAGCTCACAGCATGTTCATTTACATGTTAAAGCCTCCCCTAGAATTAGGGGGGGGGGGGGGGGGGACGACAACTGCCAAGCAAGGCCCACGTCAATTTCCGACAATTCACAGCAGTTTTCTGGGTTGCCTGTAAACTGCCGTGTGCAGTCGTAAAACCTGAACTTCCATGACAATCTACAGTGCCGCTTACTGACGAAAATCCCACTTTTCATGCAGTGCAAGTAACGAGTAACGAAGACGTTGAGGGGAAATGTAGTGGAGTAGAAGTATACATTTAATTTAGGAAAGTACAGGAGTAAAAGGGAAAGTTTCCAGAAATATAAATAACAAAGTAGATTACAGATACGTGAAAATTCTACTAAAGCACAGTAACGAAGTATTTGTACTTTGTTACATTACAACACTGATCACAACTGGTAGACTTATAAAGTGGTGTGATCAAAAGTAGACTGAAAGGGTTTGGAATCACTAGATGAATAATAACAAAATAAGTGTTAGGTTAAAGCTTTAGTACGTAACCTTTTGATACTGAATGATGAACGTCCGTTACATTCAAGCCATTTCCAAATGAGTTGCTATAAAGCTAAATAAGACTATCAGCTCCGCACAACTCACTCTGTATTTCTCAGTATGTCTATGTTCAGAAGATTGTGGCATCCGGTGACTTTCCCGCACAGAAGCTCGAGTGAAGATAGTTACTTCTTCTGTCCTCCTTGGCTACTAGTAACAGCGTGGAGGAGGGGTGGAGGTGGTGCGCGATCACGGAAGGCTTGTGTCATGTGGATGCTCCTACAGTTGTCATTTCTTAGAATTCCTCACGGGGGAGACAGAAACTATGCACTATAGCTTTAATCACCTGAAATGAAAGTGAATAACACTTGTAAAGGGTATGATATGTGAGGTAATGTGTGTGCGTTGCCTCCCCACTGCAGTGCACGGTGACGTGTGGGCGTGGCCTGCGTTACCGGGTGGTGCTGTGCATCGACCACCGGGGACAGCACATCGGAGGCTGCGAAGCGTCACTCAAACCTCACGTCAAAGAAGACTGTCTGGTCCCTATCGCCTGCCACAAGCCCCGAGGTAAGAGTGTGTGTGTGCGTGCGTGCGTGCGTGCATGGTTGCGTGGTTGCGTGTGTGTGTTTTGTAAGCAAGACCATAATAGACATGTGATCACCAATGTCTAATGTCTTTATTTTTAGTATATCTTATCTAGGCACTGTTGCTCCCTCCGGCGTTTAGTGCTGCCCTAGACGATTGTGATTGGTTTAAAGAAATGCCAATAAACCCATCCTGGAATGCTGTGTGGACTAGCCAGATCCTCCTCCACAGTGCTGTGGAGGAAGGTCTGGCAATGCGAGACTACGTTTGGCAAAACCCGTTCATACTCCAAAACAAAATGTACAACCTGTCATCCAAACACCCCCCACCAATTGGCCCGTACATGCAAATACATCACAAATATAATGTAAAATGTGTTCGTCATATGTTTCTTTTTGTCATGGGTTCTGTGTGTGTGTGTGCGTGCGTGCGTGCGTGCATGCGTGCTGTCTTTAATGCCCACAGTCACCACCCTCATCATAAAAACAACAGGCTTCATTTGCATTAGCTTCCATCATGTGGCCCTAATTTATGATCCGTCCTCCACCATAAACGAGCATCCATGCTCATTAAACTGCTGGATTCTTCTAAAGGTCATCGTCATTCTCTCCCAAAAAAGCTCATAGTTTTGCATGCATGTGTACTATGTGTCTCTAAGTGGTAGTTAAAAAGAGCTTTTTCCATGATAATAAAACTCTGTATTAGACTCGATACTTTGCTGCGATCATAGTGTGTGCTTACTCTCTCTCACACACACACACACACACACACACACACTAGTCCTCATAATTAAATAATAAAGAGTTTAGAATGCCAACACAAAGAAAGAGGAAGGTAACGGGACATCCGAAAAGAGTGCCATCCGGCGTAATTTCCGGCAGAAAAAGAGCAATCCGTCGTGGATAGACTAGATATATGAGGTAGTATTTCCTGCCGCCCGTAGGGGCGCTATTTTATGAAATAATCCTGTGGGTCGTATGAGAGGGTCAGGAACAAACCACCCATATTGTCGTATGGTTTGGTGGACTAGAATGTTGAATGTAACATAACGCCAAGTTTTATTTCTGTAGCTGTTGACCTAACATGGCTTAATGACGTGACGTTTTGTCCGCATATTTATCCAAAGTCCGCATTTTTTCAAATATGCCGCACTTTCGCCGCATAAATTGCCGATTTCCGCGCAAAATATGCAGGGTTTGCATGATTTCATAATCCCCGCATTTTCGTTGCAAAAAAGTCACATATATCTTAGCAGAAAGTTGAAAAATGTTGCGTTTACTTCACACAAGAGCAGCCATTTTCCCCTGTTGCCATGGGAACGTTATGAAGTGAAGTAATTAGCCTAGTGAGAACAGGGTGTTGGGGGAATCACTTTTTTTCTCTTTTTCATCATGTATTCATATATTGCATAAATATCCGCATACCCGCATATTCCATCGCAACGTGCCGCATAATCAAGGATTTTTGCCCACAGCAATCACAAAAAAACTCTTCTGGAAGGACTGTATATTGTGGTATACAATGTGAATTGTCGTGGAAATGTTATTTTGGGTCATAGATATGTGTGGGAACCTTGGACTTAGGTGGAACTTATTTTTCCATCTTTTCGTCAGAATCTCTGCCGGTGGAGGCCAAGGTGCCCTGGTTGAAACAAGCCCACGAACTGGAGGAGCAGCATACTGCTACAGAGGAGCCCACGTAAGTACACACACACACACACACACACACACACACACACACACACACACACACACACACACACACACACACACACACACACACACACACACACACACACACACACACACACACACACACACACACACACAAACAACATACATTGCCCTCTATTTTTTCAGTAGATATACCAACTTCCTTGTTTAAAAATGCTCTTGGATCTGTGAGTACTTGGGTTCTCTCTATACTCAACAGTTCTCTGCAATCTGGCTGTGTCCCTTTGTATTTTAAATGCAGTTGTTCAGCCACTACTGAATAAAACCAACCTGGATACATCAATTCCCGCAAATTATAGGCCCATTTCCAAGATGCCTTTTATTTCCAAAATGTTAGAAAAAGTTGTTGCTAAACAGCTCACTGCTGTCTTGAATACACACAACATTTTAGACAAATTTCAATCTGGCTTCCGTCAGAAACACTCAACAGAAACCGCTCTTCTTAGAGTGTCCAACAATTTATTAAAGGAGAAATCCGGCGCAAAATGAACCTAGGGGTTAATAACACATTTGTACCGAGTCAACTGTTCTCTGGGATATGTTTTCATGCTAATTGAAGTTGACCAGACACGAACGACGACCGCCGTGCTTGAGCTATGTTACTGGTTACGCCAGTTCGTCGTTCGACTGATTGTGACTGTTTTCCCAAGATGGTGCCTGCCTGTATACGCAAACGATACAGTCTTTATAAACAATTTTTAATAAACTGTACACTTAGAAAGTTCTCAATGCTTCGGTTTATATGTAGGGACCCTCATTATGCTACCATGGAAGTGTAATGCTATTTTGAGCCTTGTTAGTGGTATAGAAATAGCAATTTCTTTTTACTTTACCAGTGCCCTGACGACTAGCGCTATAAGCTAATTAGCAGTTTGCACTAAAACTGGTCACATTTGATTAGCATGAAAACATATGCCAGAGAACGGTAGACTCGGTACAAATGTGATATCAATGTCCTCTGACATGGGTGAATGCTCAGTTTTGGTGCCGCTGGACCTTATTGCAGCTTTTGATACAGTGGATCACAACATCTTGCTTGAAACACTTAAGCAGTAGGTTGGTATCTCAGGAAGCGCCCCTCCTATTATTCAGATAGAGGTTTTTCTGTGTCACTTGGTCCCTATTGATCAGAAACTGCTGCCCTTTCCTGTGGGGTGCCTCAGGGTTCTGTGTTAGGTCCAATTTTATTTGCATTGTATATGCTTCCCCTGGGACATATAATTAGCCAATTTGGAGATATCCGTTGTCACTTCTATGCAGATGACATCCAGCTGTATGTCTCTTTTAACCTGGAAGAGACTGACAAAGTGTTGGAATTGCTTAAATGTTTGACTTGCATCAAGGACTGGCTGGCAAACAACTTCCTACAGCTTAATGAAGATAAGACCGAAGTCCTTATTGTTGCTCCGGACACTACAGCTTCCAAGGTTATTTAGCTTTTGGGGTCCCTTTCTTCAGCGGTACAGTCCAAACTGAGAAATCTTGGTATTATATTTGATCATAACTAACTAATAAATCACTGACTCACACATGTTTCTTTCAATTAAGAAACCTCGCCAAACTTAGAGCTGTTGTTTTCCATTCTGAGCTTGAGATGATCATTCATGGTTTTATATCATCCTGGCTTGATTACTGCAGCTCCATTTTCACATGTCTCAGCAAGTCATCCCAGGACCATCTACAACTGGTCTAGAACTCTGCTGCAAGGCTGTTGACCAGGTCAAGCAGGATGTCGCACATCACTCCAATTTTATAGTTCAAGTTCAGGATCCAATTTAAAGTTATTGTTCTGACTTATAAACCTTTGCATGGTCAGGCACTTGTTTATATCTCAGACCTGCTCCATCCGTACACTACCAACAGGTCCCTCAGGTCTTCTAAACTAAAAGGTGCTATATCAAATAAACTTATTATTATATTATTATTATTATTCCTGCCTGCTGCTCTGGGTCCGGTCAGCTCTGATAGGCTCCCTGGGATCCATCAGCTCTCAGAGCTCACATGCACACACACCACAAACACTTTGCAAACAAACCTCAAACACTTTGCACACACACCTCAAAAACTTTGCACATACACCTACAGCTGGCCCTAGCAAATATTCATCACATGCAGCCAAGCAATTGTGATGTAAGCCATGTTAATTTGATGAGCACTGCATGCTAGACACATTGTATTAAAAGGTAATATTCCAGCAGAAATCAAGAGTAGCAAAACAACACCCCTGTAGGTTTATAGGAAGGCTCTGTAAAGCGTGTAGCTTGAATTTCAGAGGCGGCCCTTACCAGAAAAACATATGCGTTGGCCGCTTGGTAAAACACTTTTCTTGACAGGCAACCACTTGTGTGTAGTGACTGGAAGCAAAGATAGAAATAGCATAACATACTACAAAATCTCTTAAGTTATTACAATTACATTTCACAGGAATTGTACCTTGTACTATTTCATGTAACATCGGAGCTGTTGTGTTTATTGGCCTCAAACAGCCAAAGTACCAACTGTACAGCGCTGTGAGTTAGGGGGCTTTCACACCTTCTTCGTTTGGTCCGGAATTTCGGATTTTTCAGTTTTATCCGAACCAAAATTACATGTGTGAAACCTCCCCCCCAGACCAAGGGCCGGACCTAACAGACGGAATTTGGTCCGACCAAAAGAGGGAGTCTTGGTCCGGATCAAACTGAACCAAACCACCAAAATAATCCCATCTGTAGTACAGTCTGTGATGTTAATCTGTGATTACTGTAAATCTTTTAACAAACTGATTGCAGGTGCTCTTTGGCTACCAAATGCAAAACATATGTTGACCAAAAACATGTTAGTTTCAAATGCTATGGCTCTTTCAGTATACAGCATGTTGTCTACTTATGTGTTCAGATTCGTCCCTGGGCCCTGGTCGCCCTGCAGCACCACCTGCGGGTCTGGCAGGCAAACTCGGGAGGTAAAGTGTCGGGTGCTCCTTTCATTCACAAAGACGGAAGTGGACCTTCCAGAGGAGGAGTGTGGCGAAGACAGACCCCAGCTGGAGAGGCCGTGCAACCAGGGACCATGTGCCAAACTCCCAGGTGTATCCGCGGGCCTCCAGGACCATGAGGCCCCTTACATGCAGACAGAGGAAATGTTCAGCTGGGACTACCGGGGCTTCACTGCCTGCTCAGCCACATGTGCTACTGGTGAGCTTTCTGAAAGGGATGTCGGCAGTGTAAACAGGGTTTCCGCGGGGTCTTAAAAAGTCTAAAACAAACTTTTAGGCCTTAAAAAGTCTTCAATTAAAGTATTGTGTTCTAGGTCTTAAATCATTTTTAAACAGGTCTTAATTTATATAGAGGTATACTCCGGGTTCAACTCCGACCTGCGGCTCTTTGCTGCATGTCATTCCCCCCTCTCTCTCCCCTTTCATGTCTTCAGCTGTCCTGTCAAAAATAAAGGCCGAAAATAATAATAATAATAATCTAAAAGAAAAACGACAATCATGATGAAATTGAAACCCTCGTAAATGCCCTGGAGTCTTTTTGTCCTTTCACGTCCAACTGGTTATTGTCTCTGTCCTCTGCACAGGGAAGCAGACAGCAGTTGTGAGGTGTGTTAACAGGAAGCAGGGTGAAGAGGTGGAGGACTCTATGTGTGATTCATCCAGCAGGCCACCAGTGATGATCCGCATCTGTAACCCTGAGCCATGCCCCCCCAGGTGAGAGAACACCAGCCATATCAAAGGCCCCCTGAGCCTGAATGCTCACACTACAAGGTGGGGGGGGGGGGGGGAGGGGGGGCGGGGGTGTTGTGCCCAGTTTAACTTTGAGCTCTGTATCACACATATGAATACTAGTGTTTCATACAAGGAGATTTCAAGTGAGCCAGGCTAATGACTTGACTATGAATCTGACTAATGATCATTTAAACTGATCATGTTGATGTAGCACTACCTATTGGTGAAAAGACGTATATGGAAAATGGTATGGCATATCCAAAAACAAAAGGAAATGGGGAATATATATATATATATATATATATATATATATATATAAGTTAGGGGTGTCAACATCAACGCGATAATAATGAGTTAACGCAAATTACTTTTAAAGCTTTAGTGCGTAACTTTTTGATATTTATAGAAAATGGTATGGCATTAGGGCCGGGATGGTTACCACATTACCGCAATACCACGGTCACGTGACGCCTACCACAGGTCTGAGCTCATCACCGTCATCACCACAAAAAAACATTGGCCTGCACATGTGTGCACGTTGTGTCTAATGACATGGATTCATTGATTCTAATGACATGGATTGTGTCTGATGACATTGTGTCTTACATGGATTCAAGGTTTTCTAAACAAAACCAAAAGATCAAAAGATGGAGCAATTTTGTGATTTGGGGAGCACAATGTTCCATGACACATAATAACATTTCATTCGTGTTGACTATTAGGCCTATATGCGAGAGTATCTGTGTAATGTCTTGTATCGGAGAAATGTCTTGGCCTTTCCTACCATAGGAAAGGAAAAGACATTTCTCCGTTCTCAGCTGAGGTAGACACATTAACATTACAGCAGCAGTGTTTACTATTGCACATTAACCTAGCAGCTAAGCCTAAAAACAGAGCGGCTTATATTGGTAGAGAGTAACAAGTTAGTGAACTGCCGAGTCGCCCTCTCTGCTCTCTGTCTGTCTGCTCAGCTGCTAGAAGGCTGGACTCGGGCTGCAACATGTTGTAAGGTTTAAGCCGATGTTTTTTGGGGGTAACGCCACTTGAGAAGTTCTAGATTGTTGTTTTATTGTTCACTTTTAACTCACTTTACATCAACTTTGCTATCTCTCGCTTTTCCTCACAGCGGCACTCATACGCTACTCTCCGTTACCGCTCGCTCTCCGTTACTGCTCGCGCTCCTTGCGCAAACACACTGACGTCACTCACTTAATGCATTCTCGCTCTAATTTACGCTACTCTCGTAAGGGGGTTACGGTATACCGCTCTACCACGGGAATTTCTTGCTTTTCAACCGCGGTAAGAAAACATTTATACCGTCCCAGCCCTATATGGCGTATCCAAACACAAAGGAAATATACAACCCCAAATCAGAAAAAGTTGGGACAGTATGAAAAACACAAATAAAAAAAGAAAGTAGTGATTTATAAATGTACTTTGACTTGTATTTCATTGCAGACAATGTGAACACAAAATATTTAATGTTTTGTCTGGTCAACGTAATTTAATTTGTAAATATACATCCTTTCCTGTCATTCAGACCTGCAACACATTCCAAAAAAGGTTGGGGCAGGAGCAATTTAGGGCTGGTAATCAGGTAAATTGGTTAAATAATGACGTGATTTGAAACAGGTGATGTCAACAGGTGATTGTAATTATGATTTGGTACAAAAGCAGCATCCAAGAAAGGTCTAGTCCTTTAGGAGCAAAGATGGGCCGAGGATCGCCAGTTTCACAACAAATACGTGAGAAAATTATTGAAATGTTTAAAAACAATGGTCCTCAAAGAAAGATAGGAAGACATTTTCTTATTTCACTTTCAACAGTGCATAACATAATTAAAAGATTCAAGGAATGAGGAGGAATTTCAGTGCGTAAAGGACAAGGAGGGCAAAGGTAACTTGCACTTCTGTGATGGCACCATTAATGCTGAAAAGTACATAGATTTTGGAGCACAATATGCTGCCATCAAGAAGACATCTTTTTCAGGGACGTCCATGCATATTTCAACAAGATAATGCAAAACCACATTCTGCACACATTACAAAGTCCTGGCTGCGGAAGAAGAGGATACGGGTACTTGACTGGCCTGCCTGCAAGAATGTGTGGCGCATTTTGAAGCGCAAAATGCGACAACGAAAACCCCGTACTGTTGCCCACCTTAACACTTGTTTGCAGCAAGAATGGGACAAAATTACACCTGAAACACTTCATCACTTGATGTCTTCAGTCCCTAAACGTCTTTTAAGTGTTGTGAAAAGGAATGGCAACATTACAAAGTGGTAAATGCTTTACTGTTCCAACTTTTTTTGAAATGTGTTGCAAGAACAAAAATAGGAATTTTGTTTTTTTGAAAGAAAAACAATAAAAATCATGAGGAACACATTAAATTATGTGCTGTTGTATTGTCTGCAATGAAATACAAGTCAAAGTACATTTAGAAATCACTACTTTCTTTTTTTATTTGTGTTTTCCATACTGTCCCAACTTTTTCTGATTTGGAGTTGTATATGTATATATATATATATATATATATATATATATATATATATATATATATACAACTCCAACAGGTGACATTGACATGTGAAATATATTGTGATAGTGTGGTTTTAGCTGCTGGCTAATGTTAGCTTGCTGGCTCACTGGTCAGCCACCACTACAAATTGAATCAAGAAAAACTTAATTATGATGGGGAAACTGCAGCTATTTTATTGGAATAACATGACTAAACGTTACTAAACATAACGTGAATAAACTTGAATGGGTAAATTCATCCGTGAACAGATGCATTCTAATCAGCAATGGTGTTTAACAATAAAAACTACAACTCATAATTCCACGCAACTTCCCAACGTCATCAAAAGTGTGTTTACCATCCATTATTTTGATTGAGAGACCCCTAGCGGCAGAAAGTTACATATTGTACGTTTAACAGCTGTATACTAATAACCCTGTATGATGTTAAAATCTTTGTGAAATATGATCAAATTCAAACAATGAATGCCATAGAACTTTCTTTTATTATTCAGTTTGACAGTCAGTCATAACTAGGGCTGGGTATCGTTTGGGTTTTTTCCAATACCGGTGCTAAATCGGTACTTTTAAAACGGTGCCGGTGCCTGAACCGATACTTTTTAAGAAAGTTTTTTTAAAAAAGAGGAAGAAACAAGAAGGATAGGCCTACTAAACAACAGTCGGTGACATTTAAGAACACATTGTTTATTACTAAGGCCATATGGTCAAAATTAAATGATTTAATAGTAATGTAATAACTATAACTTATAATACACAATAACTGATTTCACCAGTAAATTGCTGTTGAACGACAAAAACAACAACCAGATGGGAAAAGGGTATTTTACAATAACTTTGAATGCACCGCGAGGCTGTAGGTTACCAGTTTCAGTGAATGCACCGTCTGTGTTTTTCCGACGTCGGCAGCTGCTGCGCTGCAGAGCAGACTGTTGCGTCCCGGTGTTGATATACAGTCACACTTTACACTGTTTAACATTACCTGTCAGAATTTTAACCGTGTTTAATCCAACTGCTAGCAAAAGGTAGGCTAACGTTACCTGCTGTCGAGTGTAGTGTAAAGTCAGGCACCGAAATAAGGCACCGAAATTTTCGCCCTTATTCGGTCTCGTTACTACCGTTTACGTCGGAACCAGGGACCTATTGGCACCGAGTTTCGGTACCCAACCCTAGTCATAACTGACAAACAACAAAATAAACTACTTTAAAGTAGATTTTCTTCTCGGCTAAATTACGTGGTATCGGATCTGTGCATTATCTCCAGTACTTGTCAGTACTGATACTAGCATTTTAGGGAGTATCAGAGGCTGTTCCGATACTGGTATCGGTATCGAAACATCTCTAATCAAAACCACACTTTTTTCGGCTGCCAGTTTGCCTAACCTGCCCCAAATGACCTGTCACCTCTGTACCCAGGTCACTGTTGATGCTTTAAAATTCTAAACAGTTCAGTGTTGAGTTTCAAACTATGTTGGGTAGGGCTGTAACGATATGCGATATGAAACCGAAAGCGCTGTGAGAAGGCAGAATCGCGACACACCCCTTCCAACTCCCAGAGTTATCCTTCCCATAGAATAGAATAGAATAGAATAAATCTTTATTGTCCACCAAAGTGGAAATTTGTCTTTGGTTGAAAATAAAGATTCCCATCCAGATCACAACATCACATCGCAAGTTGTGTTTTAAGCTCCTCTTTTCTGCTTGTGGAGAGCTACATGACACATTAAACTATATTGATGAGGACCCAGGGCTTAAAGTATTCCGGCATCCATGCAGGATCTCCGGTGTGCAGCCGTGAGGAAAAAAAAAAAAATAATAATATCTGGGAACTTGCACGCGGTTCAATATTTTAAAGTCACTTGATTTCACCTACCAATCATATGAGAGGAACGCAGCTCTAACTAAGGAAGGGATTAAAGTACTGGGCCTGGTGCTGGATTTCTGGTGTATGACTATTATGTTGTACTAGTATGTTGAAGGAAGAGACGGTACGGCAGCAGCGGTAAGAAAGGGCTTGCTAGTCATTAGATGCTAGTCACAAAGCTTCGGTCCGTGCACTCTCATATGAGTACGTTACCGGCAATGACGGCTACCGCTGCCACTGGACCTTCACTGACCGACCGTGCTTGTGATACAAACGATACGTGTGTGCACGTTCATAGCGGAACACAATTTGTCATTAACAATGGCCACTGTGTAAAAGCTATCTGAAGCCCAAACTGCCTTGACAAAGCTGTGTGTTTGGAATCAGCATGGCAGTTATTGAAACATAACGGCCTTGTCCCAGAGTTTAGACTTCTAGCTATATGAAAAGATAAACAATGCCAAGTTTTTAATAAATGTACACAAGCAACTAATGTCAACATGGACAAAATCATGAATTTTTTGATGATGACCTGGCCAAAGTAACAACACAACATCTAGAAAGTTCTGTTTTCACAGTGATTCATTGTAGGATTATGATATAATTGCAATATGGAACTCTACATTGACTTGACTCTTAATTTAACGTATGGTTGGAAGAAGTAAAAATTTATCCCAAACTTTTTACTCCTTAAAAATTATGACTTTTATTATTGTATGAATGTAAGAAGGAATTAAACCGTTTTGCCAGACAAATAGTGATGACGAACTGACCGAAGAGCCGGTTATTAACCTGATTTGTGTCACTGAGCCAGGAGAATCGAGTGCCATACGTCAATGAACCGACTCCTGTTTTTTACCTCATTAGCGCCTCCACTGGAGTGGTGGTAAAATCAATCAGGAAATGGGCTACCTCGAGCAGCACGATTCATTGGACCGAAAGAGTTGTTAAGAGAGTTGTAGAGAACTTGCACAAGGCTACTGACCGAGACTGAATGTAACCGTTAACAACTGCTTGAGTCTATAAGCAAACGGTTGTCTAACGGTTCTCGGCAAGTTTGAGTTATTAACCAAGCCTTGTTTCTGGTGCATCTTAGGTGATTGTGGTCGGCAATTCACACATTATTGATTGGGAAGTGCATCACATACAAATACACATGATATCTTAGTTATGTTAAGTTAAATGTTAGAGAAGTGAATGTTACAGGCTGTCACGAGCAGACCGGGCGGGCCCTACTGCCGAGACCGAATGTAACCGTTAACAACTGCACAAGTCTATGTAATCAAACAGTTGTCTAACGGTTCTCAGCAAGTTTGATCCCAGAAACTTTTATTTGTCGTGCATCTTAACAAATACACGCCATGTTATCTTGGTAGTTATGTATAAATCCCAAAAAATTGTAGGTCATCCATGATTTTATATCTTTAATGCATGCTTGAAGTTTAGCTAACTGACTGGTTTCGTCTGGCTTGATTGATAAGTATAATTGGGTGTCATCCGCATAACAGTGAACGTTAATTGAGTGTTTCCTAATAATATTGCCTAGAGGAAGCATATATAAGGTGAATAGAATTGGTCCAAGCACTGAGCCTTGTGGAACACCATGGCTAACTTTAGTGTACCTGGAGGATTTATCGTTAACATTAACAAATTGAGATCGATCAGAGAAATAGGACTTAAACCAGCAGAAGTGCAATTCCTTGCCTTGCCTTGCCTTGCCTTAATGCAAACTAAATGTTCCAATATCTGTAAGAGGATGGTATGGTCAATAGTGTTGAATGCAGCACTAAGATCTAGTAAGACAAGTACGGAGACAAGTCCTTTGTCTGAAGCAGTTAGAAGGTCGTAATTTTCACCAGTGCCGTCTCTGTGCTATGATGCATTCTAAATCCTGACTGAAAGTCCTCAAATAAGCTGTTGCTATGTAGAAAATCAAATAACTGATTAGCGACTACCTCCTCAAGGATCTTGGGGAGAAAGGGAAGGTTAAACATAGGTCTAACCTTCTAAAGCTGGCTAAGACCTCAGGATCAAGTGTGTTTTTTTTCAGAAGAGGTTTATTTAATAAAGACATATTGATAATATCTAGTAATGAAGTGTTAACCATGGGTAATGCTTCTTTAAGTAGCTTCGTTGGAGTGCAGTGCAGTGGTAGTTTTAATTCCAATTAAGTTGTTAAGTATAGCCACTCTTTTGTATACCTTTGATTTAACCGATCTGAGTCGGGGGACAGACACCGTGGTTATGAAACTATGAGTGGGCGACTGCTCTAACGGAAGCACAGAGGAGCGCGTGACCGATAATAGACTCGGTCAGATTTTTTTATATGAGAGCGGCTCCGTCGGCCGTCTCTCCTAATCAGACTAGGCTTTCCCCAGAACGCCCTCCAGTTATTCACATAGCCCACATCATTAGCTGGGCACCACCCTGACAACCAGCGGTGGAAGGATGACATGCGGCTGTACATGTCATCGCTGATCAGGTTTGGCAGGGTCCAGAGAAAACTAATGAGTCCGACATTGTCTTTGCATATGCACAAAGTGACTTAACATTAATTTTAGTGATCTCTGATTTGCGTAATCGGGTATCATTACCACCTATGTGAAGTATGATCTTACTGTATTTACGGTTATCTTTAGCCAGCAGCTTTGGATAGGATTCCACATCGCCCGCTCTGGCCCCAGGGACGCACAAGGTCGCTGGAGCCGCCAACTTCATGTTCCGCAGTATAAAGCTCCCAATAACCAGAGTTGGCTTCTCAGTGAATGTGTCACTGAGTGGGGAGAAACTGTTAGAAAGGCGAAGATGTTGGTGGTTAGCCATAGTCTCCGGTTTAGCGCGACCGCCGGCATGTGCGCTCCCTGGTTTAGAGCTATCACTACGCTTCCTTCGGGCAATCACCCACTCGCCCGGCTGCTCTGGGCCTGCTGGGGGACTGCTGACAGAAGCTACAGTATGTTGGTCCGCACCAACTACGGGGCGCTGGCATAGCTACGGAAGTATACGATGTTGATTCCATGGTGCGGAGCCGTGCCTCAAACTCTCTAAGCCTCGCCTCCAGAGAAACAAATAAATTGAGTACATTATACAAATACATTTAGTGTAAACAGGAAACCATATCATTTAGTCACCTCTTGAAGCAAGGAGGGGAAACTGACTTTCACTCCTTTAGGATAACCCGTTTTGCAATGGTCATACCAAACATGAGGGCTTGTTGTAGATGGAAGAGCCAAAGAACCGTTGGAGCAGCCCAGTATCACTAACTGCCAATTTCCACTGGTTGCTGGATGGCTGCGGAACGGCTCCGGAACAACGGCGGTTTCCATTGAAGTCAATGTGTGTATTTCCACTGACTGCAGAACGACTGCAGAACGACTCCGGCACAGCTGCAGCGGTCCGCAGCCCTCCGGAGCAGATACACAGAGCTTCTATTTTTGCCGGACGCCGGAGAGCTCCGCAGCAATTCAGCACAAGGCAGGACAGGACATCGAGCACAGAAACAAAAATCAAACATCCTGTTAATTTTCTAAATAAAATAAACCATGCTCACAGCGGATCATAATTCCCTTCACTACACCTTGAAAACACAGTACAGAGTTGTTTCCCCTCTACTCCTCTGGATGGAAACAAACTGTTGTTGGTTTTGTGGTTCTATTCTATGTGAATTCGCGAGATCTAGTGGGTCCTCGTGACTACAGCTGTCAGTCATGGCCGCAGCTGTGCTGCAACAAATCTGGACCTGGTGGGTATTGACGGACGGTGGAGCATGGAGCCGACATGCAGCAGAACTGTTCTGCAGACGTTCTGCAGTTGGTGGAAATTAGCAGTAAGAGACAGTCAGGAACCAGTTGTCTATTATAAACAGCACTGTACAAACTGAAAATGTCAACCCAGAACCTTATGAGCTTAGAGCAGGACCAGAAAAGATGCCCAAGAGTTCCATCAGCTGATTTCCATTCATCACAAGTGGGGGAGACAACAGGAAAAATTTAGTTCAGTCAAGTCTTGGAATAGTGCAACCTATGAATTACAACCCCAAATCAGAAAAAGTTGGGACAGTATGGAAAACACAAATAAAAAAAGAAAGAAGTGATTTCTAAATGTACTTTGACTTGTATTTCATTGCAGACAATACAGCAGCACATAATTTAATGTGTTCCTCGTCATTTTTATTGTTTTTCTTTCAAAAAAACAAAATTCCTATTTTGGTTCTTGCAACACATTTCAAAAAAAGTTGGAACAGTAAAGCATAAAGCGTAAAAGGCGTTTAGGGACTGAAGACACAAAATTTGTAATTTGTAAAGGTGTAATTTTGTCCCATTCTTGCTGCAAACAAGTCTTTTGCGCTTCAAAATGCGCCACACATTCTCTATTGGAGACAGGTCGGGACTGCAGGCAGGCCAGTCAAGTACCCGTATCCTCATCCTCCGCAGCCAGGACTTTGTAATGTGTGCAGAATGTGGTTTTGCATTATCTTGTTGAAATATGCATGGACGTCCCTGGAAAAGATGTCTTCTTGAAGGCAGCATATTGTGCTCCAAAATCTCTATGTACTTTTCAGCATTAATGGTGCCATCACAGAAGTGCAAGTCACCTTTGCCAAGGGCACTGATACAACCCCATACCATGACAGACCCTGGCTTTAGGACTTGTTGCTGGTAACAGTCTGGATGATCCTTTTCTTCTTCGGTCTGGAGTGCACGGCGTCCATTTCTCCCAAAAAATACCTGAAATACTGATTCATCTGACCACAGTACACGTTTCCACTGTGTGATGGTCCATCCCAGATGCCTCCAAGCCCAGAGATGTCGATGGCGCTTCTGGACACTGTTAACATAGGGCTTCATTTTGGCACAGTACAGTTTTAACTGGCATTTGTGGCTATAACTACGTATTGTGGTACTTGACAAAGGTTTGCCAAAGTAGTCCTGAGCCCATGTGGTGATATCGCTTATAGATGAATGACGATTCTTGATGCAGTGGCGCCTGAGGGATCGGAGATCACGGTTGTTCAGCTTAGGCTTGCGCCCTTGTCCTTTACACACTGAAATTCCTCCTCATTCCTTGAAAATTTTAATTATGTTATGCACTGTTGAAGGTGAAATAGGCAAATGTCTTCCTATCTTTCTTTGAGGAACATTGTTTTGAAACATTTCAATAATGTTCTCACGTATTTGTTGGCAAACTGGCAATCCTCTGCCCATATTTGCTCCTAAAGGACTAGACCTTTCTTGGATGCTGCTTTTGTACCAAATCGTAATTACAATCACCTGTTGACATCACCTGTTTCAAATCATATCATTATTTAACCTATTTACCTGATTACTAGCCCTTAATTGCTCCTGTCCCAACCTTTTTTGGAATGTGTTGCAGGTCTGAATGACAGGAAAGGATGTATATTTACAAATGAAATTAAGTTGACCAGACAAAACATGAAATATTTTGTGTTCACATTGTCTGCAATGAAATACAAGTCAAAGTACATTTATAAATCACTACTTTCTTTTTTTATTTGTGTTTTTCATACTGTCCCAACTTTTTCTGATTTGGGGTTGTAAATCTTCATATACTGGTATAATGAGCTGAAGTCGAGCATTAATAGAGCATGCTTTTATCCTGTTTAACCCTTTCGCCCATAGCTCATCAGATATTACTTCGCCGGTGTCCTTGATCCACGCCTCTTTAATATGGAGAGAGGGGGTTGCCACAACGAAGAGGTTAACAAACTGAGAGATCAAATGTTTGGAGGTGGGAGGTCTGTTCATAATATCAAAAAAAGTAATGTTGCATGGGGGTCGCATCTAGGCAAGAAAATGAATGCTTGACAAAATTCCTAATTTGTAAACAACAAAAAAAATTATTAGTAGGGAGTTTGAACAAAAGATGCAAAATGATTATCAATGTAGAGATCACTGATAGTAGTTAAACTTTTATCTGACCGATGCTCAAAGACAGCATCCATCAAACCAGGCTTGAAACAGGGGTTCTGACATATGGGGGCATGAATTGACTTCTCTGGGACGCTCAGAATTCCCTTGATTTGCTTTAAAATTTGAATTGAGTTGCAGAGTAAGAAATAATTACATAGCGATTTGATCTTAATATCAGATTTTGAGAATAAAATGGCTGACAAGGAGGCACCAGTAAGTGACACAGCATTACTAAACTCAATCTCAGGCCATCTAGGGCTGGGCCAGCCATCCTCTGCACCCCCAGCCGTGGACTGATTGCAGAAAACCCATGCTCTGGCGTTACAGGCCCAGTAGTAATGCCGAAAGACAGGCAGGCCTAAACCGCCCTCCTCAGTGGGCTTCTGTAAGTGGGCTTTTGAAATACGGGGGCCCAGACGAAGGGCATGAAAATAGAGTCTAATGTCTTATAAAAGGAAGAAGTGAGGAAGATGGGCACAAGTAAATTTAGGGAGCACGACCATTTTAACATTGTTGACACGGCCGATCAAAGAAAGGGGGAGAAGTTTCAATTTATCTATCATACACTTGAGCCTCTCAATCAGATCCATATAATTAAGTTTAAAGAGAAGTTTTGGATTCATGGGGATGTTAATCCCCAGATAAGAAAAGTGGTCATGGGTGACTCTGAAGTGCAGATTTAGAAGAAAACTGGAGTCAAGACCATTAGACAGAGGCATAAAAACAGATTTCTCCCAGTTTATAGTAAACCCAGAGAATTGCCCAAAGCCATCTATCAGATTAAGAAGGGGTGAAAGGGATGTTTTTACATCTGAAAGGGTCAGAATTACATCATCTCCGTACAGACCAATGGTACACTCGGATGTGCCGCACCTTATATCAGAGATTTGGTGGTTGGCTCTAATGGTTATGGCCAGCGGCTCAAAAGCTAATGCAAAAAGCATTGGATAGAGGCAGCAGCCCTTCCTGGTGCCGCGGTGCAACAGGAACGGGGGGGATCTTTCGTGGTTGGTTAGAACAGAAGATTGGGGACCAGCATACAGCATTTTTAATATATTCATAAATTTCGACCCAAAACCAAATTTGTCAAGAGCAGCGAACGTGTATTTCCACTCTACCTGGTCAAAAGCCTGCTGGGCATCTAGTGAGATCACAGCAGAGTGGGGCAATTTAGTTGAATACATTAAATTAATCATTGATCAGGATGAATTAAAGTGCCAATATATTTGTTTAACCGGTTGGTTAGTATCATTTTTCACTGAGCAATTGACCATCCGAAGCAAGAGGGGAGCGTTAACGTCAATGTGCGTCTTGTAAAATTCTATCCCAAATCCATCTGGACCGCATGCTTTGCCACCGGGAAAAGAACGAATAGCATTTCTGATCTCCTCCAGTGTAAATTCAGAGTCCAATTCTGTCTTGCAGACTCAGAAAGGACTGGAATGTCTAAAGTATGGAGAAAATTGGCAGTGTCTGTATCCATGGCAGTAGATCTGGAAGTATATAGCTGGCTGTAAAAACAAAAAAATCTGTCATTGATCTGCTTGTGATCAGTTAATAGCTGACTGGTGGATGAGGCAATTTGATGTATTGTCCTATCAGATATGACGCCCTTCAGTTGCCTAGCAAGCAATTTATCTGCCTTCTCACCCAGCTCAAAGTGCTTCTGCTTTAGTCTACAAATATAGTTCCAACCTACTCGCCCTGAATATGGTTGTATTCATATTTCACTTTCAGAATAGAGCTAAGTGTCTTCAGAACCTGTGTTTCGATAGTCCTCCTCCAGTTCAGCTAGTTCAGCCTCAATATCAGTGCGACGCCTGAGCCTGGCCCTTTTGCGAGACGACTGATACGAGATGATGTGCCCTCTTATCACGGCTTTAAACGACTCCCACAAAGTAGAATCAGAGACAGCGCCATTGTTATTGATGAGCAGAAAATCTGCAATCTTGGTCGATATGTAGCCACTGAACGTGTCATCTAAATATAGAGAGGGGTTACATTTCCAACCATATTGAGGGACATAAAGTTTGAAGTCAATCACCAATGAGAGGGGTGCATGGTCGCAAATTAAGATACTATAGTAAGTTGAGCTTATTACATTCAAAATAAGTCTAGAGTCAACCAGCATATAATCAATCCTTGTGAAACTGCCATGCACAGGGGAGAAAAAAGAAAATTTCCTTTCTAAGCGGTGCTGGTGCCTCCAAATATCAACCAGTTCCAGAGATTTGGCAATTGAGTACAGAGACAGATTTCAATAATGGGGCCACGGACGATGAGGACCTATCCAATAGCGGATCAAAATAACAGAGTCGCCTCGAGGTTTGTATCAAATCGTGGGTCAAAAATCGTGATACGGACCGAATTGTGGGTTTGGTGTATCGTTACAGCCCTAATGTTGAGTTACAAAGCATCATCAGTAAACTGCCCGTTGAGGCAAATTTGTGATATTGGACTATATAAATAAAATGGACTTGACTAAATTGGGTGGAAATTGAGGGTTTTGGCGGTACTATTGGATGCTGTACCAACAATCAGGGAGTGTATCTCGAAGTTTCTACTTTGTTTGCCAGGACTCAATGAGCAGGGAGCAGGAGCTCATGTTCATTTTCCACAACTTAATGAGATTTGAAAGACTTAATGACATTTGAAAGAAGGGAGGAAAAATGCCCTGGAGATAAGCATGAGACAACCAAGTCCCTTAGTGACTGTTACAGTCCCTAGAATTAGAGGCAGTAATTTGTGACATACACACCAAGCAGGTGGTTCCAATGTTTTCAGTTTACTCCCTCTGTACATTGGGCTTCTTTAAAATAATCCTTCATGCCTTCTACACTTCAGAGAGCAGCAATGACCCACAACTTTTAAAACCCTTAAATCATTTCCCTGACCTTGTTAGAATAACTTGGAAATGAAGTGCATTGATTAAGTCCAGAGGAAAACTAAACAGAGTGGTCTGCATCACTTTGAATAAACACTGGGATTACGTCTGGGAGTACAGTCTGAGGGTTTTGGAACACTGCAGAGAGCTGCTTCTTTGTAGACTGATTTATATGCCATATTTGGCCATCCAAAACAAGTACCTTACTGAGTAAACACAATAAGACATGCAGTCAGGCCGGGACTAGTAATGAAACACAAGTAGACTGTGTGGCCCCTGAGTACAGGGACGGGCTTACATAACAATACAAATGTACGGTATCTTTGGCTGAAAGAAAATATATGCATTATAAAGAAAACATCAGTTCTTTCATCAGTATTTTAGTCCAGCCAAAGGCTGTGTAACAGGCTTAGCAAGGCTTATCCATGGCCCTGTATACATTAACATAACCATGAACTTGTGTCCGTGTTTTCATCTTCAACTTTGACCCCCTCACTGTGTGTTTTCACTTCATCAAAAGTAATTGGAACATTTTGGTCGCCTAAATATGACTTGTTTTTCCGCAGGGTTTAAAAACTCTTAAAAAGTCTAAAATTTCAAAATCAAAATTTTAGGCCTTAAAAAGTCTTAAATTTGCTGAAGTATTGTGTTCTAGGTCTTAAATCATTATAGGTCTTAATTTTCCTACTATGGAATGCCGTTTTATTCAGAATTAAATAAATGAATAAATACATAAATAAATGAGTAAATACATGAATACATAAATAAATATGCCTTTGAAATACATCATGAAATAAATAAATGAGGCAATAAATACATAAATAATTAAATACATCTAATTATTTCATGGTACTTTTATTTCATAATTCCACATTTATTTATTTCAAGAGACTTTTATTTCATAAGTCCACATTTATTTATTTCCCTCTCTATTTATTTCCAGTTCTTATATGCAAATCAGGGGGCGTGGCTATCTCTCACATTCAGAACAGAGCCATTGGCAAAAAAAGGCTGGCGAAGTGAGAGTGCAACACGACTCGAGTTTGCGGTGCTCTTTACCCAGCCCACAGTCACTAGCGCTGACCTGACCTTTTTTGCCCATGGCTCTGTTCTGAATGTGAGAGATATCCACGCCCCCTGATTTGAATATAAGAACTGGAAATAAATAGAGAGGAAAATAAATAAATGTGGCATTAGGAAATAAAAGTCCACGGAAATAAATAAATGTGGATCTATGAAATAAAAGTCTCTTGAAATAAATAAATGTGGACTTATGAAATAAAAGTCTCTTTTTTTAAATCAAAGTAATTTAAAAATTTAATCGGGAACAGGGTGAATCGAGATTGTGCAGGCCTAGTCTAAAATAGGTCTTAAAAAGTCTTAAATTTGACTTGGTGAAACCTGCGGGAACACTGTGTTCAGCGTTCTGCCAACCAGAAACCAAAAATCGTCACAAAAACAAGATGCCAAATTGCCAAACTCAAGGCTTTAAAATGGCAGTCCACAAACCAATGGGTGACGTTCACTGCAGTGTGCATGTAGTAGGTAAAATTAAACTTTTTGTGCATGTTTTAAAGAACCTGTTTGTTTTTACGATGTGGATATTTTTCATATTGTGCAAAAACAAATATTTGAGTAAATAGAATTAATGTGATAGATTACACAGCCATATAAAACGTTATTATTAATTCCTCACATACACACAGTACAATGTAGTGACATTGAATTACTGCATTTAACTTTTGATATTAATAAACATCCGTTGCATTCAAAACATTACCAAATGAATTGCTACAAAGCTAATTAAGACAGATCAGCTCCACACAACTCTCTCTGCATTTCTCAGTATGACTGTGTTCAGAAGATTGTGGCGTCCGGCGACTTTCAAGAGTGAAGATAATGAGGCCATCATGTTGTTTTAATCCTCCGTGTCCTCCTTGGTTACAAGTAACTGTGTGAAGGTGGGGTGGGGGTGGTGCGTGATCACGTAAGGCTTGTATCGTGGACGCGCCGACAGTTTTGTTGTCATTACTTAGAATTCCTCATGGGGTCGACAGAAACTATGCACTATAGCTTTAACCCATTCTAAGTATTAGGAGCAGTGGACAGCTAATAGCATCCGGGGAGCAACTTGGGGTTCAGGGTCTGGCTCAGGGACACTTTGACATGTGGCTGGAGGAGCCTGGGATCCAACCGCCAATACAATCAACTATAAATGCCTTTTTTATGTGTGAAAGAGGGAGAAAGTAAGGTGTTCGGTAGCTTGGATGTAGTTGCTGAACACCAGTGATTCAATAATTACTTGGCCAGATGCCTGGCTTTTCAAACTTTCCGGCTCTGGAGTCCAGAGTTTGAGTTTAGGTGGATTTACCCACCTCTGTCCCCCTAATGAATAGCCTGTCCGGTCAGATTGGGGGCCAGCAGGCAGGTCAGTGGGTGTATTAGCGGCAGCAGACTTCCAACTTATTTTGGCCCTCTGGCAGTACTGGAGACACAGGCTGGATTCTCCTCCTGCTCTGGGAAAAGGATTACCATGCAGCTAATAATACACAGCTCCTACATTAAGCGGCACACACAAGTGAGTGGCTGAAAACTGTATATGACTTTGATATAAGGCTTACTATGACTCTGGCAGAAAGTATAACTGCAGTCATTTTCAAACTCTGATCCTATTTTCCCATATTCTTCCCTGATTGACACTGGCTAGAATGTCATCATTTGCTTTTCTACTACTACTGCTACTGGCTTCTTTCTGGCCTCAGTGCTGCAGAACAGTTGGCAAATAAGATCAGATGGATCTTCCAGACATCCGTCTCTAAAGCAGCCAAAGCCCCTTGTCCCCTTTTCAACACAATGATTGCTCACTTTGATCTGAGACATAACATTAAAAAGACATTGAAAGGCATCAAAAAGACATGTGGAAACTGATCAATCAAAAATCCGACAGTTTTAGTTAGTCTACTCTCCCTCAGTCAGCAGATGCCTCTATGTAACATAGTGCAAAGTGAGCTGTCAGCCATCTATAATAAGACCAATCAGTTAAAAAAAAAAATAGTTGATCTCATCTCTGAGCTCTAATAAACTGGTAATAAACTGGTGGCGTGCAGTTTGAAAGACATGGGTGTTTAAAATAAAAGACGGGATCAAGTCAGGCAGTGACTTCGAACACTAACCATGTTTCCATCCACACGTTTTTATGCTAATGAAGTAATATTGAATGAATTATCCCTCATGGAAACAGAAAATTTGATTGAATTTCAGTAATATCGACACAAAGTTTGTATGTTTGATGTCATCGGATTTTCTCTTAATCTCAATAAACGCTGATGGCAACATTTGCTGAATAAATAATGGATTGAGATTACATTTTCGGTAATTTTATGGTTGCAACACGCCATAAAATGAAGAAGAAGAAATTTTAGGTCTGCCACATATTTCTGCTTTATTTGCAGACATGGCGGGTGTCAACAAAGACAGATATAACTGGACGAACGAGGAGACAAGAGACTTTTGTTATTTAATTTACGAGCAAAATTTAACAGCTTTTTTAGTTAGTAAAAATCAAAGAAATGCCATAATTTTATAGCGATGTTTTGATAGCATCGTTACCAGCTGGCACATAAGCACTATTACAACTTGTGCGGTATTAATCATTGGTAGGTAGACGGTGCGATCCATTTTGTCTAGCAAAACTTTGTTCGCACATGTTAGCTTGAATGTTGTGCGATTCAGTGTGAAAATGAATGGAAACACCTTAAAATGTCTCAAATATATTCAATATACCAATCTGACCGCAAAACAGCATTTGATGTCATTACACACAGGTTTTTATTTGCTTTAAAGCCGTTGGATGGAAACACTTCCACCGGCTTTATTCGCATTAATGTTTTTAGCGAACTTTAGATAATTCGATTGACAAGTGGATGGAAACATAGCTATTGTTACAAAAGACCAATAGCGTATGACAAAAGACCCACAACTGTTTTCTGATCTTCCACCTGTAAGGTTAAGTTTTGGTTAAACTTAATTTAGGGTTAGGGAAACACTGTGGTCACATTTGATAGAGAACCATGTTAGATGTTGGTAGGAAACGGCATGCAAACAACAGCTTCCTATAGCAAAGTAACACATTTTGTTGACTCAACCCTCCTCCCTACAATGATTGTCAGTGTTATTAATAATGTCATACAACTTTCTTCTTTGCTCCTGACAGGCAGTCATCATTTAGGAGCCAAGCATTTTGTGTGATTTCAGAGAGGTTTATGTGGATGTGCCTTCACTACTAAAGTGACCAAAATACTTTGAGGATTAGTGTGCTGATCTGTGGCTTTCTTTAAAGGCACACTATGCTAGATTTGTACCTTAATATAACAGCTTTGAAGTCATTTCGATGGTAAACAAACTCGTAGTAGGGCAAATCATCCCAATAGCAAATCAGGGGGGACGCCGCTGGCCAAGCCAGCAATGCAGGTTTGGGAGGTGGCGCCCCGCCAAAATCTCGCGAGAATCACAAATTGCTTTACTACTATCAGTTCTGTGATCATCTGCGAACATCCGCTACACCCGCCAGAACCTTTTGGACATCGGTGACCAGCACCAGATATCTATTTTGAATGTCTTTCATTTACGCACAACATCCCAGACGACATAGCGAGACCGCCGGGCACTCCATGGATTGTTGTCGGGTCTAGGAGGAAGCACAGACGTAGGAGGCAGAGGAATAGCAGGGCGGCAGGTCTGGTGTTATGCTAAGGCTAGCATAGCACACAATCCATCTCTACCGAGCCTGTATCTTTCCAATGCCACATCCCTGGTTCATAAAACAGACGACGTGGAATTACAACTCGCTGGAAATTGCTATCTTCGTGACTGCTGTGTTTTGATTATCACTGAAACCGGGCTTCACCTGAGGATACCTGATGCTAGCATGCAGCTAGTAGGCCACACTCTGCTACGCTGGGACAGGGCTGAGGACTAGGGTAAGAGCAAAGGAGGGGGGCTCTGTATGTACGTGCATGGGAACCGGTGTAATAACGGGACAATTATAGATAAACACTGTTCCCCTGACCTCGAGTACATGTCTGTAAGATGCCGGTCTTTTTTTCTACCAAGGGAGCTAACAGTAGTGATCGTCACGGCTGTGTATATTCCACTCGACGCCAATGTAAACACGACGCTCTCTCTCCTGCTGAACACCATAAACAGACAGCAGCGGGCCCACCCCGACGGTGTTCACATAATCGTAGGAGACTTTAATAAGGCCAACTTGAAGACTGTACTCCCGACATTGTATCATGTCAAGTAAACTTGCTTGCGTTATATGTTGTTGCGCTTGCTTGTTGTATGTCAGTTTTTACGAAGTTGTTGATTCATCCATTGTTGATAATACAGCAAGACCAGTCCTACAGGAGGGAGGGGATCAGGCTGTGAGTGCAGAAACGGCTCTGCGTGAGTGGTATTTATGACAGTAACGTTAAATACAAGTACTCCACAGCGACTCTAGGGGTAGCTGTTTGACAAAAAAATGGAAACTACATAGTATGCCTTTAAACCAATCACAATCATCTTGGGCGGGAAGGAACTTGTTTTGGTGGAACATTTGCACCCCGCAAAAGAAAACATATGATACACCTCATTTGCTCTTACCAGTGTATCACCGTGTGTACTTCGTCCACAGCAATCCCACCAATCGGTCCCAAAACGTTCCAGTTAGAGAGGAAATGCTGTAAACATATTTTTTGTAAATCTTTACAATCATTCCCCGAAACACCCAAGCAGGCCTGCCTTGTTGCACAATCCAAATTTTCTTCCAAACTTGCCATTTTACGCATGTAGCTTGCTAGCTTGAAGTTTGTTGTTGTTTGCCTGAAGAGAGGAGTTAGACATCGGCAGCACACATCGGCAGAACATCTGATATGAATTGTAATCGATCCAGACTACCTCGATATCAAACTGACCAAAACAATGGTTGCGCGCTGCATGCTAAGTCTCTATCAAGTCACACACAAAATCACTGGACTTCCACTTTAAACTTCAGGAACCACAACAGCTCCATTAGTAGTCTGACCTTGGTGGATTTTCTCCTGGGACAGCAGTCATTTGGAAAACCTGTCATTGTTTGAACACAGCTGGGTTCTTAATCATTACAACTTATGAAACAAAACATGACTCCAGGTCAGCTTTGGTCCATAAGTCAACAGCACAGTATGCTGCTGTGATGCTTAAGTTTAGGTTTATGTTTAAGAAACAAATGCCGATCGATTCTACATGATTCGTCGGCCAACATTTTCATTAAAAGGAACATTTCACTATTATGGTCGCACAATGTGCACTCAGACACACACACATACACATAAACACAAATAGATGATACTGTTTTTCCAATAGGCTGTCCCACTGCCACCGACAGCAGGACAGTAAGCTATCCGCAGCTGCATGCTTACGTATATTGAAGACTAACTGGTCTTAAGAGATCATTACCTTTTACATAAAAAATAAAATACAGTCCATTTACATAAGATCTGTGTTCCTGCAAGGCAAGGCAGCTTTATTTGTATAGCATATTTCAGCAACAGGGCAATTCAAAATGCTTTAAATAAAACATTAAAGAGCAGTTAAAAACGATAAAAGAAATTTAAAACCGATAAAATACAAACATAAAATTTACAGTGCAGTATAAGAACAAATTAACCAAGTCCAACTCATACAACTCAACTCAGTCCATCACTACATGAGCCACCCTCTCTGGCTCATAGGAGTAGCAAGTTAGTTTTTACCCGTAGCCTTCTCACACAGGCTTTGGACTAGTGTCTCCCATAGACTGGCACATAAAAGCATATAAAGTGAAATACCACATTATATACAATTACAGTATATACAGTATTTTACCTTTGTCCTTTACTATCTTTCGCTCTAAAATCTCTTACTGTTTGTTGTGTTGTGGTTGTTTTGAAGGAGTCACTTGTAATCAAGTATACTCATTATGTTTGAAGTCAGCTTTACTGGCCAAACCAGAGACTCATTTAAAAAATCATTATTAAATACAAGGCGTCAACCATTGGGCCATTTTTTTGCATTTTTCAAATGGGGACCAATGTACATTTTTTAAAGGGGGACCAATGTAGATTTACAGGTGTGATGAAAATGCAACCCTGAAGCCAGAATACAGGCCTAGTCCCTGCAATGGGAGTTACTTTATGACAGATGCAGAGCAGGGTTTCCCCTAGAAAGTTGTTTAGCCCGGTGGCAAGTGTCTTTTTTAAGACGTGGCCCAGTCACAGACTGATGGCAGCATTAATGTAGAGCCCAATAGTTTCTGTGATAACAGAATCATGTACGGAATTGCGAAATTGAGAATTTAAAAGAGCATTAAGAAAGATTCCATAGGGCACTACATTAAGTCAGTGCTAAAAGCTAACTAATATGACTATGTCTAGTTTAGTTTTAGTTTAGTTTATTATTTACACATACAAATACTACTGATGCATAGACTCATAATCAATAAAGGATGTGATGGGGAGAGGCTTAATCAGGGCACTCTCCAATAAGCCATAAGCCATTTAAAAACACCATATTTTTGTTGTACTGCACAGCTCTCTCTTACTTCTGGAGCTCCTCTTTCTCTAAAAAGCCGTGCAGATTTTGAACAGCTCACCCGGAGACTGAAGGTAGGACACATTCAGTAACCCATATCTCATATTTTCTTTTCAAAGTTTGTATGCGTGTGGAAGCACCAGAGACACAAAATAAAAAGGTGTTTTTTTTCATAATATGGGCACTTTAACAGCTTTCTTAAAGTGTTCAAGTATTAGTTTTTTTTCCAACTGAGCTGCCCCACTGTAACTGTACTTTAAAAATATCTTTAAAATACATAAAAATATAATTCCCATTGGCTTAGGCGCAATACACTGGGGGATACCCTGCAGAGTGATCTTTCATTATCAGTTTTAACAATTCTTTAGGCATTCTGTAGCGCTCTGAATGCAGGGACTGGGATTTCAATCATCAGGGCAAATAAAGCATGCCACCATGAGCACAGAGTCAGCCTGTGCATTTTTGATAGTGTGTTCAGAAGAGTACAGTATTACTGTGAGAGACTACTGTATGTCTGATAACAATGTTTGGATCAATACATGTGTGAGTCATACCTCAACCAGAATGCAACAAAGACACGCAAGAAACTGACTTTGTGTCAGCAAGCTACCACAGAACTGTATCCTGACATTTTTTACCATTAGATATGAAGAACTAAGGTTAATGCTGTCAAAAAAGTGATTCAATTTGAATGTGTACTCTTGTAGTGTGTTGTACTACAAGACAAGATATATTTGGTAGTCCACACACTGTAAATAATGGCCTTTTAGTGGCTTAAAATATTTCCAGAGCCACTTACCAACATAGGGGCACTGTATTTAAAAGCACGAAGTCGAAAAACGAAAATCCATTTCAAGTCCATATATTCCATTATTATTTATAATCCATCTATTTTTAATTCCATTTCAGGTACAGCATTGCAGTCTGTGTGTGTGGTTGAACTGGTATAGCCAGGGTGCGATTTGTGAAAAAAGCTGATTTTTGTTTTTTGATCATACAAAACAAAACAAAACATACAAGAATGAAATCCCCCTTTCAATACCGTGGATATAGTGCCATTGAAGAGTAAAGAATAACAGTATGTAAATAATTATAACATACATAATGTATGTAGGCTATCTCATAGTAATTAAAAAAAGACATGGTAAATATAAATGTAAATAAAACAGATATGCTCAGTAAACTCAGTAAATGGCCCCTTCAGGCCTGCATTATTTAATCCTGAATGAAGCAAAACAACCGTGTATCCATCTGCCTATGTTCAACAATCACAGATTTTGGTTTAGATAGATAGATAGATGGATAGAGATACTTTAGTTGTCCAATTATACACAACATAGATACACATAGGCACACCCACGCAGACATACTACAAAACTACAGTTTTGGTCACTGTACAGGCTCAATGGTACCAAACCTGGCAACCTCACTGGGATTACCAGACTCCACACAGCTGTTATCTGTCAAGAAACTGTTCCAGCATGTAATTGTCAGTTTTATGTTTCTCATTGTGCACTGATTAAACAAACCAGATACAACGTGTAAATGAATAAGCTGTAGAGGTGTTGGTAGGCGTATTTTTTTTTTTACTTTGGCATGCTGTTTTCCTCCAGTCTTTATGCTAGACTAACCCTGACTCCAAACCGATACCTAACACACAGACATGAGATTGATGCATTGTCCACATGGGCGGTTTTTGACAGGACGGATCCCCCCGCTTCCCAGACACTTGATGGGCTCACCGCTAGCTGTTATCAATTTCTCTTCAATGACCACTGACAAGCAAAGAAAACAGGCTCCACCCTCCTGCAACCGAGATGGATGCACCTGATTGGACGACACTTCACTCATGGGCTGTCTGCAAAGACAGTGTATAAAATGGACCGACAGATCCCGTTGCTCTGGACGGAGACCAGTGAAGTCTATTCGAAGCACTTTTCAGTTAGGCTCGAGCGTTACTGCGCAGCTGCAAACTGAGCTTGCCGAGGTAGATGTGACGTGAGCAACGTGTTTTAAGTCTTCTGGTAGCTGTGCCAAGAGAAATCTCAATCATTCCCAATCTTGCTGAGACGAAGAGCGTAGGTATATGTAAGGAGATAACATAGGCACAGGCTAAACTAAACTAAACTAAAATGATAGTTAACATTAGTAATTAAACTAAACAGCTAATGTACGTTGAAACTGCCTGCGAGCTTCTCCTGTACTATACGGTAATTCCTCTACTATGCGACAGTAGGTCGCTTGGTTATGACACAATCATTAGCCTATTTTCATAAAAACGTCTGCTACGGAGCCATAACGTGAGCTACAAGGTAATGGAGCCTTTTATACATTGTTGTGTTTCTTTAGGAATAAACAATGGACAAACAGAGTATTTAAACACTTCAGATATAAAGTTATTCGCTGTCAAAGTGACGCCAAAATGAATGGCAGTCAATGGAATGCTAATGGCGGGTGAGAGTCTGGTAGCATTAAAATGGCGCCATAGGAGGCTTCACTCTGTGGAGAGATGTCTGCCCTCTTGGCTGTCTGCTCCCAGATTTAAAAATGGACTAACATGGCAGCTCGTTTGGAAACTTTGGAAGCTTTTTTTCTGAAAATAATTCACCAAAATATGTTTCTGAAAACATTTCATGCGAGAAATAAGCTGCAGTTGCTGAATCTGTCTTCATTAGAGATCAACAACAGTCAGTTTAAAATATTTTCAAGGGGTTTTTAAGAGGCGGCGAGTTGACCTGGACACCCCTGATTTGCATAAAGTAGCCTGGATTCAACTTTATGTAAAAAAAGAGCGGGCAACTCGACAGTCCTGTCTCTTAAATGTCGCCACGACGCTCCCAGAATGCATTGTCACGTAGACAATGAGTGGGAAGAGTGGTAATGACGCTTGGCAGTGTAACATGTAGGTCAGCCAGTAAAGCAAGTGAGGAGGACTAACATGAGGATGATCACAGATTGACATCAGTTAGCATTTGCAAAAGTGGATGTAACAAGATGTTCGTAATATTCAAGTAGGCTGTGCGTGTGTGTGCGTGTGTGTGTGTGTGTGTGTGTGTGTGTGTGTGTGTGTGTGTGTGTGTGTGTGTGTGTGTGTGTGTGTGTGTGTGTGTGTGTGTGTGTGTGTGTGTGTGTGTGTGTGTGCATGCTATACAGGTAAATCACTGCATTTCCAGGCAGCAGATGGATATTTGCCCATCTGGTAGTCATGCAAACGGGAGGCATGTCTGATTCACACACAGTGATTTACCGCTCTCTCCTCTAATGGACATTTACAGGAAGCAGCTGCAGAGTGCAGGAGCCTGACACACACACACACACACACACACACACAAGCATGATATCTCTCTGTCCCAGACACACACTCACACACACACACACACTCACACACACACACACACACACACGCACACACACTCATACACAATACACATGATGTAGTCTGCTGCCTGAGAGTTTGGGAGACCAACGGTGAGAAACAGTAAGGTGTATAAACTCCCAGATTCCCTCTTCTACTCTATCTGTCTAAAACTCTCTCTCCCCCTCTCTCTCTCTCTCTCTCTCTCTCTCTCTCTCTCTCTCTCTCTGCAGGTAACTGCAATGCATCATTCTTCTCTGTGGGGATTTGTCCCATGCCTTGCATTTTGTCTGACTTTATTAACTTTAAGAAAGCAATAAAGACACTAGAGCTCTGTACGAGGGCGTTGCGTTTCATGAGGTCCAGTGCTATCAGCAGCCACGTCAGAGTCCTCAGGTCAGATGTTCAAGCAAGATTTAGCACCTTAAAATAAATAAATTTGGCAGCAATGGCATTCTTCCTTTGCACACAGTTACAGACTACCATGCTAATAGCCTGTGCCACCCGTGTGCCCACAACTCATGAAATCCTCTTTTTATGTCATTATTTAATAGAGCAACGCCACCAATGACTATCTGTGACATGCATAATATGTTTGAATTTTAATAAAACAACATGCCCATTAGATTCTGTTGATGAATTGCTCAATGTTTTGTTTTTTAGTTTTTTACAGACATGATATATTGATGTACATGATTGTAATTAGACTGCTATAGCAGTATTATGGTAGCCTGGAAATCAGACCAAAATCCAAAAGATTAAGGGTCTGGCATTGAGTGATAAAAATGGCCCAACTCGAGGGTCGGCACCAAGCATGCATTTGAAAATCTCACTGCACGCAATTGGACAACACTACGACTAATCACAACAATACACGGGGTGACGTATCCAGAGCCCCATACGCTTAGCTACCAGCGGAGATAACTGGTAGATTAAACTGTCATCATCTGTTTAGTTCACCTCTGGCCCGCCTATATCTGATACAGCAATGTAATTGGTGCAGCTCGGCACCAAGGGCTTAGTTAATGAGCATCATTAATAAATGCCAGAGTGACTCACTGAGCAATTTGAAATTGTGCTCTCGCGAGAACTCTGGATTTCCAGGGTAGTATTATGGCCCCCTTAGTTGAAATTCAAGTGACAATATTTATCATTTTTATCTCTTATTTTCAAATTTCACATTTTGTTTGTTTGTTTCGTTTTGTTTTCTAAATAAATTATTGCATGTGTAATGGTCTGTGTGCGGGACTTCTTCTAAATGTTTTGTTGGAGGAAATAACTAAAAAGCAAAAACTGCAGTACGCCCCATGTACAGAGGCTCAGTCCTTACCGCAGTGGCACAGGTTTGAGTCCGACCCGTGGCCCTTTGCTGCATGTCACCCCCCCCCCCCCCCCCTCTTTCTCTCCACTTTCCTGTCTTCAGCTGTCCTGTGAAATAAAGGCCTAAAATGTCCCAAAAATAAGCAAAAATTTACTATAAAAAGACACTTAATGCCACATCAAGCAATAACCAAGAGTTGAGTCATGAACATTCCGTCTCATGATTAATAATGCCACTTAGAAATCAAGCTGGATTGAGCCAAGAAGGCTTCATTTTCAGAAACATGTTGCTCTGATTCCTCCATCCTCAGTCTGATTCCTTTTACTTCCCACACAGTGTGGGTGGGAAGAGGCGAGACAGAAGGAAAAGATGTAACAGGGCCACAAATAGGGTTGGGTACCGGTGCCAAAGCGATTCTTTTAAAGTGGTGCCGGTGCCTAAACGGTGCCTGAACTGATACGTTAAACAAAAAATTAAGAAAAAGAAGAGCATAAAAGGACAGCCGCCAACATTAAAGAGCGGCTTGTCTATTGCTACAGCCATATGGTCAAAATTTGATAATTTATTAAAAATGTAATAACAATAACAATAACTTATTTCACTAGAAAATTGCTGTTAAACGACAAAAACAACCACCAGATGGGAAAAGGGTATTTTACAATAACTTTGAATGCACCACGAGGCTGGCAAGGCAAGTTTTGTGTTGTTTTTCCGACAATGGCAGCTGCAGATTGTTGTACGTCCCGGTGTTGAATCCTCTACAGTGAAATACAGTCACACTTTTACACCATTTAGCTGTCAGCATTTTAACCGTCTTTAATCCAGCTACTAGCTAATGCTAGGCTAATGTTACCAGCTGCTAAGTGCAACGTAAGTGTTAACTAGCGTCACATGCTGCAATGCTTCTGTTGCCTCTAACGTCTGTTTCGGAGCATCAGAGAACAGCGCAGGCATTTAAGTGGAACCAAAATGAGGCCCCGAAATCTAAGTTGCTATTCCATCCGGTAGATACCAGTTGTTTAGGCACCGATGCCATATTAGCACCGGGTCTCAGTACCCAACCCTAGCCACAAATGTGCCACTAAGGGGACTTATAACACTGTTGGTGAAACTGGACAAAGTATCACCACTTCTGGAGTCCATCTCCTAGAAAGAGCTTGCATCTTAAAGAGACAAAGTGCAAAAAAACACATTTACTCCACATCATGGGAGCTTTCTATCCCACAGACAGCACTTTTTCTCAACTGCTTGAAACACCTCGCCCACATTCCTGTTTGAAATTCCTTAATTAGTGATGTCATTAATTAAGAAAGCCAGCCCAGTTTTTCATATGTGCTGCCCATTGGTGCTGCCTGAGCAAGCACAACCTGCCCAGTAGCTTGTTTGAATTTGGTTGACCAATCATAACAAAGTGTGCCAGCTGACCAATCAGAGCAGACTGGGATTTTCAAGAAGGCGGGCCAAGAGCTCAGACAGAGCGTTTCAGGTAGAGGAGCTGCAGCAGTGGGCAGTATGAGAAACATGATGGGTTTTTTTTAACATCAAAGCATGTAAACCTATTCTAATATAATAGAGTACATTCTACTAGAGTACAAATATGATGCTGAAAATGAATTGAAATAGGGGCTCTTTAATATTTAGCAGTATTTAGTGTCTGACCTGCTCCATTATCTCTCTCTGCAGATGGGAGGTGACATCATGGACCAGCTGCTCTGCTTCCTGCGGCGTGGGCATCCAGACCAGGAGTGTGTTTTGCATGCGTCTGTTGTCCGTTGACCAGCAGGATATTCTGACCGTTTCAGTGGACGAGTGCAGAGAATTCAAACCTGCCATCCTGCAACCCTGCAACCAGCTGGACTGTCCTCCGGACTGGGAGACCGAACCTTGGCAGCAGGTGTGGACTTTGGTTGTGTGTCTGTGCCTATAAATGTGACACAATCTCAAGTCAAGTCAACTTTATTCTCTCAAAATACGTGCCAGACATACAGAGGGAACAACACAGTCAAAGTCCACTCATTACCGCCTTTTTCCACTTCCGTTTTTCTCGTCACAAAAAGAGCTTTATGGTTTACTGTAACTCCTCTAAGCATTCAACTGATAGGTAACACAATACAATACCTATACAAAATACATACAATCAGGGCTTTAAATTAACTTTTTTTTTAATCATGAGCTAACAATGCTAGGAGATTTTTAAGCCAATCAGATTTTCCACAGGCCACAGGTTTTCTTTCCTGACTAACTTTACTATTTCATTTCAGCTCCTCTGGTTTTTGTTTCTGGTTTTGTTTTTTGTTTCGTCTTCTCCGTTTCAGCATAGCTCGTAATCAATAACACGCAAGCTAGCCACGTAGCCAACAGTTGTATGACACGCCACTACAAAGTGTTCATGGGAAATGTAGGATTAAAACTATAAGCAGTGTTGCCAGATAAAGATTACATTTCCACACAAAACAGCCCAAATGTTTTAGCAGAAAACAAATCTGGCAACACTGACTTGTTTTCTGCAGCCGGCCGATAAAAATACGGTGTTAATATGCCTTATTTCATTCATCACCGGCCAAATTGGCCAGTAACTTTACAATGTTACCCACCAAAGTTCACTTTTACCCACATTTGGCGGATGTCAATGTTAAGCCCTGCATACAATACATTTAACAAATTCTAAATAGTGCAAAAGTAACAGTATATACAGTATAGAAAACTAAAGAAATTGAAAATGTGCAATATAAATTCCCCCAGTCCACCTCCTCCCTCCTACCAACACACTTTGTAAACTACTTTGTAAAAAAGATAGAAGATATACGCTCTTCATTCTCCACCACACTTCCTGAACTCATCTTACCATCCATCACATCCAGTACTCTTTCCTCTTTCACCCCTCTCTCCAAATCAAATTCTTACTTTGATTACCTCCACATGCCCAACCACCTGCCCCCTTGATCCTATTCCTTCTCACCTTCTCCAGTCTATTGCTCCTGACCTTCTTCCTTTCCTCACCCATCTCATCAACATCTCCTTGTCAACTGGCTGTTTCCCCGATGCCCTCAAAGAGGCAAGAGTGACCCCACTACTCAAAAAACCAACACTCGACTCGTCTGAAGTAAATAACTACAGACCCGTCTCCCTTCTTCCATTTCTATCCAAAACTCTTGAGCGTGCCATTTATAATCAACTCTCTACCTATCTCCACCAGAACAACCTTCTTGATCCCCACCAGTCTGGTTTCAAGGCTGGTCATTCAACAGAAAATGCCCTCCTTGCTGTCACTGAGCAGCTTCACATCGCTAGAACAACCGATCTCTCTTCCATCATCATCCTTCTGGACCTTTCTGCTGCCTTTGACACAGATAACCACCAGATCCTCATTTCGACACTCCAGGATCTGGGTGTCTCAGGCTCTGCGCTCTCTTTGCTCACATCTTACCTGGCAGACCGTACCTACCGGCTAACTTGGAGAGGATCTACCTCAGAACCTTGCCCACTCAAAACTGGGGTTCCTCAGGGATCAGTCCTGGGTCCTCTCCTCTTTTCTCTGTACACCAACTCTCTCAGGTCTGTCATTCACTCGCATGGCTTTTCTTATCACCGCTACGCAGATGACACCCAACTAATTCTCTCTACTCAAGTAGCAGCACGTATCTCGGCCTGTCTGACGGACATTTCTTCTTGGATGTCCACGCACCATCTGAAACTCAACCTTGACAAGACTGAGCTCCTTTTCCTTCCAGGGAAGGGCTCTCCTAATCAAGACCTGACTATAACAATTGACGACTCTGTAGTAGTCCCCACCCAGACTGCTAGAAACCTGGGTGTGACACTTGACGACCAACTCTCCTTCACTGCCAACATTGCTGAAACTACCCGATCGTGTAGATACATGCTGCATAACATCAGAAGGATAACGCAGAAGGTGGCTCAGGTTCTTGTTTAGGCTCTAGTCATCTCACGTCTAGACTACTGCAACTCCCTCCTGATTGGCCTGCCTGCATGTGCCATCCGGCCCCTGAAGCTCATTCAGAACGCAGCAGCTTGACTTGTCTTCAACCTCCCCAAGTTCTCTCACACTACACCGCTCCTCCGCTCTCTTCACTGGTTACCAATTGCTGCCCGCATTCGCTTCAAGACACTAGTACTTGCATATAGGGCCACGAACGGATCAGCCCCAGCATACATCCAGGACATGGTCAAACCCTATACCCCAACCCGCCCACTCGGCTCTGCATCAGCCAACCTGCTTGCTCACAGCGAGGGACAACTAATCACTCAACGAAATCCCTGTTTGCTGTCCTGGTTCCCAAATGGTGGAATGAGCTCCCTATTGACATCAGGATGGCCGAAAGCCTACGCATCTTCCGGCAAAGGCTACAAACACATCTCTCCCGACTACACCTCGGATAAACATGAAGAAAAAAATGTGTGCACTTTCATATGGCTCTGGTAGTTTTGCTTATCTAAAGCTAATGCATATTGCACTTACTACTTGTTCTCTGGAGTTTGCACCTTCAGGGTTGAAAGCACTTAACTGGAAGTTGCTTTGGATAAAACCATCAGCTAAATGACATGTAATGTAATGTAAAGGAAAATATAATTTGTCTAAACTCCTCCATTCCTACCTCTATGTTTATCTTCTGCTTGGTCCCTCCAGTGCTCCCAGTCCTGTGGCAGGGGTGTCCAGGTGCGGAAGGTCTTCTGTAAGCAGCTCCTGTCCACAGGGGCCTACAGGAGGCTGGGAGACCAGGCTTGCAGGGGGGTCAAACCTGCCACTAACCGAGGCTGCAGCAACACCGACTGCCTGCCCTACTTGGCAGGAGGCGAATGGGGAAAGGTGAGCTGGAGCAAGTAGAGGAAGGAAAGAAATGATGGAGGGGAGCTGGAGGCTGCAAGCTTAAATGAAAGCTGCTATTTTTAATATTGAAATATATAAAAATATCATGGCACCTTATTCCGAAAATATGTACCATAGTGAACAGGGAGAGACAAATAATTATTTTATCCCATTTGAATTGAGCCATGAATTACATATATGATGTTCGTCAATTTAAAAGATAATTTTGCAAGTGAAGAAAGTCTCAGTTTGTCGTAAAGCTGTTAAGTATAAGACTGTGAAAATGTAATTAGAAAGACTCCTCACCCCAAAATTGCCAAAGTGACATCTGGCTGAAGCTACAATGCCGGTGTGTTTGGTACCAGGATGTATCGTTACTCACACGAGCAACAGGTCTTGCGTGTTCTTTAAAACAGTGGTTCCCAACCTGGGGTTCAGGACCCTCAAGGGGGTCAGCGAGATCATTTCCGGGGTCGCCAGATGGTTGGGGAGAACATATTCTAGACTGGGGAATGTTTTTAACATTACAGTGTGCATTTGGTACATTTCATGTGTTATATTCAAAGCTTCACTTGTAAATCAGGAGGTCCTGGAACACAGAAAGGGGTCTAAGGGCGAGTCAGGGGGAGAGAAAAAGTCACAAGCGCATTAAACCACCACAGAGCCTGGAGCACATTGGACAAAGCTAGGTGCTAGCTGTTAAAACTAAAACTAAACTGTCATTAAAGCAAAGCATTATTTGTTTACATGTAATAACCAGAGCATTCACAAAAATCACTCAAAATCAGCAGGGGGAGGCATGTTGAAACAGCTGTTTACACAGATTTGCAGCGCTCTTTCTCTCATCGACAAGATTACTTCTTTGGGCATTTTTAGGCCTTTATTTGTAGAGGACAGCTTAGACTTGAAAGGGGAGAAAGAGAGGGAATGACATGCAGCAAAGGGCTGCATGTCTCCCTCTCTTTCGAGTCGAAGTCGCGACCGCTGCGTCGAGGAGTAAACCTCTATATATGGGCGCCTGCTCTACCAGGTGAGCTAACCAGGACCCCGCCAACCTCACTATTCTGGGGGGGTCGCAACTCGAAAAGGTTGAGAACCACTACTTTAAAAGACGAAAAAAAGATGTTTGATAAAACGCATCAGGTAAGATAAAGTTACATGTGTTGTGGAATATAGCCAAGCTAGCTAGCTAGCAAGCAAGCCGAGCATCAAGCAAGTTGACGTATATTGAGGGAGACAAGAGACGTATTTCACTGAGCGGTTTCACACAAAACTAAGTGGTAGGAGAAACTTTATTGCACAGCATTGTTACAGGTTAAAACAACAGGAAAACTCAATGATGTTTGTTTAATCCAACATTAGCCTCCTCAAAGGACATAGAATCAGATTCTAAACACACTGGAATAGACAGACTTGAGTACTTTACAAACTAGCAGTTTCTCAAGATAAAAAAAAAGACACATGACAATTTAATTTTCTTATTCTAACAGTATAAACACCCCTGTGAACTGTCAATATATATGACATGACAAGCTATTGCACAGGACTTCTCGCTCATTCTTGTTGCAGACATGAACTGTAATGTAAATGTGATGTTAGATAAATCTGCTCAGCGTTCCACGGCCACACAGCTACAAGCATCAAAAGATTTTCAGAACTTTCTGTCACTATTTAGCTTAACAGACCTTTACCGCTAGCCTAGAAATCTAGACGCACCCTAGCGGCAGCAAATTTAATTTGCAGCCAGGGGGGGTCTAGGAATTCTCCGTTGGCTTGCAAGCTGGAAAAACCAAACTCTGGTCAGGCCAATCACATCGTGTATAGAGTCGGTGGGCGGGCTTATGGCTGCTGCTGCTGCTGCTGGCGAACAGCGGTCTTCTGGAAGACTTGGAGTTAAGCTTTTCTTTGAGAAAAGAACTAAGAACGGCACTGAAGTAATTCTTAAAAAAGCAAGATGTGTTCGGAGTTTTGCCGACTAGATACGGCAAAAGTTTAATCTATCAACTAGCTTCGCCACCTTCTTCGTTGCTCTGCCTGGTTGTAGCGCTATCCTATTGCATGCAGAGGGAATTTAAAAGACAACCGTTTATCCCGCTCCTCAGATTGAGCCCTGTCAGTGGTGAGTTCCCAGACCCAACATCTTGATGTGGGTCTGGCTTGTCAGGCTACTTTACCGCGCTATCAACCCCTCATCTAAACAATATAGTTTTTATTCAGCAAGACATCAGAGTTTCTCTAGAATAGATTATTTATTAACTTCAGCTACTTCCCTTTCTGAAATACATGATGTTGTCATCAAACCTTGTTCTTTATCAGGTCATAGCATTGTCGCAGCACGCTTCACACTCCAGGGTACACCCCTAGAGCTCCATGCTGGCGGTGTAATGTCTCTATTCTCACAAATGGAGATTTCTATACTTTTCTCAAAGAAAAGTTAAATACTTTTATGGATGTTAATGCAGGCTCAGTAGATGACTCTAGGTTTTTATGGGACGCTATAAAGGGTTGTATTAGGGACTCCTCAATTTCATTCTCATCCCACCTAAATAAGAGTAGACTAAGCAAAATCCTGAATGTTAAACTATATGCTAAAGTACTTGCAACCCGGTTGGAGATACCATCCATCCATCCATCGTCGTCCGCTTATCCGTGGTCGGGTCGCGGGGGGAGCAGCTCCAGCAAGGGTTGGAGATACATTTTACAAAACTTATACACAAAGACCAAACTGGTTTTATTAGAACTCGCCTAGCAGCTGATAATGTGCGTCGCCTGTTACATATTATTAATGCAGCTAGCAGTATTAATCCTCCTTGTTCGATTCTATCGCTGGACGCTGAAAAAGCGTTTGACCGATTAGAATGGGAATATCTCTGGACAACGTTGGACAAATTTGGGCTAGGTATGCATTTTGTTAATCTGATTAAGGTTTTATACGCAAATCCCTCAGCAATGGTTTGCACAGGCCAAGTCTGCTCTGCCCAGTTCCCAATATCAAGGGGCACTCACCAGGGTTGCCCCCTTTCACCCTTACTTTTTGCTCTTTCCCTCGAGCCACTGGCGCAGAAAACAAGACATCCATCAGTACAAACCATCACTTTTTGCAACAAGGAGCATTGTATATCCTTGTACGCTGATGACATCCTTCTCTGTGTAGGCAGTGCTGGTTCCTCGATCCCACATTTGCTCTCCTCTTTTGATACATTCAGCTCACTCTCAGGATACAAAATTAACTGGACAAAGTCAGCGCTGATGCATTTAAACTCAGTTGCATTTCAAGTTACCCTGCCCTCCCACATACCAGTAGTTAAAAGCTTGACCCCCAATTTCCACCGGTTGCGGAACGGTTGCGGAACGGCTCCGGAACGTCGACGGAGTCAATCGGTTTCCATCAAAGTCAATGTGTGTATTTCCACCAACAGCGGAACGGCTGCGTCCCAACTCTGGCACATCTGCAGCGGTCTGCAGCCCTCCAGAGTAGATACGTAGAGCTTCTATTTTGCCGGAGAGCTCCGCAGCAATTCAGCACAAGGCAGATAGTGCGGGACAGGAAGTCGAGCAAAGAAACAAAATAAAACATCCGGTTAATTTTCAAAATAAAATACACCGTGCTCACAGCGGATCATATTTCCCTTCACTACACCTTGAAAACACAGCACAGAGTTGTTACTTCTCTGGATGGAAACAAACTGTTGTTGGTTTTGTGGTTCTATTCTACATGAATTCGCGAGATCTCATGGGTCCTCGTGACTATAGCTGTCAGTCCTGGCCGCAGCCGTTCCGCAACAAATCCGAATCCGGTGGGTATTGACGGACGGCGGACCACGGAGACGACACACAGCAGAGCTGTTCCGCAGCCATTCCGCAATTGGTGGAAATCAGCGGTTAGTAATCTTGGAGTTGTAATTTTTCCCTCCACGTTGTCCATTGCAATAAAAAACTTTCAAGGTATATACAGTCAGATAGAGAAGGACTTTGAGTGCTGGTCAAATCTTCCTAATTCACTTCAAGCCCAAATAGCAACAGTTAAAATGGATATACTTCCTTGTTTTAACTTTTTCTCCTCTATAATCCCTCTTGCTCTCCCTTTGGGATATTGGGATAAGCTTCAGTCGTTAATTTCTAAATTCATATGGAAAGGAAAGAGGCCGCGCCTAAAACTCACAACTCTCCAGCGAGACAAGACACTAGGGGGGATAGCTCTGCCAGATTTTAAAATCTACTTCTGGTCTTATGTGCTACGCCATTTATCTACATGGTTCAACCCTAGTTCCTCCGCTTCTTGGAGACCAATTGAGGAGAATATTGTATTACCTCACAGGTAGCACCTGGTGTATGCTAATATACCATTGAAAAAAGCCAAATTACGACTAGGCCCTGTTATATAATTTCTACTCGCATCTTACCGAGCTGTAATGAAGCATGTTGGCACAGATTATAAATGGCATAATCACACACCACTTTTAATAACTTCTCATTACTCACTAGTAATGTGCCCTTTTCATTTCCACATTGGCAGAATAGGGGAGTGAATGTATAAAAAAGATTTGTATGGTGTCCATGGTTCACGAGCTTTTAACGATCTACAAGCTGAATTTGATCTTCCAGGTTCATATTTTTTCTTCTATATGCAGTTAAGATCAGCTATGAGGGCATACGGTGTCCCGTGGAGAACAGCTCTCTCCCTACACATTCCCTACATAAGTTACTTGCTTCAGTAGGACCTACACGGTGGATGATTTCTAAACTTTACAAATTAATTTCTGGACCCTATAAACCCTTACCAGTAGAGGGTATCTGGAATAGAGATTTAAATGAAATACATGACAGAGAGATCTACTACTAATCTTAGTGGTACATCAAAAAAACCCAACCATCAATTAGTACACTATAAGTATGTTCAAAGGATGTACCTCACCCCCAGAAGGCGTTATTCTATTAAGATCACCACGTCTCCAAACTGTGATCTCTGTCCACTTAATGTCCAGGGGTCTTTCTTGCATGTTCATTGGGAGTGGTTAGATTCTGGAAGGAAATATCTCTCACTTTAAGTGACATTCTTAAGATCAGGATCCCAGACTCCCCAGCCTTACTTCTGCTTAATGATGACTCTTTTTTAAATCTGTCCCTGCAGCATAAACGTATTCTATGGGCCGGTCTCACAGCAGCCAAGAAGATGCTGGCCCTTAGGTGGCAGCCGCCACATTCCTTGGCTTGGCAGCACTGGGCCAATTCATTTCTTGAAATTGTGCCGATGGAGTGGTCCGTTGCCCGTATACACGGGGCCAGCCATAAGACTCTGCTGGCATGGGAGGCAGCACACAAGTTAGTTAAAGAAAGGGCGCAGCATGACCGACCTTGATCTTTCTGTTATATTTTTATTGGGGGAGGAGATCCTGGGTGGGAGGATCATAGGGAGTCGCCTTGGGGATAGGGGGTGTGGGGTGGTATAGGGGTTCTAATACTGTTGCTTTCCTAAGGATGTACAAAGGACTTTCTTTCTGTTACATTGATGGGTAGGAAAAGAAAAGAAAAACTGTGTATATGATGTGATTATATATATATTTTGTAGATTTTTCAATAAAAAATTTATCACAAAAAAAGTGGTAGGCTACTACGACAAATTTATGACAAACTGTGACTTTCTTTACTTGCAAAATCATCTTTTAAGCTGATGAACAACAACATATGTGTAATTAAAATGGGATAACAACAAAAGGTCTTTCCCTGTTTACTACCGGACATATTTTTTATGAAATAATGTCCCGTGGGGTCCACTGGAAGGGGAGGGACTTCGCCTCTCTATAATTCCACAGAAACGTATCTCGTTTGAACTAAGGCTTGATCAAATCTTTATTTATAAAAGCAACACTTTTTAGCAAAATCTGTTTTTTTCAATGGAATCACAGACAAATCTGGATTTCCTTGTGGGAGAGTGGCAAGCTTTGCGGGACTTTAGGGAACTTTGGCATGCAAATTTGTGGCATTAACAAAGAGCAAAATTACTTGACAGGGCTGACATTTGAGGGAAAGGAGAGCCAGAAAGTTCAAGCTGTGTTGCATATACAATCCTGCTCAGCCAGAGTATAAACTGCTCCACAAGAGAGCCATGGTTTGAATGCAGTTATGAGACGATGGTACAAAATATCTTTTGAATAAACTGTGTTTACTTACATAGACCTGAAGTGAAACTGAAACTTCCGGACATTCTGGCTGAATGGTGTTGGAAAAAAAAGTCATATCATGGATGTGGAAGAAACCAAGTTCTGTATAAAAAAAAAAAAAAAAAAAACATGTTGCCACGCCAGTACATTTTCATGAGACTTGAGATTGTTTGACTTTTTAAAAATATGAACTTCTAATAGCAAGTTCTAGATACTCATATATCTTAGAATATGGATTGTAAACCCTAGGAACACGTTTCTTTTTTTGAGAACAACCACTGACATAAATGCTCAGTGAGAGACTTGAGCATTGAGTTATGGAATATAGTTTAACAGCGGCTTGCCCAGATGTCCCATCAGGACTTTGGTTCTCTTTTCTCCAGTTAGAAACCGGACTAGTTACTGTAGCTTGCTAACTAATAGTTATATGACTAACTGTTAGCAGTTAGCTTGCCCACTGCTGAAGTTCACCCACTTGCCCTGCCACTTTCTGGTGTGACCATGCCTTTTAAACTAGCATCCTATAGACCTATGGTCAGCACAAGTATCAGTCCTAATGACCTCAACACCACAAGAATTAGAGGAGAGCGACTAGACAAGGTGTGATTTTTGTTTTCTTGTATATTGGTTTGTTTTGTTTTCCCTGAGACTGCAGAGGGTGGGGGTGGGAGAGGGTTTTGGTTCTTGTTTGATTGTAGTTGTTTGTTCTGTACATTTTATGTTCAAAAATATAAAAATAATTTAAAAAAAATTGATCATAAAAAATAACTAGCATCCTGAACATCCAAAAACATTCACCTGAACAAAAGTCTGATTGCCTTTATGTTTGGTGTCAGCTCATGTTGAATTTCAATGTTAATATCCGATTGTCACAGAAAGAGCCAGCTAATGGCTAATGAAGACTTCTCTACAGGTTTGATATTTGCTAAGAAGTTAAGAGATTTACAGAGATTTCCAAAGATACATTTATTTCACTGAACAAGTCAAACCTGTGTCATGGTACAATTAGCAGTGTATGCTATTTGCACCCTGATGCAATTAGAAATAAATCCTATTCGTACCCCGGTGCAATTAGAAATTAATGCTATTCGTACCCCGGTGCAATTAGAAGTGCTATTTGCACTCCTGGTACAATTAGCAGTGTATGCTATTCGTACCCCGGTGCAATTAGAAATGAATGCTATGCGTATCCCGGTGCACACAGCAATGTGTTCTATTAATACCCCGTCTGGTACAAATATCAATGTATGCTATTTGCACCCCTGTGCATTTACATTGGCATATATTTACACAGTTATCCATACGACTCATGTATTACACCTTTTTGGAATATTATCGTTGCAGTGTCCAATATGGTTACCCTAACCATAACCAATCCCACTAACCTAACCAACCCAACCAGAGCAGGCAACGAGTACTAGCCATTCAGGGATGAGTCCCATAATGAATATTCATGAGTTTTGCCCCACCACCATGACTTGCTGGTGGTCTGAGTATGGTTTGCTTCAAGCCCGCATTGCGGTTCTCTGTGCATTGTGAACGCAACACGCTTCATGTATACATGTTAGCCCCGAGGCCCTGTCTGTTCTGAAGTGGACCAGAAAGAGAACGGAGTCCTCTTTCAAGTAAACTAACAATGTAAATGCAAACAGAGTCCCTTTTCTGTTGGTCCACTTTTTGGTCCTCTTTAAGAGAACTGAGTTTGGTTCGTATAAAGAGGACTATATGTGAAAACACAGTTAGGTTTGCCAAAAAAAATCCTATTCAATTCTATTCTATTCCACTCTGTAGTGCTCGGTGTCCTGTGGTTTGGGGATCCAGCGTAGGGAGCCATCGTGTCGCCAGTTGACAGCCATGGGCCACCAGGTGACGCTGGCCAGGGAGCTGTGCTCAGGGATGGCCTCCCCTCCACTCGTACGGACCTGCCGCATGATGGCCTGTCCCAGTAAGAACACACAAACACTCGCACACATGTTGTACGTTTATGAACTATATGTTCACATTTGAAAAACAGAACATATAAATATAGAACTAAACAACTTCTGTCGTGACACACAACCACCTGTACGGGAGCAAGTAGAATGTCATGTGTCATCCTGTTTTTTCTTTCACAAAAGACATTTTAGTGATCAATTCACTGAAGGTTTCAACTCCTAGATTCATAAAAGAATATAGCAAATCCAAAGTATCCCACTGCAGTATGCATACACTAGTGCAGTGGTGGGATGTAATTAAGTACATTTACTCAAGTACTGTACTTAAGTACAAATTTGAGGTACTTAAGTCAAATCTTTTCATGCCACTTTCTACTTCTACTCCGCTACATTTCAGAGAGAAATATTGCAGTTTTTACTCCACTACATTCATCTGACAGCTTTAGTTACTAGTTACTTTACATATTAAGATTTCTGCACACAAAACACATGTGGTTTATAAAATCTGATGTTTTATTATAAATTAAACTACACAACAATATAACGGCCTACAAGTCCAGCTGAAATGATTAGACCATTAAACACAAACTGTTTGGATCCTTTCCAGTTTCTAAAATGGGAGGACCTTTCTGCATTGAGTACTTTCACTTTTAATACTTTAAGCACATTTACCTGATGATACTTACATACTTTTACTTAACATTTTCAATGCAGAACTTTTACTTTTAACAGAGTATTTTTACAGTGTGGTATTAGTAGTTTTAATGAAGTAAAGGATCTAAATACTTCGTCCACCACTGGTGTTTTACCCATTACCCTGGAAACACAAAACAGCATGCAGTCAGTTAATTCTGTCAGTTTCTAGCAAGCCTAAAAGCTCAGCAATGCTAAAGAGCTTAAGAGTCATTAGATGGAAAGTCATGAAAATGTAGGGACACCTGTTTCTGAGTGTTGTTAGAGCAGTTAGGAACAGCACAGTGACATTTACTGAGTATGTATACAGGTTGAGAAACAATGCCACAGCTCTCCAACACACATTTGCTAAAATGTTGCTAAAGTAGCTATTACCCTCATATTCAGATATGTGAGTACAACAACAAAACCATCTATGGTTATAACTCACTCTCCAGTGGAGAACGCTAACAACCACTGTGTGGTTGGGTGTGTGTGTCCGTGTCATGGTGTGTATGTGTGTTTATATGCACCCTCCTTGATGTCCATAGACCTTTTATTTATTGTCGGATATTTCTTTTGTTTTGTCTGCTTATCTGGTTATTTCTAGAAAGGCTGTACACTCAAGGAGTTGGTTATATATTTATTAGAGCTGTCAATCGATATGGATGTTCTTGTTTAGGGATAGGTTTGTAATGATATATAAATATAATGAACACTAATGAGCTCTATATGACTGTAAAATAAAACAGTGGTGACTGAAGATGGGACTCGGATTTAACTGTGGACGACTGTTAACTTAGCAGATTGAGGACGTTGCATTTCTGCCTTAATTGCTCATTAACTGGGTTTCGTTGCACTGCAAGTTACACTGTGTGTGTGCGTGTGTGTGTGTGTGTGGGCGAGAGAACCCTTGTGCAATGACAGGCACTGAAACAGGGAGAAGGGAGAAAAAAGAGAGGCAAAAATGCATACATGACCATAAATTACAGGATATCTGAAAATCATTCATCAAGGGCGCCTGGGTAGCTCACCTGGTAGAGCGCGTGCCAATTTATAGAAGCTCAGTCATTTTAATTTTTTCATTTTGGATTGGATAATTTGCTTGCCATTGTGCAAGTCATGGTGGTGGGGGAAGACTCATGAATATTCATTATGGGACTCATCCCTGAATGGCTAGTACTCGTTGCCTGCTCTGGTATGGTTGGTTAGGTTAGTGGGATTGGTTATGGTTAGGGTATTGGACACTGCAACGATAATATTCCATAAAGGTGTAATACATGAGTCGTATGGATAACTGTGTGTAAATATATGCCAATGTAAATGCACAGGGGTGCATATAGCATACATTGATATTTGTACCAGACGGGGTATTAATAGAACACATTGCTGTGTGCACCGGGGTACGAATAGCATTCATTTCTAATTGCACCGGGGTACGAATAGCATTCATTTCTAATTGCACCAGGGTACAAATAGCATACACTGCTAATTGTACCAGGGGTGCAAATAGCATACACTGCTAATTGTACCAGGTGTGCAAATAGCATTCTAATTGCACCAGGGTGCAAATAGCATACACTGCTAATTGTACCAGGGGTGCAAATAGCCTTACCCAAAAAAAAATCATCCATCGAGTTCAACAGCTGTTCAGGGTTGATCAGTTCATATAAAAGCTATGTCCACAGTCAGGGTATCCGGTCTTAAAAGGTCTAAAAAAAATCTTAGATTTCCAAATTTCTGAAGTATTTTGTTCTAGGTCTTAAATAATTTTAAACAGGTCTTAATTTCCCTACATCCATATAATGCTACCTCTCTTGTCATTGAATTGCTCCCGCAGCATTTTACAATGTTGTTTTTTGTTGTCCAAATATAATTTTGCTGTATTACGACTACAAATGAGACCAATATGCAACTTATATTGCAGCCAATCAGCTTTCGTGTGATTGGTGCGAGTCTCTTTCCGATTGTACCACAGACATAACATGTTTGTATGTTTTTTTTCTGTAGTTCAGCAGTGCATCTAACCTGTGTTCAGTAATATGTTCAATGTTCAATCTGAATGTATCAACAGAAATCGAGACAAATCAGACCAGGCAACATTTTTCCAGTCTTCAACTGTCCAATTTTGGTAAACTTGTGCAAATTGTAGCCTAATTTTCCTATTTTTAGTGGAGATGAGTGGTACCCGGTGAGGCCTTCTGCTGGTGTAGCCCATCCACCTCAAGGTTGTGCGTGTTGTGGCTTCACAAATGCTTTGCTGCATAATCGGCCCATTCTCTTCTGACCTCTAGCATCAACAAGGCATTTTCGCCCCCCAGGGCTGCATCATACTGGATGTTTTTCCTTTTTCAGACCATTCTTTGTAAACCCTAGAAATGGTTGTGCGTGAAAATCCCAGTAACTGAGTAGATTGTGAAATACTCAGACCAGCTCCGTCTGGCACCAAAAACCATGCCACACTCAAAGTTGCTTAGATAACTTTTCTTTCCCATTCTGACATTCAGTTTGGAGTTCAGGAGATTGTCTAGACCTGGACGACATCCCTAAATGCATTGAAGCAGCTGCCATGTGATTGGTTGATTAGATAATTGCATTAACAAGAAATTTAACAGGTGTTCCTAATAATCCTTTAGGTGAGTGTAGGTTATCATGTATCCCGGTCCAAAATTCCTGGACCTTATCGCAAATTTGATATAATTGATGATAATCATTTTGTACTTTTTAGCCTTACAGTAAAAGGGGGACTGATGTCTGTGAGGAGCTATTGGTAAATACATGTAGTCTACTGCACATAAACTGAGACATTCAAAGGCAGACTAGCCAACGCAGAAGAATTACCTGTAGCTGACATTAGAACAACCTAATGAGCCTGCGACAGTTGTCAATTGTCATCTGGATTCCCAAATACGACTGCATGTTGACATCTACGAGGTCAGCAGAAACCTTTTCTACTCGTTTCAATTGTCACACAGAACTCAAACTGCACCTAACTTTAAAACCCCCCACTGATAAGTAACTCCCGTCTGAATGAGGCTTTTGTTAATTTACTATTTTTCCATGTTTTTGTGTCTAAGTGACTAATGGGAACAGCATTTTTCGAAATGGGTCCAGTATTGCGTAAGACTGCTGCAGCTGCGATACAGGATGCAATGTAACCACTTGGGGCATTAGTGCAACCAACGTCAGTTTGCTGTTTTTGCCACTGACAGGCTCAGATTATTATTCTAAGTGTTGTACAACATTATGAAAATAATCCCTAAAGAGATTTGTAGGACCCTAAATTACTGGTAAATAACTCCCATCTGAATGGGGTTCAAGGAGGCTTTTCTCTATTTAGTCATGAAAGGTTAGGCTTTTTTTCTTCCTTTTTGTATTTCCACACAATATTTTGTTACTTGAGGAAGGGATATGTCCTGTAAATTGCTGGGAATAAAATGTCTATATATATATATATATATAAATCACATTAAATAAATCTAAAATACATGGGAGGGTAGTAGAAACCTGTAATGGCTTATATTAAAACACACCCATAGGAAACAGTAAAATGTAGACATCCCACCAATCACCAATACATTATAAGTATTAATGTTCAAAAGTTAAAACATGCGGCTGCCAAGATAAAGATATCCACCAGATTTGGCTAACTCAGACTGCTGTAATCTCATATTACAATACGACATACTTTATTGTATCCTTAGGGAAATTTTTGGACTCAAAAGTTGCACACATAAATTAATGCCTCGACAGTCACAAAAAAGGAAGAAAGAAAAAAACATATGACAAAACAATACAGCACCAACTGTACCAGTCACAACAATAAATTGTACATACCATGGTAAAAACATATTGAATATATATTATAATATATAATATATAGAATCTTTTTGTCAGCTGGTTGGGTAGACACCAGACCCACACACATACGGCGTGCCCCACAGTCTCTCTAGCGAAGGCAGCAAATGGACTAGTGCACAGTTTACAACAAAACATGTTAGTTTGTGCATCAGTGAATTGGTCTACATGTTCACAGAGATTTATATTTATTTGTGATAATGTACTGTATTTAATTACACAAGGCAAATTTAGGACCAACGTGAAATTGTTTTAGGAAAAACTGCTTTTAATGCTGCTACACTTAACATTTATGGTGTTACTTTGTAGATATTACAATACATTTGGCAATTAAATTAATGCTGTTGGACTTTAAAAGCAGTGTAAGGGTTAGCGTAATATGTTTTGGCAGGGAAATATGGTTTTGGGGTGGCTTTATTGGCCGTTGGGCTGGTTTTGTCATACAAACCTGGCAACTGACTGATAGTAGTGGTGGCAAGACCAGCGTGCACAATGACCAAATTCAGCTTAAAGCTATAGTGCGTAGTTTCTGTCTCCCCCATGAGGAATTGTAAGTAATAACAACAATACTGTCGGAGCATCCACATGATATGAGCCTTCCGTGATCGCGCACCACTCCCGCCCCTCCTCCACACAGTTGCTAGTAGCCAAGGAGGACACAGAGGATTAAAAAACATGATGGACTCTTCAGAAGTGGTAATTATCTTGTATTTTTTATGTCCTCTTCGTCTCCAAAGCTGAACTCTGCTGTTTCCTTTCTCAGCGGTGACGTAAAACACTTCACTCGAGCTGCTGTTCGCGAATATCACCATACGGCACCAAACATAGCCATACTGAGGAATACAGAGTGATTTTTGTGGAGTTGATAGGCCCAATTAGCTTTTTATTAACTCATTTGGCAGTGGCTTGAATGTAACGGACGTTCATAATTATAAAGTAGTTGCCCACTATAACTTTAACCTCCTTAACTTTATATAAACACAATGTTTGAGGTAAAAGTAGGTAAGAGTAAAAACACAAGACTGCAGTGTGTCCACTTCACCAACATACTGATAGATACCAAAGCCATTGGTCAGCAGGCCCATCCATCCAGTAATAATCACTATGGCCTTGACTTGCTCTCCCATTTTTCTGACCATGTTTAAACTAAGTAAGTTATCTGGCCCAGACCTAATCTCACAATATTTTATCTGAGTTAATGATGTCAAATCTATTTGCCTGTTGCCCTTTCGCCCAGGAGTTCCAAAGGGAGAAGACGAGGGAAGTGTTTGCATTTTCTCATAGTCTAAGTATGACCATCAATCAGTATGGTTTACAATCCTCATTACTCACACCCTATTTGTCACAACTTATTCTGTGTAATGTGTTCAGCTGACATGTGTGACAGTGCACAAATAAAGGTGTCACACTGCTTGGCCCACGTCCCTCTTCAGGCTCTGTGGAATTCACTTAGCTTTCCTACTCAATGTTAAACATAGTACAGTTGTAATAAATATAGAAGGCCTCCTCGTTGACATAAGATGTATACCACCTGACCATAGGTCAGATTATTGATTGCATGTTTGTGCCCAGATGTTCTGGGAAAAAGCCCTGAAAGAAGTTCTGTTTTACCATGTCTTCACTGTAAAATCTCATAATTATTAGGAACCAAATCTTTATTTGCGAATGTCGCAGAAAAACACCAACACCGGACCCATGGACTGTCCCCAAATCCATTAGGTATATGAGAACGTCGAAGGTTGATATAGTGTGAGGCATTTGTCTGAGTTGAATAAATACTGCAGTCTTGGAAGTCAAATTACGAGTACAATTGGGTGAGAGGCCTTGAGTCTTCCAAACATTGCGCTTGCAAGTCACTTGACCCATAATCATTTAAATTGAATGCAGGGTTTACAGAGGAGCCTCTGAGAGTGAACTTTATTTTCTCGAGTTTGAAAAAACATAGTGTCACCCACTGGGAATTACAACCCCAAATCAGAAAAAGTTGGGACAGTATGGAAAACACAAATAAAAAAAGAAAGTAGTGATTTCTAAATGTACTTTGACTTGTATTTCATTGCAGACAATACAACAGCACATAATTTAATGTGTTCCTCGTGATTTGTATTGGTTTTTTTTTTTCAAAAAAACAAAATTCCTATTTTGGTTCTTGCAACACATTTCAAAAAAAGTTGGAACAGTAAAGCATTTACCATTTTGTAATGTTGCCATTCCTTTTCACAACACTTAACATTGTTAAGTGCCACATATTCTCTATTGGAGACAGGTCGGGACTGCAGGCAGGCCAGTCAAGTACCCGTATCCTCTTCCTCCGAAGCCAGGACTTTGTAATGTGTGCAGTATGTGGTTTTGCATTATCTTGTTGAAATATGCATGGACGTTCCTGGAAAAGATGTCTTCTTGAAGGCAGCATATTGTGCTCCAAAATCTCTATGTACTTTTCAGCATTAATGGTGCCATCACAGAAGTGCAACTTACCTTTGCCAAGGGCACCGACACAACCCCATACCATGACAGACCCTGGCTTTTGGACTTGTTGCTGGTAACAGTCTGGATGATCCTTTTCTTCTTTGGTCTGGAGCACACAGCATCCATTTCTCCCAAAAAATACCTGAAATACTGATTTATCTGACCACAGTACACGTTTCCACTGTGTGATGGTCCATCCCAGATGCCTCCGAGCCCAGAGAAGTCGATGGCGCTTCTGGACACTGTTAACATAGGGCTTCCTTTTGGCACAGTACAGTTTTAACTGGCATTTGTGAATGTAACTACGTATTGTGGTACTTGACAAAGGTTTGCCAAAGTAGTCCTGAGCCCATGTGGTGATATTGCTTATAGATGAATGACGATTCTTGATGCAGTGCCGCCTGAGGGATCGGAGATCACGGTTGTTCAGCTTAGGCTTGCGCCCTTGTCCTTTACGCACTGAAAATCCTCCTCATTCCTTAAAACTTTTAATTATGTTATGCACTGTTGAAGGTGAAAAAAGCAAATGTCTTCCTATCTTTCTTTGAGGAACATTGTTTTTAAAATTTCAATAATTTTCTCACGTATTTCCTCAGCCCATCTTTGCTCCTAAAGGACTAGACCTTTCTTGGATGCTGCTTTTGTACCAAATCATAATTACAATCACCTGTTGACATCACCTGTTTCAAATCACATCATTATTTAACCAATTTACCTGATTACTAGCCCTAAATTGCTCCCCTTTTTGGAATGTGTTGCAGGTCTGAATGACAGGAAAGGATGTATATTTACAAATGAAATTAAGTTGACCAGACAAAACATGAAATATTTTGTGTTCACATTGTCTGCAATGAAATTCAAGTCAAAGTACATTTAGAAATCAAATTTATTTGTGTTTTTCATACTGTCCCAACTTTTTTCTGATTTGGGGTTGTATTTTTATATGCATTTTAAAGACATAAACTACAGTTACAGTGGGGCAGCTCAGTTGGAAACTTGTGGGGCCCTATGGAATCTGCCTTATAGCTCTTTTAAATTCTCAATTTTGCGATTCCATCACAGAAACTCTATGTTAATGCTGCAATCAGTCTGGGACTGGCCCTTGTTGAAAAAAAGACACTTGCCACTGGGCTAAACAACTTTTCTGGGGAAAACCCTGTAATGTAAAGTTTTTACAGCGAACACTGTGGCCAAAAGTGTTTCCTGCTTTCTAACCACTAGACTCCACTAGGCGCGCCTGCGCTGCGTTCCAGCGCTCCAGAAGCAGCTATCCACTAAGCTCGCTAAAAATACATGCTGGGTGTATTTTTGACGAAGCGGGGCGAACAGGCCGGACGGGAAGTGGAAGGGCTAGAGCATCCAGTCAATTTTCAAAACAAACTCGCTGTGCAGATTCCCGATTGTATATCACATCACTACACTATTTTAAGAACTAAAACAGCCATACATCTTTGATCCATGTTGTTCATAACTCGACTAAATGGAAGAAACTGTAGACTACTTACTTTTGTGGAGGACATGGGATTTAGTTATTGTTTTTTTTTTGCAGTATATTTTTAGTATCAGGAAATCCAGTTGCCACTATTGATGTGTTTTTTATAATGTTCAAATGTTAAGTATTATTGTTCTTTATTTAATTTTTTTTTATGCACTGTGGAATTGACTTTGGTTTTGAGTATCATGTACTTTTGGTGGTATCAGTACCGATAAAGATTTAAAAATTTCAAGGAAGCCCAGTCACTCACATTTTTCACAACAGTTGAATCTTTTTTTTCTGTCTCTTTTCTACTGGACTTTCTTCTGATTTATAAAAACAAAAAAAGATTTAGGTTAAGATTTATGCATCAACTCGAAGAATTGTTGTCTGCATTAAAAAACAAACAGCCTCTCACTTTCTTTATTTACTCCAACAGAACACAAGAAAGAGATGAGACCCAAAGAGACCCTGAAGCTTCCGGTGAAGAACCAAGTCAGACAGACGGTGAGACGTCCACCGAAGGCTAGAGGCTATGAGGCCGGAGTTAAACGGTGTCCACTGCTCATGGCTAAGCACCACATCTACATCCAGACCCGCAAGGAGAAGCGCCTCCACCTGAATGTCGGCGGCCACGCCTACCTCCTACCCAACACCTCGCTGGTCATCAAATGCCCAGTCAGAAGGTTCCCCAAAGCCTACATTCGCTGGATCAAAGACGGACGCACCCTGACCAGCTCCAGACGCCTGAGCGTCACCAAATCCGCCTCTCTGAAGATCCTCTTTCTGGCTGCAGAGGACATCGGGGTGTACAAGTGTGTGGCTGGACCGGCCTCAGACATCTTTACCCTGCAACTGATAGGTGGTGAGAGAAGTTTAACTGGCAGAGAGTTCACTGCCAGTCCCGGTCCCAGCTGGGAGGAAATGCTCCCTAGCTGCCAAACGCACTACTCAGACGATCTGATGATCCAGCCGAGGGATATTGTGTCTCTGCAGCCCCCTGGTGTCCAGGAGGAGGCCTGGCTGCAGCCACGGCTGAAGGAGAGGCTGATTAATATCACCCTGCAGGCTGACAGAGGGGAGATCCAACAGGAGCAGGCCTCAGAACTCATCTCCTCACTGCTGAGCCACATGTCTGCTGCCCAGCTCTGGGCCAGGACTCCGCAGGGACCAGGAAAGGCCAACGGTAACTAGAACGGCAGCTGCCAAGTAAATGTAAATGGACTGTGTTTATTATTTATTATTTCTAGTCTCAACGACTACTCAAATCGCTTTTACACAGTACAGGAACCAATCCCCATTCACACACATTCATACACTGGTAGCCGAGGCTGCCATACAAAGTGCCACCTGCCCATCAGATAAACATTCACACACACCGATGGCGCAGCATCGGGAGCAATTCAGGGTTCAGTATCTTGGACACTTCGACATGGACCTTCCGAATGGTAGGCGACCGCTCTACCACCTGAGCCACATGCTGTGCAGCAGCGTGTGTTTACTTTGAGGCTATTGTTAAATGTAGGGCTGGGTATCGTCAATGATTTTCGGAATGGATTCGATTCCGTTTCACAGTGTACTGATTCAATTACATTTCAATATCAATTAGGTTAGGGAAATTTCAGTTACAATACCAATTTAGCTTGGAAATAAAAGAGATTCTCAGAGAACTTGTGCTGTCAATTGCACAAGCAAGAAGCAAATATTTTTTATAATGCACCAGGTTAGTTCACCACATACCTGTTGAAAAGGCATACTGTATATTAAAAGATTGATTTCAGGATTTTATTTATCGATATCAGATCACTCAAACAAAGATTGTAATTGGATCATCGATTACTGGAACCCAACCCTAGTGAAATACCTGGAGATGCTCTTCTTATTCAATTCAAATCAATTCAAGGTTGCTTTATTAGCATGACTGTAGGTACAGTGTTGCCAAAGCACAAGCAAAACAGCATAACATTTTTACAGTAATAATTAGAACATTGACAGCATTAAGGTAAACAGTAACATGTAACATGAAAAATTGCGTTTACACACTCACTTTCTCTCTTTCGCACACACACACGTACGCATGTACACACACACACACACACACACACACATAGACAGTCTATGCATTAGAATACTCTATTATACTATACTCTATATATATTCTCCGTTAGACAAACTTCTTCATTCTTCCACCACCTTGCATGTATACAGTGATGAATGTCATTAATTGCATATTTTGATATGTGCTTTAATTCAATTCAATTCAGTTCAATTTTATTTATAGTATCATATCATAACAAGATTTATCTCAAGACACTTTGGATATGGATAGAGTAGGTCTAGACTAGTGTTGTTTTTGGCAGCCTGTTTTAAGTTTAGTTTTAGTCTAGTCTTTGTGTCAAGCTGTCATTTTATTTTTTTGTTTTAGTCACGTTCATACTCTTTTTAGTCTAGTCAAGTTTCACTCGACTAAAGGTCTGAGCATTTTAGTCTTATTTTAGTCAGAATTATCCATCGCTATTTTCGTCTAGTTTTAGTCAACGAAAACTGATGATGTTTGTCTCAGTCGTTTTCAGCTCCAGTGGCTAACGTTTAAAGCTAACATCTAAAGCTAATGTCTAAAGCTAACGTTAAAATGAGACACATTAACCACAGCCACATGAGTTGGTATGAGCTTTCTAAAATAGAAAGTAACATTACATTAATGTCCTGACTTACCTCAATTTCATTATGGAATGCCTTGAGATGTCTCTTAAGGTTCGTGGTGTTTTTTCCTGTGATTTTGTGGCCGCATTTCTTCCCAACTTTTTCCACAACACATTCCGTTTTCTTTTCCACTTGTATGTGATGAAAGTTTTTCCAAATGTAGTTTCTTCTTTTTCTCCCAAAGACGAACCCCAGCTGGCCGGCCATCGGTCCCTTTCTCTGTGTCAGACTTCATTTTGTTTGTTGTCGTTTACGCTAACTCACCACTTGAGGAAGTGATGAGGCCAGCGTCTGCATAGTGCGACCTGATGGAGCCTCTGCAGTGAAACACAGGAAACAGAAATACTGCAAAATAATAATAATAATAACGCGACTAAACGAGACAAAATAACATTTCGTCTCATCTCATGAAAATGAAGAGACATTTTAGCATAGTTTTTCTTTTGTAAACCACATTTAGTCTCGTTTTTATTCGTCAACAATATTGCATTATACATTTAATTATAGTCATATCATATATATGTCATTATGTTCTTTTTCCATTATGAAGTTCAGGAATCGGAATCGGTAAGCAAAAAATGTTGTGAAACGGTTTTGGCTAGAAAACGCTCCCTTAGTTTGTACTAGAGGAGAGGAATAAACGGCCTATATCGCCGTATGGTTTGGAGGGCTGGTTGAAATGCACACATACTGTAAATATGTTGACCACATGTTTCTCCTTACAATCCAATACATGCAATAATACAGTCAAAGATATATTTACTTTTTCAATTAAATAAAAGCAGTCAATAATATGTACATGTAGGGCCCTTGATGTCATTCTCTTTTTCCAGTTTGGCCTTTAGTGACATTGAGTTTGACATCCCTGATTTAATAGGATACCTTTTAATAAAAGGACGATATCTGTCCATGGTATTGACAGATCTGCATATTGATCTTGGTCTCACTTCTAGGGATAAAACATTTTGTTCCTTATGTTGTGTTTGTGTTTGATTGGTCCCACAGACAGACTGGCCAACTGGTCTGAGCGCTCTTCATTGGAGACAGTTGGGAGTAGAGCTGTGATCATCAGACAGCAGCAGAGCCTTCAACTGAGTCTTCAGAAGAACATCAACATCAGCATTGGACACAGCGCCCTCCTGACCAACACTACCCGATCACTGACCATACTCTGTCCTGTACGGGGCTTCCCGCCTCCCAAAATCAGCTGGACAAAAGATGGAGCTCTGCTGCAGCACACTGACAGGTAACACACTGGAGTACTGCTGACATACCAGTCAAAATACTTAGGTTGTGTCCAAAATCCCATCCTCTGCACTATATTCTCAACATGTATACTACCGTTCAACATATATTTGTGTAAATACACAGGATATATATATATTTTTTTTTTTACCAATGTTCAAAGTGAAGCATGACTTTTTCTAAGTGCCTCTAACAGTTTTAGAATATTTCACAGATCATCATCTTTTTGGCCTGACTGCGCTTCCTTCAGGCAGGTTGAGTGATACAGCAAAGTGGGGAAATTATTCAGTCTTTTATCCTGCACAAAGAGTACTAATACCACGTTTTATATTTTTTATTTGGAATTTTCAACATTACAACTTATCAATATTTAAAACCAGGGGCACATGAGTGCTAGCAGATTTTAACAGTGAAACCTGTGTCATCTGTTTTGCTTCCTTTGATTTGTGCAGAATCTTTCAGATAAGCTGAATTGTGATGCACATTTCGAACAGCCTGCAGATAAAACTCAATCCATGGCATTTCCAGTGGCATACAAGTGAACTGTGCTGTTGAGTTTCTGTCTCATTGAGTAGCTCTGGTCCCATGAATATTAATGGCCTTTTGAAAAAACATTCCATGTGAGAAGGAAGCAGACGAAACGCTCTGCAATTTGGGGAACTTGTACTGTAATGTCCTTGTCGAATAAAATTCATAGCCCACCCTTTAAAATATAATAAAACAATGATTTGCTTAACTCCCATATTTGAGATGCAGATTGAGCTCTCTCTCCCCTATGTTTGGGAGCATGCAGCTGCATATGGAAGCCATCACCACTGCTCGAAGTCCTGTCAATCACACCATTTGACTGACTGCAGTAGAGAGAGGGCTTTCTGCATACCTTAGACACTGGTTCTCAAACTGTGGTATAAGCACCACAGGTGGTACGCGGATGAGATCTCTGATATATTTTGAAAAAATTAAATAAATTAATTAAAAAATAATACTATAGAAATACTACATTTCCATCAATAATTCTTAAAATATGATCAGTTAAAAGGAAATTAAAGATGCCATATTATGCTCATTTTCAGGTTCATAATTGTATTTTAAGGTTGTACCAGAAATGGTTTAATTTTCAAAAAACACCATATTTTTGTTGTACAGCACAGCTCTCTCTCACTGCTGCAGCTCCTCTTTTCACCTCGTGTTCAGGTCTCTGTTTTAGCTACAGAGTGAATCATATTTTCTTCTGTACTCTTTGATTCCACTCGCACATGTGCAGTAGCTCAGATCGTAGATCATGTCAGTTAGCTCCATAGACGGTAAAAGAAAGGTTGTTTCTCCAACTTTGGTCAGTTACAAAGCAGGATTATCCGGGAGACTTCTTCTAAAGGAGGGCGCACATGTAAGTACTTCTTTTGTAGATTATGGTGAACTTGTGTGTGTTGTAGCAGTGCTTTGCCATTGAGAACGAGCAAGCATGCTAACACTAGCGCTAGCATGCACAGAGTGAAGCCTCCTATGGCGCCATTTTAATGCTACCAGACTCTCACCCCCCCATTAGCATTCCATTGACTGCCATTCATTTTGGCATCACTTTGACAGCGAATAACTTTACATCTAAAGCGTTTAAAGACTGAATTTGTCCATTGTTTATTTCTAAAGAAACACGACAATGTATAAAGGGCTCCATTACCTTGTACCTCACGTTATGGCTCCGTAGCAGACGTTTTTGTAAAAATAGGCTAACGATTGTGTCATAACCAAGCGACCTACTGTTGCATAGTAGAGGAATTACCGTATAGTACAGGAGAAGCTTGCAGGCAGTTTTGACGTACATTAGCTGTTTAGTTTAATTACTAATGTTAACTATCATTTTAGTTAGCAATAATTAGCCTGTACCTATGTTATCTCCTTACATATACCTACGCTCTCCATCTCAGCAAGATTGGGAATGATTGAGATTTCTCTTGGCACAGCTACCAGAAGACTAACAACGTTCAGACACGTTGCTCACGTCACATCTACCTCGGCAAGCTCAGTTTGCAGCTGCGCAGTAACGCTCGAGCCTAACTGAAAAATGCTTCTAATAGACTTCACTCGTCTCCGTCCAGAGCAACGGGATCTGTCGGTCAATTTTATATAGGCTACTGTCTACTGTTATGGATAAGCATGCACCTGTTAAGAGGCTGACTGTTAGAACTGCTGGGGCTCCTTGGGTTGATGAGGAATTAAAAGGATATATGGGTCAAAGAGAAAATGCAAAAGAAGTGGCAAGGAAGTCTGGATCCTTATATGATTGGCAAATATATTGTAAATTGAGGAATTATGTCACCAACGCGAATAGAAAGAAGAAGAAACTGTATTATGAATCTAGGATTGATTGTATAAAACATGATGGAAAAAAGCTTTGGAGCACCTTAAATAATATCATGGGTAGAAAAAGTAATTTGACCCCATCATGGATTGAAGTGGATGGATCGTTTATAACTAAACCTGTAGACATTGCAAATTATTTTAATGATTACTTCATTGATAAAGTTTGTAAATTAAGGCAGAAAATGCCAACATCATACTGTAAGTCAAATTATGCATGTTGTTCAGAAGAAATAATGAATGATAAGAACTGTTCATTTAAATTTCAAGAAGTGACAAGAGAAGAAGTAAAACAACTATTATTGTCTATTAATAATGACAAGCCATCTGGTACGGACAACCTTGATGGAAAGCTATTGAGGATGGTAGCAGACCACATTGCCACTTCCATATGTCATATTTTTAATCTGAGTCTTGAGAATAGAGTGTGGAAAGAAGCAAAGGTAATCCCCTTAGCAAAAAATGCTCGTGCTGTTTTTTCTGGCTCTAATAGCCGACCAATTAGTTTTTTACCTTCTATAAGTAAACTTTTAAAAAAAAATTGTATTGAACCAGATACAAGGTTATTTCACTAAGAATGAATTGTTAAGTAAATACCAGCATGCTTATAGAGAAGGACATTCAACTTGTACAGCTCTGGTGCAAATGACAGATGATTGGTTAAAGTATATTGATCACCAAAATATTGTCGGAGCAGTATTATTAGATTTTAGTGCTGCCTTTGACATAATTGACCATAGTTTGTTATTGGGGAAGCTCAAATGTTATGGTTTTGCACCATCCGCATTAGCATGGGTAGAGAACTACTTGACAGATAGAACACAGAAGGTGTATTTTAATGGAAGCTTCTCTGAGGTGAGGTCTGTAGCATGTGGGATTCCACAAGGGTCTTCATTAGGACCATTGCTTTTTTCTATCTTCACGAATGATCTCCCACTGGTCTGTAGAGGAGCTTCTGTGTCTATGTATGTGGATGATGTAACACTTTATATGCCGGCATCAGCTGCTGACATTTCTGCAGCTCTCAACAATGAGTTGCAGATGGTATCTAATTGGGTAATTGATAATAAACTTGTCCTAAATATAGGCAAGACTAAAAGTATTTTATTTGGAACAAAATGTTCACTATAAACAAGGCCCTGGTTGGATTTGGTACTAAATAATGTTGCTGTTGAGCAGGTACATGAAATAAAGCTTCTTGGGGTAACATTAGACTGTACTTTGTCGTGGTCAAGACATATAGATGAAGTGGTGAAAAAAATAGGAAGAAATATATCTGTAGTTAAAAGGTGTTATTCGTTTTTAAATTCATATTTAATTAAACCTGTTTTGCAGACACTAGTGTTATCACACTTAGATTACTGCTCTGTGGTTTGGTCAGGAACTACAAAGAAGAATTTAGGGAAACTACAGAGGGTTCAGAATAGAGCTGCTCGTTTAGCCCTTTGTTGTACGATAAGCAGAGCCGATCCGCCCTATACGCTCACTACGCAAGCTGCGTAGGGCCCCGCAAATTCCTCGAGGCCCCGCCTCCCCCTCGTGCCATAGCGCGTCAATTAATGTTTACAACATCAATGACAAAATGAAGCGAAACTATCCTTCTGGTCACGAAAAGAAGAAAAAAAACACCATGAGAGTGAATTGTGGGAAAAACAATCAGGTAAACTTGTGTTCTGTCCTCTCTGAGTTTGATGTCAGCAAAGTAAAGTTATGTTTATGTGCATTTCTAGTGTGTTTTTGCTAACCTAGCTGGGCAGGCAGGCAGTGCATCTCTTGTCTAGCTGTTAACGCCAGTCACTTCCAGGACTGTGTTTTGTGACTTTGTGCCTGACAAAAGTGAGAGTAAAATACAATTATTTATTACGTTTGATAAACGACAAAGTGCAACAGTGTTTGTTTACTGCAACTCGGAAAAGATAACCGCGTCGGGTGTGTTATGCGTTAGGCGCGTACATGAAATGAAACGCGCATTTTTCAAGCAGAAATATATGTGAAGACCAGACAGACTGTATTGACACTGTATAGACTGTACCTCATTTTCAGGTTCATAATTGTATTTTAAGGTTGTACCAGAATAGGTTTACATGGTTTAATTTTCAAAAAACACCATATTGTTGTTGTACTGCACAGCTCTCTCTCACTGCTGCAGCTCCTCTTTTCACCTTGTGTTCAGGTCTCTGTTTTAGCTACAGAGTGAATCATCTTTTATTCTGTACTCTTTGATTCCACTCGCACATGTGCAGTAGCTCAGATCGTAGATCATGTCAGTTATGGAGCTAACAGTAAAAGAAAGGTTGTTTCTCCAACTTTGGTCAGTTAGCTGTAAGGCAGGATTAGCTTGGAGACTTCTTCTAAAGGAGGGCACACATGTAAGTACTTCTTTTGTAGATTATGGTGAACTTGTGTGTGTTGTAGCAGTGCTTTGCCATTGAGAACGAGCTAGCATGCTAACGCTAGCGCTAGCATGCTAACAGTTGTGTTTAGCCCGTCGTTTTGGCTAGTTACGTAACAAGCCCTGCAGATTTTGAACAGCTCACCCAGAGACTGAAGGCAGGACACATTCAGAAACCCGTATCTCACTCAAAACAGCATGGATAGATTTTTTTCAAAGTTTGTATGCGTGTGGAAGCACCAGAAAAACCACCCCAAATCCCAGAAAAAGTGATTTTTTTTTCATAATATGGGCACTTTTAGCAGAGGCAGTGAAGTCTCCACAGCACCTGCTAGCAGCAAACAATGCAAAACAGTAAGGAGATATGACCCGAGTTACTTCAAATTTGGATTCAGTTAGAGTGGGACAGAGGAAGTACAGTGTGGCTGTCAACAATAAATAATGTTTTAGGAAGAAACCCGCCTCCTGCATGAACTGTCCGTAGCTGAATAGGGTAAGCCTATGCTACTCTATTTTAACTTGGGCCATAATGGTGGTTCATAGAGAGCCTAATATTTGCTGAAGTGGTACATGTGTTTGAGAAACACTGCGTTAGACAACATGCCCTGTTCTTGATTTCTCCAGTCTTCTGTCTCAACAGGCACTGATAGTCTCTGTGGACTGACTGTGTGCTGCCAAGATCAAACCTGCTGAACTGGGCTCAGCACAGTTTGTTAGAATTCTGCTAGCAGGCTGGGCCAGTGTAGTATCTACTTGTGTATGAACCAGATGTTGATGCATAGACTGTATAAGTGAAACATCTGGATTGCCCCGTGGTTTCTGGCTGCAGTATAGGTCAGAAACTTATATAAAATACATACATACATAAATACAAGAAACTTAAAGTTCACGTCAAATAATTTTTTTCCCAAAAATGGTTCCTGTCATTTTAGGTAGTTCTGATCACGCTGATGTTTGTTGAAGTGTTAATTTTTCAGATCAGTTTGGATTTTATTAGTTACTTGATGCTATAAAAACGGGGTGAAACATCATGTTGACAGCTGGGATTGACTCGCTAGGGTGTATGGGCGGGACTTTGATATAGTGGCTCCACCTCCTGATCACTACTGCGCAGACTCTGGCTCCCAAATCACACGATGGCGGCACCCGTATCTGGGAGATTTTGGCTTCACTTTTTGGAGATGCAGCATCCATCTTTATATACAGGCTATGGTACCAATCATAATATTTCATTCAGATCTTGATTGCACTAATCAAAATGCCTATCATGAGCTATTATGACATAATTTACATTTACATAAACTATAATCAATGATCAATTTTCCCCTAACAAAAATGTAATTTAGATTTTAGAAATGTTTTATTGTCTCCCCCAGTTAAATGTAAATGAACTGAGTTCAGTGTGTTACTGCGGTTTTCAAGTCCCATTTTCTAAGGGAAAAAAATAATTTCATTAACTGGAAAAAGGTGTAAAATTCCAATTTCACCGTTATCAGAAACATTGCTGGATTCACGTGTTACCAGTTCTCCTGTGCTTAATTTTTAGGGGTGTTTTTTTATAATTTAAAACTGCTGTTTTAAACTCTGTTTAGAAATATGCAGTGGGAGCACAACCATGACCGTAATGATTCAAGTATTAAAACAAAATTTCTGTACCAGATAGGGCCACATCATTCGGTAACAAAGCAGGACTCACCTTACTTAATATTGTGCTTACTTAGGCCTAGTTATTCAAAACATCTACTGATGCACAGTGACCCTAAGACATTTGGGGTCATGGGGGTTCTGAGTTGACTGCTTTACTCAGTTGTTAATCCAGCCTTGACCAGACAGGGAAAGAACTCTGAGCGAAGAGTTGGAAGTTCACCTCTTAGCCTTTTGGACATGATTATACTGATATCACTGTCACAGATGTGATCAATTCTAAATTATTTCTTTATTTCAGACCCAGGGGGATCCATATCACAATAAGAAACACATAGAGTAAAAACATAAAGAGAAAAAAGAATACAAAAATACAAAGCCTTCCACAATGTTCAGTGTCTAACATACAGACATATTCGCCGATGGTTCCACAGTCTGGAAGAAAATCTGACAGAACTGCATACAGGGTTAGCCAAAACAACAATTAAGTAGTTTTCTGACTCAGATACCCTGCACATAAATCTATACATCAGGTTACGTAAAACAGCAGAGCAGGTAGGTACCTTTACACTGACAAACATATGGCTTGCACTGGAGCTTCTTGGAGCTCTCAGCAGCAGCCTCATGCTGTCATTATAAGCCACTATGAGTTTTCTAATGCTACCTTGCTTAACAACACCACAGGTAGGCAGTATACAAATGTGTACAATACGCTCTTAAGACTGAGATCTTCTCAGATACAGAGCACATGCTAAACTTACGACACAGCATGTTCGCTTGAGCATACAGCTTCTGATCTATAGGCAGCGGCCTATAGATATTCTTGTCATCAGACAGGTCATTTGCAATAATATGGCCCAAATATGTAATCTCACTGCACACCCCAAGTGCAGTGCCAGACAGATAGAAGTCAGGGAAGGTTGACTGTGGTGCAATCAATGCCAATTATTTGTGATCGGATTGATTCCGACTTTTTTTGTGATTGTCTGACAATCCTGCCCACTTCACATAGTGATTGGCCAGATCTGCAGAGACGCAAAAGTAGGCAGGGTTTGGACACAAAAACCTCCGTCACTTTTGGTGCGTACAAGATGTGTGTGAGAGTCCCTTAGCCGAGCCACTTCCTCTGTTTCTGTCCTGCAAGCAATTTTTTTTGTCCTACTCTATGTGCCAAGAAAATAAAAACATGTTTTCCCTGTGTGTCTGCAGGGTATCCTGGGATATCTCTGGAGGACTCCACATCCTTCAGCCCAGAGTGTTTGACAGAGGCCAATACAAGTGCACAGCTGCCAACACACACGGCTCAGACTCCGAGACATCTCAGCTGTTGGTGGCAGGTGTGTCCTTACCTTTAGATACGCTGGTCTCAAGCGTCATTATTATGCATATCTTCCATAATTTGTCACTGTAGTAGATTTTTTTATATGTTTAAAATAAAATGCATGGACCTAAAATTAAGTTTATTTGTATAGCACAACTTTATGGAATGAATCACTTACAGCCCCTACTTTCACAATGAGATTTCTGGCTTTACTATGAGCATATGTATAGAGGGCAGGCGGGGGAATTAAATTAATCAATAAATAAAAACAGTACATTCCTCCTGTATTCCACTTGAAAAAAATTTTAGTCCAGTAAATGTATGATGTTACTCAGCCTGATGGAGATTTGTCTAACTTCTGTCCAGAGATGCTGACAGAACAGCTGGTTTTTGAGGGACAATGAAGTCGTTGGTCGGAGTCGATGTGAATTAAATTGGCAATGTATCGCATTAAAGCTATAGTGCGTAGTTTCTGTCGCCCCCATGAGGAATTCTAAGTAATGATTGACAACAGTTCTATCGGTGCGTCCACATTATATAAGCCTTCCGTGATCATGCTTCACCCCCACCCCTCCTCACACAGTTGCAACTTAGCCAAGGAGGACACGGAGGATTAAAAAAGAAGAGGTAATTATCTTCACTTGAGTTTTTGCCCGCGAAAGTCAACACCAATTTCTAAACACAGCCATACTGAAAAATACAGATAGTTCTGTGAAGCTGATAGTCTTAATTAGCTTTATAGCAACTCATTTTGCAATGGCTTGAATGTAACAGACGTTTATTAGTATCAAAAGGTTACGCACTAAAGCTTGCAGTGTGAACTCCCACCTAAAGTCTTTGTGAGGCTGTAGGCACAGCGGTGCTTGGAACCAAATGTGAATGTCAGCATGGAACCATTCTCACAATGACAATGCTAAGATAGATAGATAAATAGATAGATCTAACATTTTCAAATTCATTACGACATGACTGACTGCTACTCTTTCTCTCTGTGTGAAACTTCAGAGCCTCCAGCCATCGCAGTGTCATGGAGGAATGTTTCCGACCATGGCTTTGTGTTGGGCCACAGCTTGAGAACCAAGGTGGGGGGACGAGTCAATGTTCGCCCGGGGACCAATCTTACGCTGGACTGCCCCGTCACCGGTAGGTCACAATTAGAGCTGACGTCTCCAGGTCAGTTGGTCGATATGCTCTTGTACGACCAAATTCTCTTTGGTCAGACAATCGCTGTTGTTACTTACATAAAGCCACCTATCCATCAAAGCATTTCTCCCAGCTAAAAATACCAGGAGCTCTTCTGGAAACACCCAGCTGGTAGTGCTAGAGTGCTTTGGTGGCGTGAGGATGTGACAGTTGGTCTTTGTGTCATTTGTCCCGCCCATCCTTCACTGTAATTGGAAGGCTGGGTAAAAAGTGACGAGCGCAGCATTTTACCCAGTTAAACATGTTCAACTCTCTGCAACCACCAGAATGTAATGGATAAAAACATTCATCAGATGATTCCAGGATGAGGTAGAATCGATCAACTGAATCACTTAGTTTGTTTTTTGACATAAACAACATCCTTTTTGACCTCAGGATCATTTTGTTCTGGATGTTCTCTCAAACCTTAATTACTGGAATTGTTGGGGCTTTGTAAATTAGAGAGTGTGGTCTAGACCTACTCTATCTGTAAAGTGTCCTGAGATAACTTATGTTATGATTTGATACTATAAATAAAATTGAATTGAATTGAAACCATCTGGATTGGTAGGCCAAGCTCTGCTGGTTTCCCCCTGGTGTACTGCTCCAGGAAATAAAGACAGTGGCCCTCATTTATCACTATCGTAGAAACCAGCGCAGATATGAGCGCAGATATGAGCGCAGATATCATCTTACGACAGGCTTCACGTGTGATTCATGAAACGTTCGTATCACACTAGTCAGTGTAAGAATGGTTGTACATTGATAAAAACAATGGAAACAATCGTAATTTAAATGTCACGCCCCAATATATTCTCGGTTTTGAGGCCTCGCCCCTACAATTTACGACATGGCGAGACGCAATCTGGCTAAGAAGCGGCACTTTTCCGAGGTGGAGATTGAAACCCTGACATCTCAGGTTCATTTGCACTAACCTATGTGCTATTTGGCAGCCTGAAAACTGGTATTAAAGGCTGTAGAAAGAATGCAGAATGAAAAGAGATGTGATTGCAAGGTACCGAGGGGCCCGAAGGGTTGCAGCCTCTGCCGTGAAAGAGGCAAAGCAGCGGGTGTGGGAGAAGTTCGGAGAAGACATGGAGAAGGACTTATGGTCGGCACCAAGGCGCTTTTGGAAAACCGTACGCCACCTCAGGAGGGGGAAGCGGGGAACCATCCAAGCTGTGTACAGTAAGGATGGGACGTTGTTGACCTCAACTGAGGAGGTAATAGGGCAGTGGAAGGAGCACTTTGAGGAACTCCTGAATCCAGCTAATGCTTTGTTAGAGGCAGAGCTGGAGGATGACGGGGGATTGTCGTCCATTTCCCTGGTGGAGGTCACTGAGGTAGTCAAACAACTCCACAGTGGCAAAGCCCCAGGGATTGATGAGATCCGTCCGGAAATGCTGAAAGCTCTGGGTGTGGAGGGGCTGTCTTGGTTGACACGCCTCTTCAACATTACGTGGAGTGGCAGACCGGGGTGGTGGTTCCCCTGTTCAAAAAGGGGGACCAGAGGGTGTGTACCAATTACATGGGTATCACACTTCTCAGCCTTCCTGGTAAAGTGTACTCCAAGGTGCTGGAAAGGAGGGTTCGGCCGATAGTCGAACCTTGGGTTGAAGAGGAACAATGCGGATTCCGTCCTGGTAGTGGAACAACGGATCAGATCTTTACTCTCGCAAGGATCCTGAGGGAGCCTGGGAGTATGCCCATCTGGTCTACATGTGTTTTATGGATCTGGAGAAGGCACATGACCGGGTCCCCAGGGAGATACTGTGGGAGGTGCTGCGGGAGTATGGAGTGAGGGGGTCCCTTCTCAGGGCCATCCAATCTCTGTATGACCAAAGCGAGAGCTGTGTCCGGGTTCTCGGCAGTAAGTCGGACTTGTTCCAGGTGAGGGTTGGCCACCGCCTGGGCTGCGCTTTGTCACCAATCCTGTTCGTAGTATTTACGGACAGGATATCGAGGCGTAGTCGTGGTGGGGAGGGGTTGCAGTTCGGTGGGTTGGGGATCTCATCGCTGCTCTTTGCAGATGATGTGGTCCTGATGGCATCATCGGCCTGTGACCTTCAGCACTCACTGGATCGATTTGCAGCCGAGTGTGAAGCGGTTGGGATAAGGATCAGCACCTCTATATCTGAGGCCATGGTTCTCAGCAGGAAACCAATGGAGTGCCTTCTCCAGGTAGGGAATGAGTCCTTACCCCAAGTGAAGGAGTTTAAGTACCTTGGGGTCTTGTTCGCGAGTGAGGGGACAATGGAGCGGGAGATTGGTCGGAGAATCTGCGCAGCGGGGGCGGTATTACATTCAGTTTATCGCTCCGTTGTGACGAAAAGAGAGCTGAGCCAGAAGGCAAAGCTCTCGATCTACCGGTCAGTTTTCGTTCCTACCCTCACCTATGGTCATGGAAGGCCAGATTGGAATTTGCAAAGAAGTACAGAGATGAGCCGAAAAAAATTCTGGAACACAATCTAATGGACTGATGAGACCAAGATTAATCTCTACCAAAGTGATGGAAAGGCCAAAGTGTGGAGAAAGAAAGGAACTGCTTATGATCCGAAGCATACAAGCTCATCTGTGAAGCATGGTGGAGGTAATGTCATGGCTTGGGCGTGCATGGCTGCTTCTGGAACAGGCTCATTCATATTTACTGATGATGTAACTGATGATGGTAGCAGCAGAATTAATTCAGAAGTGTACAGAAACATTTTGTCTGCCAATTTACGGAGAAATGCATTGAAACTAATCGGGAGGAAGTTTATCATGCAGCAGGACAATGACCCAAAGCACACTGCCAACAAAACAAAGGACTTCATCAGGGGAAAAAAGTGGAAGGTTTTAGACTGGCCAAGTCAATCACCTGACCTTAACCCAATAGAGCATGCATTTCACCTCCTGAAGAGGAGACTGAAGGAAGAAACCCCCCGAAACAAACAAGAACTGAAAGAAGCTGCGGTAAAAGCCTGGAATAGCATCACAAATGAAGAATGCAACAGTTTGGTGATGTTGATGGGTTGCAGGCTTGAGGCAGTTATTGCAAGCAAGGGTTATTCCACCAAATATTAAATATTATTTACTTTAAGATTATTTGTTCCAATACTTTTGCTCACCTAAAAATGCTGTGGTCTTATACAAATGTATGTCCTAAGTTGTTTAAAACATCTAAATGTAAATACCAGGAAATAAAAGCTGACATTTTGAACTCTTGTCTCATACTCATCTTTTGAGCCTAAACCCAAATGTTTTCATTTCAACAAAAACAAAGGATTTTGGCTTGCCGTTCCAATACTTTTGGAGGGGAGTGTAATTTCCTAAACAGCTTGCCTGTTTGCCAGGCGTTTAAATGGGCGTAACATTAACGTTGCACTATATTTTTTTGTCTATGGTAAAAACTTCAGACCCAGAAAGATCTAAAATACATCCCAGGATGAAAAATAGTCTACCAACATTTCCCACTTATATTGTTCGTGTTTGTTAAATGTGACCTTTTCATTGTAGCCTAGGCTGTACAAACCATCACGAAAAAGAATTATAGACCAATTTTGGAACAATATAGTAATCTTATAGAAATAGGCTACTATACTGCCGTGCAAAGCCAAAAGACCGTAACTCAATTTTGGTCGAAAATGAGTTACGGTTCTTTGTCCTTGTTTCATGGCGCTTCAGAATGCTCAAACTGAGTTAAGTTAAGGTACTCTGTAAATGTGATGCCCGCGCTACACACACACACACACACACACACACACACACACACACACACACACACACACACACACACACACACACACAGCAGCGGACGACGCTGACATGCAGCGCATACCTGACAGATACCACAATGCTCGTTACTGTAAGTAGGCTACAATAAAACCTAAAAGTAAATATGTATCAATAGGTACCCACTCACCTGTCTACAGGCATACACATTTAGGAAGCGATATATTTCAATCTCTGTCTGGGCGCAGTCCACTCTCGTCCACCGCGCTGTTTACGCAAACACAGCTCTACTCTAGGCCTACTCTAAATAGCAAATTTCGACAAACAAGCTAAAACAAAAGCTGTCGGTCTGTAGTTTGCCACAAATCTTGAAATTTGGACAAATTCTTGTAAACTTAACTGCTGGCTAAACTAACCATCCTCTCTGCAGAGCATCTATGGATGCATTATAAGACCAAAACAAACCAGCATGGCTACTTAATATGGACGTGAATGATGCAATCTTTATGTTCACGTCTTCATTCTTGCAATGAGTCTAAATTAGTGCCTCATATTGAAACAGAATAACATGCTTTATATGCATTAAAACATCAAAACACTCTCATTCTTAATTCTGACATCTGTCAGAGAGAGTGTGTGAATAAATCATGAGACTGCCTGTGTGGTACTGGTATGAGTATGAAATACAGAAAAGAATTATTGATATATCATTTTTCTTATGATGTTGATAAATGTGAAGCCATTTTTATCATAGTGAGTCCAATAGGGTTAGCATTGCTTACATTTTAAGTAAAAGTTATCATTGTTATCATAACATTGTGCTATAAAATGGAAGTTAAGGTCTTTTGCCTTGGTATAACCGGTTGACATTTTGTGGGCAATGCTAAGGCAGAACACAGTAACTTCCGAAAAATGGTCAAAGGTCAAATTTGAGTTCAACATTTTTTTGTAGATAGATTAATACAGGTATACAAAATGTAAAAATTACAATATTATACCTATAACTCAATTGTCAGGACATTAAGATAACTTTAAAGTCATTTTTCTCAGTTTCACACTCTGGCGAGTTAAGATCTTTTGCCTTTGTAGGGCAGTATAATAGCCTAGTATTTTGGGACATACTATAAAAGTATTACAGTATTTTGGTACAGACTATAGAAGTATTATAAGACTGTAGGCTACTGTAGGAACATTATGGAGGGTAAGGTTATTATAGAGATAAGTAACCTGGGCTATGACTAATGACTATGTCCTAGGACCAGGTGAAGTGATTGGTAAGCATGTGAACTAAACGATACACTATACTGATGCCCAACCAGCCAAAATGACATAAAAGACAGCAGTAATGGCACATTTTTTCCACGTGCGTGCCACCGTGTTCATGAACCAGAACTTCGACAATAAATCAGTAAGTTTCTACTCAAAAAGTTTTTCAAGGTTGGCAGGCCTGTAATCAAACTTTTTCCTGGTGCCCCTGTGTTGTCTGTGTGTCAGGCGTTCCTCAGCCCACAGTGACGTGGAACAGAAAGGATGGAGTATTAGATGCCGGTGCTGTTTCCCTACCATCTGGATCACTGTGGATCACAAATGTTTCTCTGCACCACCAAGGCACCTACTCCTGCACCGCCACCAACGCCATAGGAAGGTCCACTGTTTCTACTGTCCTGCAGCTCTACGGTGGGTTCACACACAAAGTGTACAACACTTTTCATCATATACCGCAAATATCAACACACAGGCTCAGATAAGGAAAAACTGTTCATTTTGATCGTGTGTCTGTGTGTGTGTGTGTGTGTGTGTGTACAGGTCCATACCCTGCTGGAGGAAGCAGGGTTGTCCCAGTCTCACAAGAGCTGAACAGGAGAAGGGTCCTGATGGCATCGCACCGGGGAACCAGTGTCTTTATCAAGCCTGGCCACATTCTACGAATAGGTACTCACACAAGCATACATACCAACACAGCCTGCACATCCTCATGTACAAACAGTAGCAGACAAACTAAACCACATTCACCTCCGTTTTACTTTACCATGTGGTGACAGAAAATCTCAGAGACAAATGTTTTAAAACCCCAGGGACATTAAAACAAAATGATCTGCAGTACCACTCAGGCTGTTTTCATCAACCATTCGTACATATAGCTACCAAAAGTAATGAACTGTAATTTATATGTATTCCTCGTATTTATAACTGTACTCTATGCACCACATTGACTGCTGCTGTAGAAGACCACAAAGGGCGTTCAAGTGGGGGAGTGGAGTTCTTGCCCCGGAAGACTTTCACCATGTCCCTGGAGTACTACTGAAGGGGACTGGTGTTTTAAACCAAACCACAATCAAAATGGATGCAGCAGAACCAGAGATGTCTTTTTTATTCCATAAGTTATTCTCTGTCATAACCTGGTGCCTCTATTACCCACAATGCAATCTCAAAACGGTGCACACGTCCATGCAGTAGTACTCCCTAATACCTGTAAACAGAGTTCCTCTTGAAGTATTTCCATCAGTCCATTAACATGTTTAATGTTTACATTCAGTCTGCTTCTGTATTTGGACAGGCTGTCCAGTTGTTCCTGACCACAAAGTGCCCGTACGGTGGGACTACAACAACCAGACCCTGAAGGAGGTCTTAGGTCCAGCCCAGACCCTGACCCAGACCCAGACCCAGGGTCAAGGTTTGGGTCTGCAGTACAGGATGCTGATGGGAGGCCGTGTGCTTGAAGTCAACACTCTCCAGGTGAAGTTCTCTGGGCGGTACCGATGCCAGACCCTGATCAACAGCACCCGACCCATGCTGTCTGCCTGGATACACGTTCACACTGAAGGTGAGTGTTATGGCCCTGACACACCAAGCTGATAATCGGCCGCCAGACAGTCTGGCAAGGTCAGTGACTCGAGTCTGTTCGGTGTCTTCTGTGCCGTCGTCCGTCAAAAGAGCTGTCGGCCTTCATTTTGGCCAACCTGACGTGCTCAGATGAAGGACGGGCACTGCCGGCAGTTGGACTCAAATGACCAATCTGATTGGTAGAGTGCTAACCCGGAAAAGAGGAACGGGATGAGCGTGACTAGAGTCTCTAAAAATCTGACGAAAATCTTTTAAACTGACTTTTGTCAATCTTAAATGAAGACAGATTCAGCAACTGCATGGCCTATTTCTTGCTTAAAATGTTTTCAGAAACACGTTTCGGTGAACTATTTTAGTAAAATATGAGATTATATTCCGGAGAAACCAGACCCACGTGACGCGTTCGTCCAATCAGCTGCCGGTTTGAATTTTTTGGGCGACAATACAAAGTAGGGCTGCCTGCTGTTATGGAGACATATTACGTCTCCATAACAGCGTTGCTTCGGTGTGTTCCGAGGCACTTTTTGGACCTCGGGGAGCCGACTGATCAGTCCAACTGCCTTTTCTGCCAACGGTCGGCCGTCTGGTTAGTGTGTTTCGGCCTTTGGGCTGATCGGCATGCATGGGTGTAGTTTATATAAACCCAGTGTTTTCCCTAGGTTGGTGGAAGACTTAGGTGTGCATATTTGGCGGGGGTTTAGGGGTCTTTCCTTAAATTGTTTTTATGTTTTTCAATAAATAAAATATGCAATTTGACCTCACTTTGGACCATTATTATCACCATCTGTGTTTAAAACATTGGAAAAGCTAGAGCAGATAATAATTAACAATCAAAAAACTTAAAGACAAAACTTGTCCAATTGCAATATTTTAGTTAGTTTGATGCTTTTTCCGCTGGTGGTTTTGGCGCTATTCCTGCATATACCCCGACAGACTGACTCAGTGCATCACTGTCTTTAGTTTTTCTTTTATGCATTATACAGTGCCTCTGCCAGCTGTCTCCGCTTAGCCTCAGGCAGTTTCTTACCTGTAAGGTGGGCAATTCAAAAACTGAAATAAAAAATTGAGAACCTGTGCAGAACACTCATGTACACTTAGATTGGCAAATGCTTGGATGGCGGTAAAAGCTGTTTGTTTTTCTATGGTGTTCTGAAATCTTCTTTCTGTTGTTGTTTCCTTGATCCTACGGATGTGGGTGTTGTATTTTTGGGTCCACAGAGTTTTTCTGGCGGTTTGGAGACTGGACCACATGCAGTGCTTCCTGTGGGAACATAGGCACTTGGCTGCGGAGGATTCGCTGTGTCACTCTGGATGGAAAGGATGTTGAGCCCACCATGTGTCAGCACATACCAAAACCCATCACTTCCCCAGTCCCCTGCAACAGACAGGACTGCCCCCCCAGGTACACTCACCTGTAGACATCACCCCGATTCTCCACTGGGCTGTGCTTGCGTTCCGGCTTCGCCGCAGTTTTGTTCTGTCCTCCACCACGAACCATACCACACCGGGAGCGTTTCAGAAGCGAGTATTTTGCTTGTCTCTAAGTACTTTACAGAACAATCACGTATTTATTAAGCTGGTATCTACCTTCCACTCCAGGCACTCCTACAATTAAACTCCATGCCTTCTCTTTTCTGGTGTTTCTGGTGTTTTCTGTGATGTCGTATAATGTTTTTCAACCTCCAGGATGAATCTCTCGTTGTCTGTGGTATTGTAAAGCAGACGTATACAACATTGGGGGGTGTCTTTTGGTAAATTGACTGAATAGTCTTACTGTTTTACTAGCTGTCCGAACCCCCCGTGGCTCACGTTGGTTTTAATTTAAATTGGGCATAAATTAATGTAAGTGATATTGCAGGGATCAAACCGTGACTGTGTTTGATTAAAGGGATTTTGAGACTGCCGTGACCGTGCAGCCGGACACTGTGAACATGTGGTCCGAAAAAAAAATAAAGAAATATAGATCAGAATTACCGTGATCGTGTTACCTGAAAAGAATCGATAGCCATCGTGATCGTATGGCCATCGTGAACGTATAAATCTGATATTTCAGCTATCGTGATTGTATAGCTTAACCCAGAAGCAGTGATCGTGCTGTCTGAAGAAGCGCTTTTATAGTATATTATAGTCTGATTCGACCAGGTCCTGGAAATGTTTTAGAATTAACAGGTATCTTGTATATTATAATGGACTGTGACTCTAAGCATTGCTGAAGTCCACAGAAACACTGGTTTTCGAGATATGGTCTAAGGGCGCCATCCTTTGGAGAATCAGCGTCACTACAATTCATGTTAAAAATAAATCAGAAATGCATAAATAAGTGAATTGGAGACACAAAGTGAAGGTAAAAACTGAAAATGCAAAACTGATATGCAGGGGCTCTGCTCATAGCAATCTTGACTCAAAAAGCCAGGTGAAAACCAGTTTTATTGTGTACACTGTATGAATTTACGCCATGTGATTTTAATGTGCAATGTTGTTTTGGCAAATGTTGGTTTAAAGTACCCAATGTATTGATTTATAGGGGATATCTTGGTGTGGGATATTGTGTGCTCATTGCTTGAGTTGTGTGTGGTCTCGAACGTTGGTTACAAAACTCCAGAGGATACACATTTGTATCGCCTGTACAAAGAAAAGGATCGGACGCGCAGATGGTTTAGCTTAGCATTGACTATAGTTTATTATAGTTTAGTGTTGTGGATTTTTAGAATGTTGATTTAATGGTGGCAATGCTTGGCCTGGCTTAATAGTACGACGGGAGGCCCAGTTGAGGGGCAACCGTGTAGATTAAATAGTTGGGTTGTTATATAAACTGTGTCAACTGAACTGTAGCAATTTCGCGGAGAAAGGGGTCGAAATAGAGAGCTGTCCTTGTAAAAAAAAAAAAAAAAAAAAACCTCTGCAGAAAACTACGCGTCCGACTGCTGTCAGAGTACAATTTTAATAAATTATATAAAGATAATATAATATCGACATAATCATCGACATCGACATCTAGGAAAGATAATAATATAATATTCTCGGCATATTAAAAAGAGAGAGAGAGAGAGAGTGTGAACTGTGTCTAAACGGCCGCCAGCGCTGTCTGGATCAAATTACGACTGGGCGACAAAGAGGGGAGGGGGCCGTCTGTGACTGCCTGCACACACACACACACACACACACACACACACACACACACACACACACACACACACACACACACACGCTTCCACTAAGGAAGCTAGAGCTTTAGAGGTGTAGACAGGACGACAGCCAGCGAGCAACTGGCTCAAATTTCACGCGCACACACTAGTGATGTGCGGATCGATACTAAAGTATCGATATTTACAATCCCAACGTCTCCTGCTCTAGTATCGATTCTCATATAAAAAGATCGATATTTAAACTCAGTAATTTGGAGTGAGTGTTTATGTTATCATAAGTAACTTGCTGTCACCAGAAAAGTCTAATTATATCCGGTTAGGGGAAGGAACTACTTCTCCTTCCGCCAGTCAGTTGTGTGTACACAGCGGCTGCAGCAGCGCTTCTTTAATTTCCCGGCCGCTACGAAGACTGCAGACTGCAGAGTGACTATGGCTGACCGCAAAAGGAGTCAAATCTGGCTGTATTTTAGCTGTAAAGACAGCAGTGACGCTGTGTGTGACGTGTGTGGAAAGACAGTGAAATACAGTGGTAACACTACAAACCTCGCTTAACATCTGAGGTTAAGTCATAAGAGTGAATATGATGATATAATGAAGCGGCGGTCTGAGGAGGAGGTCCAGGGCGAGAAGACGCAAGGTGCTAGGGCAAGACAGACTTCAATCAGTGAGTCATTTGGAAGCAGCGGCAGAAATTATCCAGGTACAGGGAGATAGCGTGATAGTCACGTTATCACTGACTGTGGGAAAGTTTTTCATGTCTTAAGGCTTTAGTCCTTTAATGTTCAAGAGTTCCTCGGAATCCCAGCATTCTTCCAACTAGCTAACAGAAAACAGTTTGTTCAAATAGAAAATACTACTGAAACATGAAGCTATCCTAATTAAATAAATGCAACAATGAGTAGCTTTCCCGAGATCAGTGCTAAGAGTGTATGTATTTTTTTATTTGTGTGTAATTTTCAACCTGTTTTACAGTACAAGTCTCTGAGATTTTCTTTATAATTAAATAATATGAGAGTAGTTTATTGTCTTGTCATTATGCAGCTATAATTTGGATTTGGTAAGCCTACAGCCTACTTTCTTTTTACTTTACTTTAAACTAGTTGTCACATCACACTACAAATAAAATACGTAAAAAGTATTGGTATTGGTATCGGCAATACCAGCCTGGGTATTACTTGGTATCGGTTCGAATAGGAATTAAGTGGTATCGCACATCACTTGCACACACACCCCCAGAGAGGAGGAGCCTGAGAAGTTTTGAGCACACACACAGTGACGCACTCAAAGCACACACACACACACACATTTCTTCGCTAAAACAAAGAATCAACAGACAATGTTTAGGCCATGACAGAAGAAGAGAATGCGAGCGATCCCAAGGCTAGCGCGCAACTTCGCTATCTTCTCGGAGACAGAAAGTCTGAGTGATATCCAACTGATTGGCGGCCCAGACGCAAGGACGGAAGGAGGGACCTGAAGACGAATAAAGGAGTAGGGAAATGAAAGGTCCGGGGTTAGATCTGGAAAGACGCTGTTGGTGTTAGGTTGAGAAGAGTCTTGAAGGAACTAATGAACTATATGCATATAGTTGTATTCTTGCAATATAATTTTATCATTTTACTAAAGAGATCTTATAAATTTAAAGGAGAATTGCCTAAAAACCTTCCAGGGGTTTTAAAAGTGCCAGCCTCTGGGCAACATATTACAGGAAATAATCATGTCAATGTAATCTATACACAATTTGCATCAAGAACACTGAATAATAATACATGCAAATATACACAAGCACCATCATTAACAGACTATGGGAATGCATTCAATGTGACATGGCCTAGAGTCTTCACCGTATATATATATATATATATATATATATATATATATATATATATATATATATATAGCAATTCACAGGCCGTGCTATCTCCCATTTTGAAAGTTATGTATCTGTATTTATTGTGTCTGGTCATGATTCCAGATGGTCGGTATCAGAGTGGTCAAAGTGCTCAGCGTTGTGTGGAGGAGGCTGGAAACAGAGGCAGATGTCCTGTCAGCAGCTGGATGCCAGAGGTGCAGTGAGGACTCTGACAGCAGCGGCCTGTGAGAGGACGAGCCGGCCCACAGACAAGGAGCAGTGCACTGCCAATTACTGTCCAACCTGGGTAACCAGTGCATGGGGAAAGGTATATTCAAACACAATTAATGCTTTAGCGTAACATTTTGATATTAATAAACATCCATTACATTCAAGCCATTGCCAAATGAGTTGATAGAAATCTAATTAAGACTATCAGTTCCACAACTCTCTCTGTATTTCTCAGTATGGCTATGTTCAGAAGATTGTGTCGTCCAGTGACTTTTGCACACAGAAAATCAAGCAACAATTACCTCTTCTGAAGAGTCCATCATGTTTTTTTAATCCTCCGTGTCCTCCTTGGCTACTAGCAACTGTGTGGAGGAGGGGTAGGGGTGGTGTACGATCACTGAAGGCTTGTATTATGTGAAACAAACAGTTTTGTTGTCATTACTTAGCAACAATGTACTTAGTCACACAATGTAGCAAATGCAGTGTTAAGTGTTAACTTCATGTTCCTGGATTTCAGTGTTCAGGGAGGTGCTTAGGCCCCACCACCACTGTACAGAAGAGATCTGTCATCTGCCAACATGCCAACGGCTCCTCGTACACAGACTGTGATCTCAGGGACAGGTATACACACACATTAAAACACAATGAAAATCACTATATTACCGTCACAACTAGTAAATGTAAATAGGATGTAGTTATATAGCACTTTCTAGTCTTTATGACTATGAAAAAGTGCTTTTACATAGTACAGGAACCAATCACCATTCACACACACATTCATACACACTCATACACTGGTGGCCAAGGCAGCCATACAAAGTGCCACCTGCTCATCAGATAAACATTCACACACCGATGGTGGAGCATCGGGACCAATTAGGGGTCTTGCCCAAGGATACTTCAAGATGGGACTGTAGGGCCAGGAATCGAATCAGCAACCTTCCGATTGGAAAGCGACCGCTCTACCACCCGAGCCACAGCCGACCCACCTAGTGGTCATGATAAGCATTTTGTACACAATATGCAACTTGTGTTATAGTGTAGAGATCTTCCCTGGTGGGTCCTCAGAGTTAGGGGGGGCTTCCAAATTATTCATTTTTTGAAAGTTTTTTCTAAATTGAAAAAGTCATGAATGCAACATATTATTAACAAATATAAATCAGCCTATTCGTGAAAAAAACATTGATGATAGGCTTACTGGCCTATAGGTACGGTAGTCACTAAGGTAGCCATCCACTGATAGTTAATCCTAAGGATTCACTGTGCTACATCAAACATTATTTATAAAATCATGCCAACAGTTATTATTTTAATAGCTAGATATACAAAAAGAAAAGCATGTATTAAGGCTTTAAGCCTCCCTACTCGTTATTGTAGGCCCAGTTTAATATGCAACTTTCTACTTTTCTACAATATATGATAGGTAGGTAGGGGATCCCTGATCCGTGTCTCTTTCAGTTAAGGGGTCCTTGACTTAAAAATCATTGACGATCCCTATTATAGTAGAATGTGGATAAATCAGAAAGCTATGCAGTATTATTTTTGCCAGTGCCTTAGCTTGCTAACACATAGCTAACATTAGCTTTCTAACAGCTAACCTGTCCTCTCTGGTAGACAAAATAATCCTTTGACTTGCTTAAATCTGATGTTTTTAGCTAGCTACAGGCACTTTTTTAGCATTTCGGCCGTTAGTTGCACATTGTGGCGCCAATTGTTTTCCTCTCCGGTGGACATGGTTTTCAGAGTATGACACGAGACGCTCTGTCTCTATAGATCTGGGCTAACTATTTCCCCCTGGGGGGTTGAGATCTCCAACTATCTAGGGTGCATGTATTTAAAAAAAAAAAAAGACAAAAACATCGGAAAATGTCGAAACTAAAACTGGAAAAAAAGAGACAAAAACGTCAAAAGGCGATAAATGTCAGGAAAAGCGACAGAAACTTTGAAAGAAGCGCCAAAGACTTTTAAAAAATTGTCCAAAATAAATGTGAAAAAGGAGACAACATTCCCCACCTTAATTACACCTATGGCCACTAGAAACCAAACTAATACTGCTGTCTTTCAGGCCTACATCGGTACGCAACTGTTCCTCTAACCTGTGTGACGTCCAGTGGCGTCCCGGTGCATGGCGGGCGTGCACGGTAGTCTGTGGGAGTGGCTTTCAGTCCCGCAGGGTGGACTGTGTTCACCGCAGGAGTGGCAAGACTCTGGCTGAGCAGCACTGTGCCTGGCTCCAACGGCCCTCCAGCTGGCAGCACTGCAACGCCACCAACTGTGGGAGTAAGTCACTGTGTGTGTGTGTGTGTGTGTGTGTGTGTGTGTGTGTGTGTGTGTGTGTGTGTGTGTGTGTGTGTGTGTGTGTGTGTGTGTGTGTGTGTGTGTGTGTGTGTGTGTGTGTGTTTCTTGTTTAACTACATTTGTGGGGTCCAAAAACCGGGAATAGGATTTAGGTTTTAGGATTAGGGTTAGAATTAGGTTATGGTTAGGGTGAGGATAAAGGTTAAGGTTAGGCATTTAGTTGTGATGGTTAAGATTAGGATAAGGGGCTAGGGAATGCATTGTCAATGACGGGTCCCCACAAAGGTAGTGAAACGCACTGTGTGTGTGTGTGTGTGTGTGTGTGTGTGTGTGTGTGTGTGTGTGTGTGTGTGTGTGTGTGTGTGTGTGTGTGTGTGTGTGTGTGTGTTTGTGTGTGGCATCACAAACAGGCAGCTGTTTTAATGCCCCCTGTAGATTTTGAGATTTTGTAATCAAGAAACTGTTTTTATGGGTATAGCAGTTAAATAGTGTACAGTTTATAAGCATATTCTGCTAAAAAAAAAAAATGCTAAAATCTTACTGAGTGAAATACATTTAAACCCAAGTAATTTTTCATATATCCTATAGACATTTTCAGCTCAGAAGCGTAAATACCTCCAAAAGAGGTAATGTTTTTATCTTTGTAAATTTAAAACGGGGACACTGCCCCAGGAGTGCCACTAGACCTAGAGCTGCGCTGGGGCACTAGGGGGGTCCATGGGCATGCTCCCCTGTAAGAAAATGTTGTCTATTTTAACATTTAAATGCATCAATCTGGTGCACTTTGAAAAGAAATTCAGACAACCAGCAGGGGGGTGGGGTCTATGTGTAGTAGTGCTGGGCGGTATGACCAAAAATGTATATCACAGTATTTTTTAAGATTCTGGCGGTTTCACGGTATATCACGGTATTTTCTTTCTTTGCTTGACTGGGTCTTTACATAGGTTTATAATGGCTTATTTTACTGTCAGGACTCAGGAGTACATAGAATATCACAAAAAACATTTTAATATCATGTTTACTAAAAGCTTTGATTACTAAATATTATTAGTAATATGAAGGAGAATGCATGAAACGGTTACAGAATCTAAACTATTTTTATTGTGCAAACTGCAAAGTACAACCCCAAATCAGAAAAAGTTGGGACAGTATGGAAAACACAAATAAAAAAAGAAAGTAGTGATTTCTAAATGTACTTTGACTCTTATTTCATTGCAGACAATGCAACAGCACATCATTTAATGTGTTCAAAGTACATTTAGAAATCACTACTTTCTTTTTTTATTTGTGTTTTCCATACTGTCCCGTTTTTTTTCAAAAAAACCAAATTCCTATTTTGGTTCTTGCAACACATTTCAAAGAAAGTTGGAACAGTAAAGCATTTACCACTTTGTAATGTTGCCATTCCTTTTCACAACACTTAAAAGACGTTTAGGGACTGAAGACACCAAGTGATGAAGTGTTTCAGTTGTAATTTTGTCCCATTCTTGCTGCAAACAAGTCTTAAGGTGGGCAACAGTACGGGGTCTTCGTTTTCGCATTTTGCGCTTCAAAATGCGCCACACATTCTCTATTGGAGACAGGTCGGGACTGCAGGCAGGCCAGTCAAGTACCCGTATCCTCTTCCTCCGCAGCCAGGACTTTGTAATGTGTGCAGAATGTGGTTTTGCATTATCTTGTTGAAATATGCATGGACGTCCCTGGAAAAGATGTCTTCTTGAAGGCAGCATATTGTGCTCCAAAATCTCTATGTACTTTTCAGCATTAATGGTACCATCACAGAAGTGCAAGTTACCTTTGCCAAGGGCACTGACACAACCCCATACCATGACAGACCCTGGCTTTTGGACTTGTTGCTGGTAACAGTCTGGATGATCCTTTTCTTCTTTGGTCCGGAGCACATGGCGTCCATTTCTCCCAAAAAACACCTGAAATACTGATTCATCTGACCACAGTACACGTTTCCACTGTGTGATGGTCCATCCCAGATGCCTCTGAGCTCAGAGAAGTCGACGACGCTTCTGGACACTGTTAACATAGGGCTTCCTTTTGGCACAGTACAGTTTTAACTGGCATTTGTGGCTGTAACTACGTATTGTGGTACTTGACAAAGGTTTGCCAAAGTAGTCCTGAGCCCATGTGGTGATATCGCTTATAGATGAATGACGATTCTTGATGCAGTGCTGCCTGAGGGCTCGGAGATCACAGTTGTTCAGCTTAGGCTTGCGCCCTTGTCCTTTACGCACTGAAATTCCTCCACATTCCTTGAATCTTTTAATTTTGTTATGCACTGTTGAAGGTGAAATAAGTAAATGTCTTCCTATCTTTCTTTGAGGAACATTGTTTTTAAACATTTCAATAATTTTCTCACGTATTTGTTGGCAAATTGGCGATCCTCAGCCCCCCTTTGCTCCTAAAGGACTAGACCTTTCTTGGATGCTGCTTTTGTACCAAATCATAATTACAATCACCTGTTGACATCACCTGTTTCAAATCACATCATTATTTAACCAATTTACCTGATTACTAGCCCTAAATTGCTCCTGTCCCAACCTTTTTTGGAATGTGTTGCAGGTCTGAATGACAGGAAAGGATGTATATTTACAAATGAAATTAAAGGGATACTTCACCGATTTAGCATTCAGCTTTGTATCAGTAGAAACCCGGTAGTATTTCTGAATGACCGTGCGTCCCTCCCTCATATCCCCCTGAGACAGGAGATATCTGCATTGGGGGGTCCGGAAAAAATCTTCCGATGACGTAAAATGACGATTTTTGCGTCATCGGAAGATTTTTTGGCCAGAGCAAAAGACTACAACCAGTAGTAGGACCTACTTCCGCATGTTTTAAACCCGCCCATCACCCGAAGCGAGGCGATCTCGGCCAAAAAAAAACGAAATGTCAGCCATCTTGAATCCTCGCTAAACAGGGCTCTGCTCTATCTTCTCAGCAGCAAACTTTTACAACAATTATGTGCATTCAAACTACCGCACGTGTACCACCGGGATACATCGCTACAGATCGGAGAATATGCAGGAAACGTTATTACAGACGAAATAATCGGCCCACTACGAGAGCTTCGCCTGCCACGGAGAACAGCACGGAGACCGCGGGCTCGCTCCTACCCCGAGCCGGGGTAGGGGACATCCTCGTCGGATAGGTGGGAAGCTAACGCTAGCCGGGGGAAAGGCACATCCAGAGTGAGCTAACGCCAGCCGGCCACCTGTCCCATCAATCCTGCTTGCAAGTGTCCGTTCATTTAACAACAAATTGGACTACATCCAACTTCAACGATGTTCCCAACGCGAGTTCAGAGACTGTGTTTTTTTTGTTTCGTGGAAACATGGCTGAACAACAGTGAACCGGACTGTCCAGCTACCAGGCCTGCTAGCCTTCCGACGATCCGAGCTAGAGATGCTCTGTATGAAGGTGAGCTGTGTTAACACGGACTGGTGCAGAAATGGGGTGATTTGTATCCAACTAACTGCTAACCGCTGGAGTTTGTGACTGTTACATGGCGACCATTCGACATTCCACGCTAATTCACGGCTGTGTTTATACTCGGTGTTTACAGCCCACCAAGCCTAATGCTAGTATGCGTTAGCTGAACTTTACGGAACCTATAATGTTTGTGTGCACTAAAGGTAGCCTGTTTCGTATGTCGTTATTATATAATGTAGTTTATATATATTTTAAATGTGTAACGCCACTTGAGCCACGATGAAACGTTGTTTTGTGTATATGGTTGAAATAACAATAAAACACATTGAGTTGAGTCGAATGCCTCGCTGTCTGTCTGTCAAGCGGTAGGCGTGGCTTGGGAGTGGACTCAAAGCAGCGAAGCGAAGTGCATTCTGGGATTTGGTGTCTTTCATCCATATGAGCCAAAAACACATTTTCTGGCTTTTCTCGGCCTAGAAGGCACCAATTAAAATTTTTTTTTCACATTTCTGCTACATAAGTGACCCAATTTAAAGATATATTCAGCTTTCCAGCGGTGAAGTATCCCTTTAAGTTGACCAGACAAAACATGAAATATTTTGTGTTCACATTGTCTGCAATGAAATACAAGTCAAAGTACATTTAGAAATCACTACTTTCTTTTTTTATTTGTGTTTTTCATACTGTCCCAACTTTTTCTGATTTGGGGTTGTAGTAAAATAAACTTAAATCGAATGAATACACATACAAACAAATTTAACATTGTTTCCCTTTAAAAACAAATTAGCTATAAGATAGTTGTACCTTGGCCACAGGTAAGTTAGGTTGTTAGGTTGTTAGGTTGGCGAGTGAACGTAGCTCCGCTGTCAGCCTGTTTCGTGTTTGAATAATGTTAGTAGGTTGGCGGACGTATTACAGCGAGGTAAGACATTTTAAATCCAGTGTTTTAATCATTGCTCTGAACCCGTCTTTCTAAACGGTCTGTAGCATAGGTGGATTGTTATTGCGTTCATAATGTTGATCCACTGCATGCTTGAAGTGACATGTCTTTAACGTTAGCACGGCCGAGTAATGTTAGCACGGCCGAGTAACGTTAGCGCAACCAAGTAATGTTTAGCGACGGGCAACCACAGTTGCTAAATTATGTCAGATTTTTTAGAAACAAAAAACTTTGGAACAACAGACAGCTCCTCTATTGTCTTGTCTCCTCTCTGTTCTTGAATGTGCAGTAGTGACCGGATACTCTCCCAGCTTAACGGGCTGTTATGCTGCCTAGCTAGCTAGCAGCTATAATGTTATCCAGCATGCCGTTTGGCGGTGTAAATTTGTAAATGTAAAATTATTAGTGTTAGAAATAGTTTAAGTCACAAATAGGTGTGTGCCATGGTGTTTTATCCTGTTAAAGAGAGTTAGTTGTTGTTGTAAATTTACTACCATGAGTGAGAAGGGTACGCAGTTAACAGGCTCCCATTCTCAATTTACTACTGCTCTCTGCGGCAATGCACTGGTATTACGTAGTAGTTTTGGAGACATGCCTCTTTGTATGTCTTATGACATATATTAAAAAAATGTTTATGGCAAAAAATATTCCCCAAAAATTAAACATATGCCTATTTTTGAAAAGTAAGTGATGTAGTACAACCAGCAGAACACTAACACAACTCTATTTAATTATTAAAATATTAACTGTTTTTGGCAAAAAATATTCCCCAAAATTATGAATATGCTTATTTTTTAAAGTAAGTGCTGTAGTACAACTAGCAGGAGACAAGTTATAATTGAGGTAAGTTTGGAGACACTACCTTATTTAATAATTAAATTAATAAATATTGTTGTATCTCTTTTGTAGTCAGTCCCTAAGCACTCATCTTTCTGCCGTCTCACCGCCAGCTGCTCGTAGAGACCAATGCTATTTCTCCAGGTTGGAGGACGGCTTGTTTTAATTGTCGTTGTTTACCTTACTACGGTAGAAAAGATGCGTCGTTTGTGATTTAATAACATTTCGCTGTAGAGTATTGATCCCGGAAGTTCGAATCTGTGAATATCTTTCTAACTTTACCGAAGTTGAGCTCTGAACAGCGCATGTTCTGGCTGTCTTGAGCTTGCGCGTGTAGGGTGTGCGACTATACATTTGGTCAATGTTTTCGTTCTTTCATTCCAATTTCGGGTCTGTCAGTCACAGTGAAAACTGGGGACAGCTCTAGCCGGGGACTGTCCCCGGAAACCTGGGACGTCTCGTCACCCTACTGTAACTTCCAACTACACTAAAAGACACATTTTTACATTTGTGCATGTTCGGCTGACCTGCTGTGCACTGACTAAAAAAATTACACTAGTAATTCATTAGAAATAGGAAATACAGTAACAAAATCTGGATTTTTACCGTTCAGTTGGTTTTTTAAGCCTGCGTTTTTTGCAATTCAATAAACCCACTTCCTGTTCATAAACTCACATATTACTGCCAAGCAGTTGCTGATTTCTGTTTGTTTATATTTGATCAGCACTGCCTAGTTCTACAGTTTAATCTGAGTTTGAGTGAGAGAGAAAGAGGGGCGTCTCTCTCTCTCTCGATCCGCTTCTATACTCTTTGTGTCTATATGTAGAAGTACAGTCTGTAGTTCGAGTAACATATAATACATCTATAGTAACAGTTTTCTAGCCAGAAAAAGCAGATGCTGTTTCGCTGGGCGATGAGCAGATAGATAGGTGGCCAGATAGAGGGAAGTTGTTATGGTTACAAAGCTGGTTAAAAATCGGCAAAGTATCTTCTTAATTAATATCAAATTACACATTCAATTCCAGGAAACATCTTAAGTTACATTAGAATATGTCAAGGAAATTATTAAAATACTATGGGACTTCTAAAGTGAAACATTGACAACAATTACATTGATTTTCTTCAGTGATTACATGGACTGTTTTGTTCCCATGCAGGTGAATGCAAGGACACAACTCAGTACTGCAGCGTGGTGAAGAGGCTGAAGCTGTGCTACCTGGACATGTACAAGCAGAGATGCTGTGGGTCCTGTTCACAGGATCCCGACTCCACCTAGTGGCAGCGAGCCGTTATAACCACACTGCATTTTGTAAAAACGGATGGACTACGTGAGACGAACGAGCAAAATACTGAAAGGACACCTTCAATGAGGAAGCTTCAAAATGCACATATTTAAACAGGAAAAGCTTCAGTCCAATTATTTCATTTCCTAAAAGGAACCTGAACAGAGCCTTAAAAGGCTGGAAGGATAAAGGGGCTTTACTTTCTGAATTTGGACCCAAACTCCTAATATGAAGACAAGTGTTCACTATGTGATCAAACAGAGTTTTTGGACTTTCCTTCAAAAACTGAACATTTACTTTACAATGACATTCATTCATTATATTCCTTTTTGGCAGCGCGGCCAAAAAGAAATGTAACAATGTTTATTGTAGAACGTGTACCACTACTCTCCTGTAAACAAGACTTAGACTGAGGTACTGGTTTGCAGGTATACATCTGCCAGTCATGTAAATTAAGGTTCATCGATTCAGCAAATACATAAAAAGCCAACAAATCTTGTAGTCCTACTTTTACATACACATACTCTTCAAATTTTCCTTTATTTATTTGTGTAATTGTTCATAAATTGTTCAAAAAAGGTTTTTCATATAAAATGTTAAAGCAAAATTTGGGTTTATTACACTTGGGTCTAATTTTCTTAGTTTTGACCATAATTTCTACTCTCCGAATTGCTGAGATCTGGCAACAGAGCAACATTGCTACACAAAAAGTCAAGACAGTTTGTTAAACCACTTTATTTGGAGGTAAATATGAGAAGTGAGTATCCAATAATATTACTAGCGATGGAAATGACTGCAAAAATAAGACCAAAGTTGTAGTAAACCGAAACTATCCTTTAATCTATCCCTGATTTTCCCTACCATTAAATGGGTATGGTATGACACCTTGCTTTAAAAAGCTGCCTACCCCGAGATAATTTATTCAGTTTTGGTTCCAGTGTCCCATGTGTTTTAGTGTCTTGTGATGCTCTTTCAAAGGCTTTTCCATTCTGATAGGATAAAAAGTTTGGTAGACACACTGAATTCTTGTTCATCTTTGACATGAAAATGATCCAAATTAAATATATTGACACAAAAACATCAACACAAAACCAATAACTTGTGTTAGCCTTCAAAACACCTAACACCTACCTTAGCAGCAGATGTAATGTTGATTCTGGACAATTCAGCAAAACCCTGGATTATGTTCAGTGCTAACGTTTTTGAAATTATTTATTTCTTTTACCTGTGTGACAATTACAACATGGCTGTGGTTGGGAAAATATAGTGGTTATGGCAAATTAACAATGGTTGACCTATGATTAAAGGATAGACAACTAAAATACTTGATTGAGGTTTAGAAAAGATCACGGTTACGTAAAGGTTAGGTTAAATAGTCTCCATTAACTAGGCAGTTTGGAATAGGGAGCTTAAGCCAGTGTTGTAGTCAAGACCACCTAAACTGATACCAAGTCACTACCAACACCAGAGTGCATCGAGACCAACAAGACCCAGACTTTGAGGGGTTGAGACTGAGTCAAGACCAAGACCAAAGTGAGACCAAGTCAAGACCAAGGCCAGGCCAAGTCCTACATGACACCATAAAATGTGGAAAATGCTAACCATAGGCACTCTTCATATTACATATTACAGTAACACATTTCAAATTAGAAAAGAGTCAAATTATTGGTTGCATTTGAAGCAGGATGTTTTACATCCAATCACAGTAGTGATATTAACACATAAAGCAGACAATGCACAGGCAGTTCAGTGATATCCCTGCGGTTATGGTCTTGAATAAAATCCAGAGTCCCCTTTATCCGAGACCGAGTAAAAATGTGTTCATTCCGAGACGAGACCTTCAAAAAGTGGTCTCAAGACCCGTCTCGAGACCAAGACCGAACTTGAGTATTACACTGGCTAAAACACAGGTTAGCACATGCTCTCACACCATGTGGACCCCTATTCAGAAAGAGCCCTAAACCACTAAGAAGCATGGTAGAGCAGAGAGATGAGAGAAGGAGAATCCAGGAGACAGTGAGGTTTCTAAGGCAAACCTAGATGGGCGTCCAAGCTGAGATGGTTGGGGTTAGGGCAAACCAGTAGTCGAGGGCCAGATAGAGAGTCCAAGATCCAAAGATGCAAAGCTGTTTTAAGAACAATCTGATTAAGATAAGCATGAACCGGTGGTCAACAGAATAATAATTCAGGGTGGGATTAGCCATTGAGATGAAGATGGTAAAGATAACGGTAACCTGTTGGTTAGGGGTTAGGGTTACAAACCTCACATCTTCTGCATGAAAGTCAGATGTGCTTCACACCTATCCACCACTCCAACCTCCACACCCTTACTTTACTACATTAAACAGTCCCTCCAGGATTTCACAGCCTTTTTTGAGATTGTTGCGGCCCAAAATCCCTGATTTGTCTTTTGGTATAGTTCTTTAAAAATAAAAAGGAAACTTGTTTCGGGGAGAATAAAATTACTCTGGGCTGAGTTTTCCTAGTCACCTTACCAAAAAGGCTCAGGATGCTGCAAATGTTGGTATAATATGAAAATGGCTGTTGGATTTAAGACAAAAATCTATACAGGTTGGCAGGACGGTCATAAATGTTGTGTTAAAAATAACAATGTAAATGTAATAAATAAATGTCTTTTGCTGTACGTTTTGTTAATAAATGTGAGATGTTCGAGTCACACACATCTCGTCTTCATATCAGAAACAAGGAAATTAATTTGGCAACGTACGTGTTACGTCAACCCGTTCTCACTCCCGCTTGGTCAGTGGCTCTCAGTGTACGCCTCCAGTTATTGGTCAATTTTGCAGAAAAGTTCCAGCGATTGGTCAAAATTGCGAGTCACACCAAATTCATAGTGATTGGTTGAATTTGTGTGAATTCCTGCGATCGTAACATCGCAAAATCCTGGAGGGATTGATTAAAGGGTAATTTAGTTCGTTTTTAACCTGGAACCTTTTCCTAAGTTATGTACATCCACATAAGTGCTGTTTTACCACTGACATGCTCCAATTATTATTATTAGTGTCTGTCAACATTATGGAAAGGATCCTTACAGAGATAGACCTTTTTGTTAAAGAGTAAGACATCCCTGAAATTGCTATCACCAAAACCACAAGAGTCTATTTAAATAAACAGTAATTTTAATTTGTGAAATACACTTCATTCAAAGTTGACAGAAACAAAATAAATCAAAAGCCTAAGTCTTGTGCTTACTTTATAAAAGCAATGTCAGGTGATATATTAAACAGAATTTAGAATAAAAATCCTTAAAGACCATTCACTTGAGTCAAGGTTCTGGTTTGTGACTGTAGTCACTGATGAGAAAAGAGCTGCTGCTGTTGGTGGAGCTCTAGTTGTGAGAGCATATGCATATATTCACTAACACCACTTATGATTTTAAACCATGACCAGAAGGTTTTGTAAAAAAATTATTTCGATATTACATGCAAAGAACAGTTTGCTCATTGAGGCAAACCTGACTCTAGACAGGGAGGCACCAGCACAACACTGATTTTGACTGATTCATGTTACCTTTGTGTTGGTTATCATACCGATGTGCTGCATTGTAAAATGTCTTGTATATACTGTGTTCTAAGTGCAATATCGTATATTGAGTGTATGTAGACTGTGTGCAACTTTTATTTTCTTACTTATTCATGGTTAAGGTGTCTTTTTAACAACTGTTAAAGATCCTAGAGTATAAAGCATGTGTATATGTTGATTGGGTGGTATGTTTGCTACCACTCACCTGGTTTTATTTGCATGTGTAAAAGCGCAATTTCCGATCTTTTATACTCAACAAGCAATCCTCAGTGTTGACCCCTGGCTATACAGTATATCCAATGTGGTGACGTTACACTGCTTGTGGACTTTTTGACTGAAAGAATATGAGTTAGAACGACAAATCATTTAAGTGCTTTAGATAACAAGACAAAGGAATAAAGACATTTGATCTCTTCATACATGTGGATCTAGTCTTTGGCTGCATATATTTGGAGGAAAAAATCCCTTGATCCAGCTCTTAAGGTAAATAAGGGTTTCCTAAAATCTTATTTTGAAATGGGGATGTACAGTACATAATTGTGATGAACATGATTGGGTGGTATGTGTATGGGTAAATTCTGACATTTTTGGAAATGGTTTGCTGTTTTACTTTAATAAAAATTAATTGCATTCATATAGCGTTATCATAGACACTCTCTCTACCATCACCAATACCATGTGTAGCACCAGCCTGGGTGATGAACGGCAGCCTTACAACGCCAGACGCTCACCACACATCAGCTCGGTAGAGGCAGGAGACATGTTTTTAGTGGTGGGGGAAACCGGAGCATCCAGAGAAAACCCATGTAGACACGGCGAGGACATATATACTCCCTTCTTGCTGAGGCCACGGTGTGAACCATTGGGCCACCGTGCTCCCTTTTCTTTACTCTTTAAGACAGTGCTGATTATTTGCATTCATTTTTTATTGGTGAAATAACGTGACCAAAGAAATGACATACATACATCTTTATCTTTATTTCGGATCTCCATTAGCTGCTAACAATGTAGCAGCTACTATTCCTGGGGTCCAAAGAAAAAGAACATGAAATATGAAAGATAAATAAGATAGAAGTAATGGACAGACATTAGAGCAGAAAAAGATAGATTTTGAGGGGAAAATATATTTTTATTAAATAACATTTGAAGAATCTGTATAGACTGAACACCAAAGAACAATATTAACTATGCAAATTATTTAAAATATACTAAGTAAAATAAATAAATAGCCAAAGCTACGTATAACACTTCTGTTTTCTTTGTAACAAAATACTGTTGAAAAACAAACAGAACTAAACTCCATTGTGGAGATGATTCGAGCATTTTGAAAATTCTTCTTTAATCAAGTTCTCTTCAATTTACAAATGCCATACCTCTGTTTATTTCCTGTTTTTCGGTGAGGTATGGATTAACACAACTTTTATGCCTTTCTGTCACATCTAGGGGAGAGCAGGGGCGAAAGTAACACGGGATGAAAGTAAAAAAAAAAGCGATTTTCTCTGAGCCCTGACTACATTTGCATTTCAAGCTATGACAGCACTTTCAGCATGCAGCCAGTGACGGAGCCGCAAAATATCACGTGATTTCATCATTGTTTCCCGCTGTTATGTCCTGAAAGCTGTTTTCGAGTACGGTAAGTAAATTACTGAAGCGGTACTTTTTTTCTATTTACAAGTTGTGTTTCTCGTTTCATGTGTCACAGTAATTATCAATCTACAGGTTATTTAGTGCTGTAACACATATGATCAAGTTTGCCTTGTCAGAGTTTTTCAGTATACAAGTAATTCGGGTTTAAATGTCAGGAGTGAGTAACACTTGTTACTTTCGTCCCGCAGCTAATGAGGTGAGTTTATTAAAACATGTTTATGTCATATTATACCAACAGAATATGCCAAGAGTGAGGGTCAGAAAGACAGACAGAGGTCTGATTCAGCCAGATATGTACGAGAGGGCGTTTCTGGACATATCTGTAAGACACATTAGTCTTAGGGCAGCTGCATGCCACGTCACTTTGCTCCGATACTGCAGGAGGAGGGCAGAGAACAGTAGGGAGAAGACTAGACCACCAGGGTACAGGTCACACACCAAAGTCTTCTCTGTGGACCAAGAGAGGAAGCTGCAGCTGATATTTATTTCGGCCTGTCTCCAAAGGAGGTTAGTGTAGTAACATTACAGTAAAAACATTCAAAATGCAGCTCACTTACACACTTCTCTTACTATAACCAGTTTAAATGTTTATCAAAATGTGAGATTTGTATATTCTTTAAATAGATTTTTCATTTTTATTCTAATTTACATTTGATTTTTCCACTGTCTGCAAAGCTGCTGCAACTTGTAAAAATCCCTAGTGCAGGATCAGTAAAGTCTTATTTTATCTTAATTATGTCATAAAAAAATGTTCCTCTAAATTTTTTTTAAACTGTTTTAGGTGCGCATATTTGCATACGAGTTGGCCAGAAGATATGGGTGCAAACATCCGAGTGGATGGGATGCCACCAAGATGGCGGGAAAGGACCGGCTCACCTCCTTCCTTGAAAGGAACAACACCTTATCTATTCGTAGACTCCAAGCCACCAGCATGTCCCGTTCCACTAGCTTCAACAGAACAAATGTGTCCTCTTTTTTTAACAACCTGAATTCAGTTCTTGCCCGTTACCTTTTTGAAGCAAAGGACATTTGGAATGTGGATGGAACAGGTAAAGTTTACAATTCATTAAAACTAAAAAAAGTAAAATACATGGGACAAATCTTTTGTTATATTAAATTTAATAAACAGACCATGATAATAAATACATACTGTAGCCTATACAGATAAATATATACAGGTTATACAACTATGAGGTGAATAAATATGTAATTATATAAAAACACTACACGCACACACACACACACACACACACACACACACACACACACACACACACACACACACACACACACACACATAGCTATAATAAAAACAAACAAAAAAATATATGAATGCAGATATAGAGATAATAAAACAATAATGTAAATATAATCTAACTATATACAAACACTAACAATACAGTAGACCTACCATGTGCTCACACACCACATTCTAACACAGACCCATACAGCCAGAGCCTATTTGAGGGAGGACTGCTGCCAGAGTATCCTGCTGGTTCAACCAGGGACACCTGTTTAGAGTCCGCCATCCCTGACCACCCAGCTGTCTGTTCAGGTAAGATAGAACTTCTATTTTAGTAATTATTTTACTAAAATAGAATTGTGCATTTGATATTAATATTATTGTTTCTGTGTCCGTTGATTAAGCTGTCCCTCCTGAAGAAAGGGGAAGAGGTATGCTTGAGGTAAGTCATACTAGTCCATGTCTGTTCATTCCAGAAGCTGTACGTCCCTTCCCCAAGGCTGGTCCGAGAAAGGACACAAAACGGAGAGGCAAAAGGAGGTGAGTAGCGTTTGGTTTTTGCTTTTTCCTGAGTAATTTATTTATGCTATCATGTGGACAGAGGATGAGCAATAACTGCCTGTAAATTTATACAAATGTTGACAAACCCTAACCTAACCCTAACCCAACAGAAGAGGATCCAGAAGAAGAAGAAGCCCCAGAAGAAGCCTCCTGCTCCAAAGAAAAGGTTCCTCACGGTCGAAAACACTGCACCCACAGTTTCCTCAGACAGTTCTCGTTTGGCTCTCCACGAAGGCGGTCGCATTTTCTCTCCTCTCCTCTCCCACACCTCCCCTGCTTGCTCCTCTTGTCTCGTCTGTGTCGAACTTTTAAGAGACTCTCTTTGCACTGCTCTACAAAAGCCTAAATTATGGATTTGATAAGCTGGTCTCTCAACGCAATTGACACCATCTTCTCGACGAGAAGCTCGGGTTCTGGGGAACCTGTTTGCCCGGCCGGGACGTTCTTGGCTGGCTACACGATGGACTCGTGGGAGGTTTGGAGGGTCGTGTGCCTGGCAGCTCTCTCGGTCGAAGACATAGAAGATATCTATCTATTCGGAACCATGATAACTGGCCTCTTGCTGATTGGATTGGGCTTTGGCCTGCTTTATCGGAAAATTATTTACATCACGTCAGCTGTTCAAAGCCCCACAAAGCTGCGTGGAATGATTGAAGCGGTGGGCAGAGCGGTCAGCATTCAGGCTGGGACTATGAACCGCATTAAGGATAACAACATGGAGATGAATCGGATTTTGGACAACATCTTGGAGAAAGTCACCGTTGTGCAGAGAAATGACTGACCAAAATGGACAAAGAGAGTAAGCTGTGGAAAATGATTGCAGCCTGCTCGCACGAAGAAGTCATAACAATCTTATCATATTCGGCCTCCCTACCCAGCAGCGGCCTTGGCCAAGGCCACTGCTAGGATCAACAACTCCCCTGAAGATTAATGCTTAGAGACTCTCTTGTTTCCTACCCGAACTTCCCTCAAACACCTGCTGATTGTTTTCTTTGCCTAGGGCCTATTCAAGGTTGTCTCCATGGTAATCTTGCTGTGTTCACGCGATGACATCCTGCGGACTTGAGGCGCAAAGATTAGGCGCATGTCAAAGCTGACTCTCTCCAGGCCCCCACTCCACCCAAATTCCCCGTCCAACGCCTTCGTAGCTTTTTACCCCCCAGTCTGACAAGCGGGTCTGTGACCAGCGCCTTTTGTCGGCTGCAGGAACGGATGGCTGCTTGCCTATTGCTGGGTTACCTCCACCCCCCCATTCCCCCTCCCCGGTTGCAAGTTCATGTGTAGAATCGTGTTGTATGTGCTTATTGCCGAGGTTTTTTCCTGTTCCCACACTGTACTCTGTACTGTACTGAGCATTGTTTGGGAGTCGCTTTTTTCCCTCCCTTTTCCTCATGTTATGCTGTATTTTCCTTACTTGTAATGTGGTTTCTGTAGCACTTTGAGATTCATTTATGAAAAGTGCTTTACAAATAAAATGTATTATTATTATTATTATTAAGGATGAGGAATGTCTTGTGTGTGAGGAAACATTCAGCTCATCTTTGCCTCGGGAAGTGTGGGTTTAGTGTCTCTTTTGCCAGCTCTGGTCACATGAGGCATGCACTGAGGGTGCAGAACATTATATCTGTCACTGTGTGTCAACTGTGACAATGAGTAGGCTAATGCCTTTTTTATGTTCCTTTTTGTTTGTTTACATAAGTCAGGTTTCCATCAAAGTTATGGTGGCATTCCTTTGCTGTTTTTGTTTCTAGGTTTCACTAGAGGAACATTGAGGAACAGCTGATTTCGGTATGTCACCCTCACATTTTATCCCTCACATTTAGGTTAGCCATACCTTAGCTTTTCCACCTCCACCTATGAATTTTTAGTGTTTCCATCCAGATGTTTTTATGCACATTTTGAATTTACGCATAAAAACATGACTACTGTTAGATTATTTTCAAATTTTATGCTAATTTAGTTTAATTTTCATATTGTTCATATTGTTCATACTGTTGAATGTTTTATAAAATGGATGAAACTGAAATTTTAAATGAAAATGTAATTTAATATATTTTTTTACAAAGATAAAGGACAAAATATGGTTGCAGTTACATATTAACAAAGTTATAGTCAGATATATTTAATGAAAACAAGATTAACAAAAAAAATTTGCTTGTATTGTTGTTAAGGGTGCTCCGATCAGGATTTTTGAGGCCGATCACCGATCACCGATTGCTGGAAGACGTATCGGCCGATACCGATAACCGATCACCGATCACTTTTATGAACTGAAAATTACGCCATTACATAACAGTCACACATGTTTAGAGAATGTATCAGTAACTGTTTGGCTTTCTGTCCTAGCTCAAAATCTAAAAAATGTCCTTTCAAGGTTCAAGGAGTCTTTATTATCCCCGAGGGGCAATTCGTTGTGCAGCAATAGAATGCAACATAAACAACACATAGACCATACAGAAAACAAACCCCATCAATAATAGACAAAATAAATACAAACTACACAGACATACACATCTCGCAATGACTTATTTACAAAGCCTATAGCAGCAGGAACAAAAGAGTTTTTATGTCTGTTTGTCCTGCATTTTGGCAGACAGAATCTGCGGCCAGACGGAAACATCTTGTCGCTGTTCAGAGGGGGGGTTATATCAGCCAGGACTGACTGGGCTTTCTTCAGAGTCCTTATCTCATATAGAGAGTTTAAGTCAATCAGGGAGTTTTGGGAAATTTTGCCACACACTTTAGTTTTTTTTTTTTTCAATCACTGCACATTTCTTCAGCACACACAGTCAGTCACACCGACACACACACACACACACACCGACACCAACACCGACACACACACACACACACACACACACACGGCGAAACAGCTGTTTGAGCGGCGCACACACAGACACACACAGTCAGTCACACCGACACACACACACACACACACACACACACACACACACACACACACACACACCGACACACACACACACACACACACACACACACACACACACACGGCGAAACAGCTGTTTGAGCGGCGCCGGAGCTGCTAGCTACACAACTCCGCTCTGCCTTAGCGTTAGCTAACTTTGAAAACTCCTCATCCTCCTTTCTGTGACTAACCTTCAAATGTCTGATGAGGTTGGTGGTGTTGAAATGTCTTTGGAGATTTCCGCCTCGTGGTATTTCCTCGGTACACACGTTGCTAATCGCTAGTGTATTGTCTTTTTCCCAGATAGCAACGAGTCGGCGGACCACCAGCGGTGCTCCAGAGGCAGTAGAAGCGTCAGAATGGTGTAATCACAAACACGTTTGCCGGAGCACCACCGGTGGCAGACGCTTTTAAAAGCAGTAGCCGTCTTCCTAGCGTCTTCGTTCCGCGGCCGCAGGCCAACTCCTGTTCTGCCACCGTTCAGACACCTTGTAGAACTGCCAGACCGCTGAATGTAGGGACGCCGCCATTTTGAAAATGTTCTCAGGAGTAGTGCGCTCTTAATACATCCATGGTAGTGCGTCATCTGATCGGCCTATCTGATCGGCCTTTATGGAGACCACCGATCAAACTATTTAAAGCCATTATCGGCCGATACCGATCGGTGGCCGATCGATCGGAGCACCCTTAATTGTTGTGTTACTTTTGACCCACCTGTGTGTTACTTTCGTCCCTACTGATGGGGTCGAAAGTAACAATGTGCAACTTATGTTCAAAGTGAAATTATACTGAAGTCATTCGACATTTGTACAAAATACCACCTGGTATTGATAGACCACACTTGTGAGTTATTGACCACAGCAAAAATATATCTCTGTCTAAAACAATATCTTTTAAAAATATGTTTTTCTGAAAAATGGTACTTTCGCCCCTGCTCTCCCCTACTGCAGTCAGATTTGCTGTGTTCCCTCGGAAGGAATCACTGCACATGGTTACTTGTAATGACATTTCGAACATGTTTAGAGGCTAAAAACACATTTAAAACCTGCCCTGTTTAAGCCTGATGGGTGCTAACTCTAGCAGGAGGATAACACGGTGTAGGCAACACCGATTGTTTTCGTTTTTCTTGCTACTGAGAGCACTCCAAATTAACAAACAACTGAGCTACATGTTGAAATTGACCGGAATTTTACTTTAACGCTCGCCAGTCACCAAATATGGGGGCGGGCCGACACACAAACGCATACACCAGTCACCACCTTCTGTTTACTGATAGCTAGAGTTTAACTCAAGCTAATTAATTAGCTAGTAGGTGCGTTTTTTGGCAGCCAACCTTCCAAAAGAAAGCACAGGAAACAGAGTCTCAGTTCACCCGTCCGGGAGGCTCTGACACACTTTCCGCACTCCGTGTCTACTGACAGCTGTAGGCTTGTATCGGTGTTGATATTCTGTGCATTGTTGGACACATGCAGCCACTTTGCTGAAACCGCTTGCAGGACTGACACAAGTCCACAGCGGCCTGCGGCGTGTATGTCCGAGCCTGTCTCCAGTGCCTCCACCTGCAGGTTGTCAGCTGTGTGTCTGCCTGGTATGCTCTCGGACGGCCGATTTAACGAGGACCATCAATATAGTTTCATGTGTCATGTAGCTCTCCACAAGCAGAAAAAAGAGGAGCTTAAAACGCAACTTGCGATGTGATCTTGTGATCTGGACGGGAAGGATAACTCTGGGAGTTGGAAGGGGTGTGTGAATCTGAGTGTCGCGCTTTTGTTTTCATATGGCATACAGCCCTAACAGACATACAGGCAATCAGATAAATCCAGACAGACCTGATGATTAATGTCAGTTGTATCTGTGTGTATCCAGCATAGAGATAGTCAGGCATTATTCCCAGCCGCGCAATGGCGGTTCTAAGGGGGACACTGAAATATAAAGCCTGGACCCCCTTCTGGCCCCCCTGACAAGACTATAGTATATAGAGATAATGGTATCATAGGGATTGGGTAAAAGTTTAACTATTGTACTACTGTAACTATGTCCTTGCGCGAACACCGTTGGTGGTTTTAATCTATATCCGGACACATCTGGTCTGATTCAGTTTCCATTCTTTTCGCTGTGCTTTTCCTGGGTGATCCCAACCAAAGTGTAAGTAGAACTAATTTATACACATTTAAGAATGTACATGGACTATTTTGCCTAATTAGTATACAAAAAATACTTTGATGAGAAGGCAGTACTGCCCTACAAAACAAAAAGGCAGTAGGCTAACTGCATTTTTTGTCAAAAATGAGTTATCATTTTCATGACATTCAAGGCATCCTTTGTTATGTGACAAAACATCTTATCTCAAATGTGTGTCGTTTTGGAGAAAAATGGTAGTCATTTGTACAGTAACTGCAAAAAGCCCTAGTGAAACAAAGCATGAGTACAGTAACATCCATTACTGTATTCTTATGTTTTACCTAACAAAAAATAACTGTGTTGCTGTGCAGTGAAGTTTCTGTTTCCATGGTGAACACACACAGCTGATTTCGCGGCATCCTCACAGGACGGTTTTAACATTGGCGATTTCACCCTTCTAACGTCACACAAATTTTGTTTGAGATGGCACAAAGAGAATGGTAAGTAGCAGTGTAAGATTAAAAATTTAGAGACTAGGCTATCACAATATAAACACCTGTCAGCCGCCAGACCGCTCAGAGATCCATTCAGATAGCATTATGCTAATATACAGGCGATGTTTTAAATAGCTTACATTACATTACATTATTACATTACATGTCATTTAGCTGACGCTTTTATCCAAAGCGACTTACAAGTAAGTGCTTTTAACTGTGAAGGTACAAACTCCAGACAACAAGTAGTGCAAGTGCAAGTACATTAGCTTTAAATAAGTAAAGCTACAAAGAGACATATGAAAGTGCAAGTACATAACTTTAAATAAGTAAAGCTACAAAAAGACATATGAAAGTGCAGGTTCAAGATAAAAAAAAAAAAATGTGTGTAGGCTTTGCTTACCTGCCCCTGATCCTCCCTGCTCCTAGCTGTAACTTTATCCTCTGTAACTTCACATCATCGCCAATGCCATGTCATCATTTTGTTGTTCATGTCACAAAGTTATAATCCAACCAGCGGTGGAAAAATATTCAATAACTAGAAAAGCACTTGGAGAGCACTAACCTCTTTCAAGGTAGCCTAATAGGTCACTAAGGCAATACAAATTCCAAATGTTCCGGATCACCACCAAAATGTAGTCATCTGTTCCTTGTCCTAATACCAAAGACAGTATATAAACTGGACCAACATATCCTGTTGCTCTGGACGGAGACCAGTGAAGTCTATTAGAAGCACTTTTCCGGTGATAGCCGAGTGTTACTGCGCAGCTGCAAACTGAGCTTGCCGACGTAGATGTGGCATGAGGAACGTGGCTGAACGTTGCAAGTCTTCTGGTAGCTGTGCCAAGAGAAATCTCAATCATTCCCAATCTTGCAGAGACGGAGAGCGTAGGTATATGTAAGGAGATAACATAGGCACAGGCTAATTATTGCTAACTAAAATGCTAGTTAACATTAGCAATTCAACTAAACAGCTAATGTAAGTCGAAACTGCCTGCAAGCTTCTCCTGTACTATATACGGTCATTCCTCTACTATGCGACAGTAGGTTGCTTGGTTATGACGCAATCGTTAGCCTATTTTTACAAAAACGTCTGTTACGGAGCCATAACGTGAGGTACAAGGTAATGGAACCTTTTATACATTGTCGTGTTTCTTTAGAAATAAACAATGGTCATATGAAATTTTTAAACGCTTCAGATGTAAAGTTATTGGCTGTCGAAGTGACGCCAAAATGAATGGCAGTCAATGGGATGCTAACGGGGGGTGATAGCTTATTAGCATCAAAATGGCGCCATAGGAGGCTTCACTCTGCGGAGAGAAGCTTGCCCCCTTGCCTAATACCCATGTTGTCCGAAAATGTCATCCAAATCCGTACAGTTCTTTTCGAGTTATCTTACTAACCAACAGACAGAAACAGCACCAAAAGATAACCTTTGGGTGGAGGTAAAACTTCTAAAGGCATCAGGCTATCCCATAACATCCAAGCAGCCAGTGTGATCTTTTTCGCTCTTATTAGCCTACATGGACGGCGTCTTCTTTTTTCATAGGCTAATCATTCACGGCGTTGTTGTCCAGCAGGAGAATATAACTGTCCATAAACACAGCTATCGGTGTAACAGTTATTCTTTAACGTGACGGGTGTGTGTTCAACTTAAAACACACGCTCTTCGCGGCCGCTGTTTGATGACTATGGGCCTCATTTACTAACACTAGCGGAGTTTACGCTGCGTCTGTTTATGCGAGTTCGATAATAGCGCACGCTATGCTTCCACATTTTGCGTAGTATTTATCAACCCGGACACCCATCAGGCAATCAGCGTCTTTCTCCGCCCACTAGACCTTAAATTGCGCTGTAGCAAAGTGGTACTGGTGCTATGATACGGCTGAGTGCAGACTGCCATATTCCCACTGCTGATGCTATGACTGTTTGAAATGATCCTGATGCCGATATTTGTAATGTAGCGAGGAGTTTAACAACTGCTGGGATGGAATGTGAACGCTGAGTCGGAGATTCAATGTCATCTTTGATTTCTTCCAGTAACTAATATTGCATGGCTGATTAATCTGTAACACTTAATGATTTTGTGTTCACTCCACTGACAAAGTGTGATCCTTGTGTTAAAAATATTTTCAGCCTGGCCTATGTCTTCGTCTTGCTTGGATTACTGCTACTATTTCACCAGCGGCATATATGCCTACAAGGAAACCCGATTGCGGCTGGTTAGACCTGCTTTCAAGAGGCGGAGAATTTCCCCCACAGAATAGAGGCACGCTCTTACTGGCAGTCTTTGTAAATAATATGGAATATATAATCAGGCGCACTTTACGCATATCCTCCCACCTTTTTGGGTGGAACTCCCACTTCCCCCATGACCAGAGGTGTAGTGGTAAAAAAAGAGGTGGGTAAACTATAAATTCTGGTGGACCACAACGTGGTCACCTTTTAAGGTGGGCCACTGCCTACCGGTGTGTATCCTGATGACATCGCTATAGGCTATCATTTGATGGTACTACCAAGGGTATCACTGGTTGTTTCCTCATCATAGGTCACACAATCACTATTCAATTCATACATTCATCTAAGCTCTTGTTAAAGAGACTCGAAAAGGAATAATAGGGTTGAAATCTATAAAGTTTACTAAATGACAAAACAGAGAGAACAAAAATATTTAAGAGATAGAGAGGGAGGCTTATATCCAGGGCTGCCAATGCAATGCACTTGTACATAATGATTAGGGATTTGGGATTATTTTCATAGTCGATTAATCTGTTGAATATTTTCTCGATTAATCGATTAGTTGTTTGGTCTATAATATGTCAGAAAAATGTGGATCAGTGTTTCCCAAAAGCCCAGGATGACATCCTCAAATGTCTCATTTTGTTTCTGCTCCTGTAGAAGCTCGAGGTCTGTATGAAATCAACCTTGTTACTAGAAAAACATGTTTTTAGCCGCAATCTTATGGAGAAAAACTACACTACCCATAGTCGGCGAGTTGATTGGTTCAACTCGCCGTTTCCATAGAAACGTTTACCGTACCCGCAAAACTGCGAACGGCTATAGCGATAACATTAACTAGCTAGGTGACTAGCAAAGAGAGCTTGTTGTCACAAACTTCCAGTGGTTTAAATGTCAGAGAATGTATATAATTACATCCAGTTATTTATCTGATAATGTATCCTGAACTTTACTTGTAACATGGGCTAATGGGAAAAGGTAGAGGTGACTTGTTGAGTCAGTGGCATGAATCTACAGTGAACCAAATTAACCTAAAAAACATGAAGTTTAGTACTGTTTTTCGAGCTCACTTACTTTGGGCTTGTAGCCGAGGCCGTTTGCTGGCATCAGGAGGAGGGCTGCTGTCTTGACGCCGCTTAAAAAATTGCCGGACATCTATTTTTACAATTTATTACATGAGACATGTAGGCTAGTTTGGGCTAGTGACCATGGATGTATTAAGAGAACTGATGAGTCTTGATGCAGTCTGCTGCTTCCTGCGCAACTTGTCTCTTCTCGCTCATGTGGCAGGCAAACTGCGATTTTACCCAAGTGCGCCCTGTTTGTAAATAGCCCGCATCGGTTATGTCCGTCTTTGCGACCAGTGCCGATCCTGACCTCCCTGGGGCCCTAAGCAAAATTCTGCTAAGGGGCCCTCTACCTGACCCGTGATGCCGTGAGCTATGTAAACCATTTGCCACACAGTCACACCTGATACTTCAGTGCTCCCAATACAATCCTCCCTCCTTTAAACAAAACAGTCAAAGAATAAGTACAACAATATAGAACAGAATGAAGTTCAAACCAACTATATTTATTGAATCGAGTATTTTCTATAATATTAAGATAACAAGTGAATATTATTAAATAAGTGAATATTAACGTAAACATAAATAAGAAAATAATAAATTATAACCCTGAACTTTGGCTTTTGGGATTAACTTAGGTTCTCTCTACAGCCTGGGCATTTTGGGCATCAGTATGGGCACCACCAGACTATTTGGACTGTCTAGAATAAACTGAGAAGAATATCACAGTTAGTTAAGCAGTCATTTACACTACTCGTTACATGTTACAAATGTGTAAACATTTGAATGTTTGAATTAAAATCTTACCATCAAAATATTCCTTTTCTGCTTCTTTGTCTAGTGAACAAGTTTGCTGACATCAAACTTGGAGAGGAGAGAACACAAGTTTATCTGATTGTTGTTCCCGCAATTCACTCTCATGGTGTTTTTTTTCCTCTTTTCGTGACCAGAAGGATAGTTTTGCTTCATTTTGTCATGGATGTTGTAAACATTAATTGACGCGCTATGGCACAAGGGGGAGGCGGGGCCTCGAGTAATTTGCGGGGCCCTACGCAGCTTGCGTAGTGAGTGTATAGGGCGGATCGGCTCTGTTTGCGACCAATTAGCGCCTGGAAACAGGCGCAAACGTATGGCGTTATTTTTTAGTCAAAAGTTGTGAGCGTGTAAGACATGCTCACGAGCACATTATGTTATTTCACACGCGCAAAAATTAACCTTCAGCTGGCATGATAAAAGTACTCGCGCACAAATTCAACAACCGAGAGGTGTACAGGTAGCTGCGAGCGAGCGCCTGGCATACTCTTACTCTGCTTGTACAGTGGAATCCTGCTCGCGCGCAGCGGGCTCGCCTCCGGAGTGCTGTTTTGCTCGCTCAGCTGATTTCTGCTCCCTCGAGTGTACATGACTTTTGACAATTTGGGGGCGGAAACCAAGGAGGGAACTGACCCTCTTATGATTGGTCACTTTCACTGAGGGACATCCTTGATTGACAGCTCTCATTACAGGAAGCACGGAGTCAAAGTATCTGACGGAGTTCAGTCATTCAGCACTGTACAGTGGACGGAATGGCGGCGACACCTGAAGATGTAGGCGTAAGTGATATTGATGATATGATGGGGGCTGTGTGTTTGACAGTGTTATAGCAATTTAATCTGAAATTTGTTTGGAACATGTAAGTAGCTGATGAAGGATGCTCTTCACAAAACAATTTACCCATATCCTCTACAAGGACCTGGTCCGTGAGATGGCAGCCGGGATGATCCCAGAGCCAAAGAGAAGGCCATGCAGTTGTGTGACTGTTCCCCATGCACATGCTGACATGTACGCTGACATTCAAAACAAAGCGTGGAACTTCCAGGGACTGATGGGGTGGTGGCTGGACACCCAAGTGGACACATACAGTGAAAAGGTGTTAAACACCATACTACAAAATCAGTCCCTGGTACAGGATGAAATCAGAAAACAGCACGTCAAGACAGTCACTGATAGGCTGGTTTCGACTATATTAAAGGAACGATACTAGGGCTGAAACGATTCATCGAGTTACTCGAGTAACTCGATTCGAAAAAATGCTCGAGGAAAAAACTCTGCCTCGAGGCCTCGTTAAATTCCTATGAAGCGCACCGTACGCGCAGGGATCTGATTGTTCCACACGGACCGTTGTTCAGGATGCACACCACTAGCGCGTGAATTTAGCTGGCGCGATGGCGGAGAGTACAGTTACCCATAAACGGCAGCGTATGTCTAAAGTTTGGGATCATTACGTTCTAAAAAAGGAAGAGAAGAAGGTGCAATGTGTCTACTGCAAGAAAGACCTGGCATACAACAGCAGTACAACTTCAATGATTCAGCACCTGAACCGCAAACATCCACTCCACTCTGCTTCCCACTCTGCTTCACCGAGCGTCGCTGAAACAAGGTAACGTACGTAGCCTAAGCCTATACATTGATGTTCGCTGATTTTAATCACATAATGTATTTGTAGCGATGTCGTGATGCGGTTTGACTAGATATGATGCTTAGCTTTGATGTTTTTAACTAGTAAACTTATTCACGTTCAATTGCAAGAGAGTATAGCCTAAAAAAAAAAACCTTCACACACACACACACACATGCTGCAGGTGTAGAAATCTACATAAAACAGATATTTACTTTGTCAGGGCTAGATTACAGCATGAAACTTGTGCATATTAATAAATTAAATTGCTTTTCCTCTTTTTTTCCCTCTCAGCACTTCACAACAAAGTATGCACAGCTTTGTTCGCCCAGCTCAGTCATGCACGGTTAAAGAGGCTGCCATTTTAACAGAGAGCATTTTGAACATGCTCGTGACCGATATGAGGCCACTGTCCATGGTGGAGGATAAGGGATTTAGAGACATGATCTCAACTTTCAATCCTAAATACATCCTGCCATCAAGAACATATTTCACACAACTGATGGAGAAGAAACACACAGACATCACAGAGCAAGTGAAAGCTGTCCTAAAGCAAGCAGAGTGTGTTGCCCTGACAACAGACATTTGGACCAGTGTGGCAACAGAGGCCTACCTGGGGGTGACATGCCACTTCTTTGGGGAAGATTGGGAGATGAAGTCCCTCTCCCTAACCACAATGCCCCTAGAAGAGAGACACACTGCAGCCAACATTGCAGACTGGCTAGAGGAGACAACTGCCAAATTTGAGATTCCACTTGAAAACGTAAAGGCAGTTGTCCATGACAATGGGGCCAATGTGGTGGCAGCAGCAAGAATTCTTAGAGATAGGCATGGGTGGGCTTCTGTGCGATGTGCAGGGCATACTTTAAATGTAGTTGTGCAGAGCACACTCAAAAACAATAAAACAATTGCTAGTTGTGTGGGTTCTGCTAGGTGCCTAGTGGAACACTTCAAAAAGAGTGAACTGGCCTGCACTAAGCTCAAAGAAAAACAACAGCTGATGGGAAAGCCACCACTCATGTTGATACAGGATGTCAGTACCCGGTGGAACAGTACGTATCACATGTTATCAAGACTACTGGAACAGCGATGGCCTGTGACTGCAGCTCTCTCCGATCCAGCAGTCAATCCGAGAGGCAAAAACCACTACCTGGATCTAAAGCCAGAGCAGTGGAACATAAGTGAGGAGTTGACACAGGTCCTTGGGCCATTTCAAGGAGCTACAGAGTTTCTTAGTGGAGAAAAGTATGTCACCCTCTCTGCCCTTCCACAGCTGGTCCAAAACCTTAAAAAGTCCACACTGACTGCAGAACTTGAAACTGCACCAGTGAAGGCATTTCAGGCTTCTGCTGCAGAGCAGATCACAGAGAGTTGGCAAGGGCTGTATGAATTTCTACCTGATGCTCCCAACCCTGTCCTTCTGGCTGCTGCTTTGGACCCCAGGTTTAGAAAACTAAAGTTCTTGCCTGCTGAGGAGGTCCAAAAGGTCCAAACTAGTATTCAGTCAATGGCACTAGCTGCCAAAAAGGACTCAAAACAGACACATGTAAGGGTAGAGGAAGCCACTGCCACCACATCAGCTACACACACTACAGGTAGATCACATCAGAAAAGTATTCTGGGATCATCATCAGAGGATGAGGATGAAGATGAGGATGAGCAGATGAGCAGAGCGGTGCAGAGGGAGGTCTTGGAGTATTTTGGTGAACAGCACATTTCCAAGAAGGAGAATCCACTGCCATGGTGGAGAATAAATCAAGCAAGATATCCAACCTTGGCACAGCTGGCAAAGTCTTTCTTGGGGATCCCAGCAACATCAACACCCTCAGAGCGCTTGTTCTCTGCTGCTGGGAACATTGCCTCAAAACGTAGGGCAAGCCTAAGTGCTGAGCATGTGGATATGTTGACGTTTCTCCATTGCAACTATAAGCTGTTGTAGAATCTGAAATCTCTCTCTCTCACACACACACACACACACACACACACACACACACACACACACACACACACACACACACACACACACACACACACACACACACTTACTCTCTCTACCTCATCTAGGAACATTTTGTTTGTTTTGAGATTACAGCTGAAAAAGTCTGATTCTTATTTATAATTGTTTTATTTACATTTATTTTTTGTATAAATTGTATACATTGTGTACCTGTTTGGCTTGATATTTTATATTCACTTTTTGTTCTCAGGTGGGTAATTTGCAGAAGGTGCAATCCTTTTTTGTAATGTATTAAGAAGACAAAACTAAGGCCAAATGGTGTTTACTATTTAAGTTTGTATTCATAGTTTTACATGTTATACATGTTTTACAGTAAGTTGACTTAATTGTATTGTTATACAATTGTTGGCACATGGCACTGGCACTTATAAATTGCAATAAATGGGCCTAGTTTTGGAGCCAAATGTTGGAGTTGCAATAATAAATAAAGTTTTTTTGAGAAATAAAAGCCAAATGCTTGATCATTTTACAGCCACATCATTTTAGTTATGCGTTATTTGTTTTGGTTGTTTAAAAACGCAAAAAAAAAAATCCGATTAATCGATCGATTAATGTCGATATTAACCGATTACAAAAAGAATCGTTAGCTGCAGCCCTAAACGATACATGTATTGGACCGATAGCTACAAATTGGCCTTTAGCCGTCTGTTTGAAAGAACGTGGGCTGAAGTCGAGGGTGTTGATTTTGATACCAGCTGTAAAGACCTTGACAAGGCCATTTACCAGGACCTCTGCAAGAACTGGGACAGTGCAGGACACATGCACCTCGGCATGCATCTAGAGGAAACAGAACTGTTAGACTGTTTTGCCCACCTAGTCAAAGATCACCTGGTAACACGCAGCGGACCTACACAGAATGCAACGGCGCAGGATCAAATTCGAAAACTGCACGTCAAAATATTCACAAACAAGCTGTTTTCACAAATATTACTGAAAGCAAAAGTGAGATTTTTCATCAGAAACGAAGAGGCCGTTAGCCGACTGTTTGAAACAACGTGGGCTAAAGTCGAGGGCGTCAATTTTGATGCCAGCTGGAAAACCATTAAGGACCTCGACCAGGTCATTTACCAGGACCTCTGCAAGAACTGGGGCCGTGCAGAAGAGATCATGGTCTCCATACAACGAGAGGAAACAGAACTGATAGACTTTATTTCCACCCTTGTCAAAGATCACCTGATGACATGTAGCGAACCTACACAGGATGCCACGGCACAGGAACAAAGCAGAAAAATGTACGTGGAGGTAGTCACAGACAAGCTGGTTTCGAGGATATTAACAAAAGCAAGACGGACCAGAATCCCAGAAGCCAACATTAGCCACATGTTTGAAAGAACGTGGGCTAATGTCGAGGGTGTTGATTTTGATGTCAACTGGAAAAACCTACACAACCTTGAAAAGGTCATTTACCAGGACCTCTGCATGAAGTGGGGCGGTGAAGAAGAGGTCATGGTCTCCATGTATCTGAAGCAAACAATACTGATGGACTGTATTGCCTCCACGGTCAAAGAACACCTGATGGCGCCACCAACAAAGTTGAGGACCATCTCCAGGTTCTTCTCAAGAGTGGGCCAAGTCATCCACACCATCTGCATATCAGTCAGGGCAGGTCATCTTTTTCTGAGAAATTACATGTTAATAAGACGCATGGCCGCATATAGCCCAACTGATGGATCAACATTGCACCAGACCAGCAGTAGTTAATTTGACCCAGCAAGATGGGTTGGTCACCTTTAACCCAACAGAGTTAAATATTCTACCCAAATGCTGGGTCAAATTAAATACAATTCTGAGTTGATTCAACTACATATTTGTATATATAGTGTACCAAAATGCTGGTAAAATTAACCCATATGCCAGAATAATTCTAAACATTACTGTACAATTTAAGAAAATTAAATAAATTGCAATAGACTACCCATAGCTATAAAACTGTTAAACTACAAACCTAGAACAGAATCCATGCTAGATTTATGCATATATTATGCAATAAACACTTAAACAATATAAAAACAAAACAACATAATGGAATCTTTGAAAAAAATAATAATATTACATTAATTAATATCAACAATATAGTGGAACTGATGCAGTTCATATCACTCAGGTAAGAAAACAACAATTAGGAATAAACTGGCAGAACATTCAACAGGCCATCAGCCATCAGGTCTAGTGAACAAATTCAAGACATTCAGGGCCAGATGTACTAACGCTTTTGCGCCCACTTCAGGCGTATTTGTGTCGCAACGTGCGCGTAAAATCATGGCGAGGTATGTACAAACAGGCCGCAATGATGTAAAAGCGCAAACTGCATGTCGTGGGAGCTGAAAAGGGCAAATTGCATTTTTCGTGTCATGCATATTTATTCATGGGAGGGTCGCGGGGAAAGTGGGAGTTTATCGTAAAGAGATGGGAGGGGAAGCGTAAAGAGCGCTTAATTACGTATTCCGCGGTATGTACAAACACCGCCAGTGATAGCGCACCTCTATTTTGCGGTGAAAATTCTCCGCCTCTTAAAAGCAGGTGTAAACCTGGAAGCGGGTTTCCTCACATATGCCTCCTGGTGAAATGACAGCAGTAATCCGAGCAAGACGAAGACATAGGCCAAGGAGACGAGCTGAAAGGAGTTTTGCCACAAGGATCACAGATTAAGCAGTCATGTAAGATTACAGTTACTGGAAGAAATCAAAGATGACATCGAATCTCCGACTCAGAGTTCACATTCCAGCAGTTGTTAAACTCCTCGCTACATTACAAATATTGGCATCAGGATAATTTCAAACAGTCATAGCATCAGCAGTGGGAATATCGCAGTCTGCACTCAGCCGTATCATAGCACAAGTACTTACAGTTTGCGGTATAGTGGGCGGAGAAAGGCGCTAATTACGGATGACCTGCAGGTTTGGTAAATATGGCGTAAACTATGGTATCATTGCGTTCGCTATCTGCGGGTGAGCCATGGCGCTGATAACGCTACCTTTGCAAATGTACGTACATCTGGCCCTCAGATTCCTATTAAAAAGCTGCTATTAAGAGCCATTAGCTCTACTTGCAATAAACTTTACCATTTCAGACTCCCCTCCTGGCATTTCATATATTACAGTCTGTATGAATTGCACGATATTGACAAAATGTGATACTACTACAACCACTATCTCTAGTCACTGTTTCATTATCTATACTGTGATGCCCCCCAACGGCCCGTCAGACACCACCTACCAAGAGCCTGGGTCTGTCCGAGGTTTCTTCCTAAAAGGGAGTTTTTCTCGCCACTGTTGCACTAGTGCTTGCTCTTGGGGGATTTGTTGGGTTTTTTGCAAATTATAGAGTGTGGTCTAGACCTACTCTATCTGTAAAGTGTCTTGAGATAACTCCTGTTATGATTTGATACTATAAATAAAATTGAATTGAATATTGCGATATCAATAATAATTTCGATATTTTAAAACATCAACAACATAAAATTACAAAAGTTACGGGAAAACGAATCAAAATAGATTCATAACAAATTCAATAAGTTTTCTTACAACACAAGGTTTACTTCAACTGACTGGTACATGGGTTTCTTTTTAACCATGTTACTCAGTACAATTGCAAGTACTCGATTACTACTTTCATTGATTTGTGGATATTCAATTTTATAGCATTTGAAAAAAACAACAAATGGGTTTCACAACCTGACTAAACTTTGACATTCACATGTCTGTGATTCTTCACCAACATATGTTCCTCTAATATTAGTCAAAATTATTCATAATTTCAAAATTAGGTATAATCTCCTATGAGATTTATTGACCATGAATTCCAAAAATACGTGTAAAACTATTGGTAACAAGTTGGAGTTAGTGAAAAATAGCATCAAAAACGTGGGAAAAAAAGTGACAGAAACATAGAAAAAAGTGATGAAAAAAAGTGACAAAAACATCAGAAAATGTGTCAAAAATATCAACAAAAAAAGTGTTAATTTTGACCCAGGAGGAAAACACCACGTGGTCGACCAGAAGACAACACAAGGGTTAAAGCTCTTCCTATCTGCTCTTCAGAGTTATACATCTAATCAAGAAATTGCCATATTTAACCTCAGCAACCTGATTCTTCATTATTTTCGTCAATTTTAATGGATCCAAACTCTTCACTCCTGGTTCTTCAAACCCCACAACATTAATTTCTCCTCACTCTCTTTCACTCCTCTAATCCGCTTTGTTTTATTTATCCTCCTTATCTGCCAGTTCCCATCTTCTTGGTCCTAATCATCCACAGGCCTACTGCAACAACCATCTTCCTGATTGTCTGCCATGATAGAGAATAGGCCCACGTGCAACTGTATCGTATACCGGACCTATACAGGATACTCTCGCAAAAATACTCTCTCCGTTTAGTCTATCCTAATTCTAATAATCCCTAAACAAATTTGCTGTGACTTTTACTTGTACAAAACAATGAAAACTTTCTCTAAACGCTGCATGACCACGTGTATACCGACCTCCTTGCAATTTTGACCCAGAAAAAAAATAAAGTTGCACGGTCGATGGTAGGACAACACAAGGGTTAAAAAAATCGACTGACACTCATAAGATTTTGTACGCCTATTCTTGTTCAATATTTTCACTTTCTAACTGAAGAAATGCTATATATTTTTACATGCATTGGTGTGCAGAAACTCCTAAAAAACATGTAAACTGCATGATGAATGAACTGATAAGCAGGCCACGCATTCGTTTTGTATGTCTCATTTCCAATGAAACAATGCTGTTGCAAAATAATACAACCAGCATCATTACCAAGAATAAAATAAGATCACATCATTCACATGCATATTAAGTAGCCTCATGCATGTATTTGTCTTATAATGCATCCATAGATTTACCACTCCAGCGGAGAGGATGGTTTATTCAGCCAGCAGTTAAGTTTACAAGAATGTGTCCAAATTTTAAGATAAACTAAGATAAACAGTTAGACTACTTGCTTATAAAAAGAAATTGTCTATTTGCAGAGTAGAGCTGTGTTTGCGTAAAACAGCGCGGTGGACAGAGCAGACAGAGCAGATTAAAATATGGCTTCCTACATGTTTATGTCAGTCTATACAGGTGAATGCATTGATAAGTATTGACTTTTGAAGGTTTTATTGTAGCCTAGGCCTACTTACAGTAACGAGACTAGCGTTAGTTCACGGGGACTCATCTCACGGCTCCGTGGACGTCAACATGGGTCACTCGAGCTTCATTTCACCACGACATCGGCAGATCAACTACGCCGAGGCGAACGGTTTCTCGCTCCGGTGCTTGGGCAAGAATGCCGTGTTCGTTTTAAGTAGTAGCCTAACAAATAAAAATATGTTTTATAATCCACTGGCTGGTATACAAGGCAAAGTCACTCGCCACTTTGAAAAAGTACCCGCCATTGGCTGGTGGCGGGTGCTAATTTCCCACCCTGTCCTCAACTGTGCCCAGAGCAAGTGGCGCAACGGAGCCGAGTATTACTTCGGCATGAACATCACCTATCACGGCATCGAGGCTCACGACTCCCCCACCTTCGACATGAGCGTCAACTTCTATCCTGCTGCTGAGTGTATCCACAAAGCCCTCATGAGTGGAGGTTAGTCTCTGTGGCAGCACGCGGGGAGGGAGCGCGGCAACAACAGAAAGACAGTCAAGGCAGTGGGACGATTTCTCTAGGTTATTGATTAAATATAGATTATATAGGCAGGCAGGTAACCAAAGGAAGGCCAGGCTGGGAACAAGCAAAGGTAAACATTAGGGCTGCACAATATATTGTTTTTTTATCGTCATCGCAATATCAACCGGCGCAATATACACATCGCGAAAAGCTGCGACATATCGCTATAGACACAAAACAGATTTTTTGTTTTAGGGGAAAGAAAATATGAGTAGAAAACTGCATTACATTGTTCCGTGCCGATCTTTTTGTTGCAGAGTGAGGAAGATATTTCTTCTATGAGAACTACAGAGGATGACTGAAAGTATTTTATAGTGGATTTATCATTCATTTCCCGTCCCCATATTTAGAGGTTAAGTAGCCTGCAGATTAAACAGTTAATAGTGTGAAAGATGTGAAACATTAGCCACATAAATGGTCAGACTTTTATGGAGTGTCAGCGGATATAAATATGTTTTTTCATAGACAACGGCACAGACATACGCCAGTAGGTGAAGTGGAAACTTTATTTTGTAATGTTTGGTGATTTTCAGCACTTTTAACTTATAATTCGCCACGTTACAGAGCCAGACAAGACTTTGCGTGACGGCCCGCACATTCTCACGTCAAGTTTTTTTTTATACATCACAAAGTGTCCGTGACAACCAGCGTACGCAAGCTTTTCGTGCGTACGCAACGTTTCTACATGAGGCCCCAGGATCTCTGTAGATTCTAGAAGATGTTGACATTGCTAGGCAACAGCTGTTTATGTTTACATCTGAAAAGGTCTATACAGGGCTACAGAACACACAGTCATTCCTTTTCTACTCGTTTGAGCTGGAGAAAAGCAAAGTCATGGAACAACCAACAACAATTGCTTTTGCAATTTACATGCTTCCGACAGAAACATCACAGACGGAGATTTCAGACGATCCCGTTCGCCCGCTGATCGAATCCTTTTTGGACCGGATAACAGCAGAACAGTGGCAGTTGTTGAAATGCGGCACCCCCGGTGACGCCACTAAAATCATGACGGCTGACCTGCTTCTGGGGATCATAACGGCCGTGTCAAAAGTCTGGTTGAAGACTGATGTCCCGGCGTCTGAGGAGCGAGTTCTGTCCGCTCTGGGCAGCGCGCTTCATCGGAGTTTCGCAGGACTAGTCGACTGCGTCAGCTCATGGCGCTTGACAAGCTTAGTTGCTAGAGAGATTGCAGAAAGTGTCAACTCTGCTGTCTCCACTACGGCCACCGGAGAGGCTGTAACTATTGAACGCATCATTCACCCTCTGAAACTGAAAGCGATGCTTCATCAAGCTTTCAAAACGTTTAAAGCTTTCACAGTGAAGTTTGAAGCTTCGGTGGAAGGTGGCGTGAGAACAGACGAACAGAAGACAGAAGAAGAAAGCCGAGGGAGCTTCTCACCACAGGACAGTGTTAGTGAGACTTCGACATTAACAGCTGTCAAAGAAACAATCATAAAGGAGGTGACTACCATCATTAATCCTCTTCTGGATGAAGTGCCAGACTTCAAGTGCGAGTTGCTGCAACGTGTTGCAGAAGACATTTCTCAGTCACTTACTAAAATGAAGATTTTGGCTGGGACAACATGTCAAAAGAAGCTCAAAGACTTGATAAAAGCAACAGAGAGCAAGATTGGCACCTATTTTACAACGTGCTTGGCCAAAACTTTGCTGCATCGTATATTGGAGGACCTGAGGACCAAGTTCAACATGGACTCCGATATTAACAGCACGGACGCAGTGCAGGAAGCCATGAAGAGATTTGACGCTCTGCTTCGGACACTGTGCAAAAGAGAAAAATCAGAAGTTGGAAATGGAAGGATGCTCTTCACAAAACAACTTACCCATATCCTCTACAAGGACCTGGTCCGTGAGATGGCAGCCGGGATGATCCCAGAGCCAAAGAGAAGGCCATGCAGTAGTGTGACTGTTCCCCATGCACATGCTGACATGTACGCTGACATTCAAAACAAAGCATGGAACTTCCAGGGACTGATGGGGTGGTGGCTGGACACCCAAGTGGACACATACAGTGAAAAGGTGTTAAACACCATACTACAAAATCAGTCCCTGGTACAGGATGAAATCAGAAAACAGCACGTCAAGACAGTCACTGATAGGCTGGTTTCGACTATATTAAAGGAACGATACATGTATTGGACCGATAGCTACAAATTGGCCTTTAGCCGTCTGTTTGAAAGAACGTGGGCTGAAGTCGAGGGTGTTGATTTTGATACCAGCTGTAAAGACCTTGACAAGGCCATTTACCAGGACCTCTGCAAGAACTGGGACAGTGCAGGACACATGCACCTCGGCATGCATCTAGAGGAAACAGAACTGTTAGACTGTTTTGCCCACCTAGTCAAAGATCACCTGGTAACACGCAGCCAACCTACACAGAATGCAACGGCACAGGATCAAATTCGAAAACTGCACGTCAAAATATTCACAAACAAGCTGTTTTCACAAATATTACTGAAAGCGAAAGTGAGATTTTTCATCAGAAACGAAGAGGCCGTTAGCCGTCTGTTTGAAACAACGTGGGCTAAAGTCGAGGGCGTCAATTTTGATGCCAGCTGGAAAACCTTTAAGGACCTCGACCAGGTCATTTACCAGGACCTCTGCAAGAACTGGGGCCGTGCAGAAGAGATCATGGTCTCCATACAACGAGAGGAAACAGAACTGATAGACTTTATTTCCACCCTTGTCAAAGATCACCTGATGACATGTAGCGAACCTACACAGGATGCCACGGCACAGGAACAAAGCAGAAAAATGTACGTGGAGGTAGTCACAGACAAGCTGGTTTTTCGAGGATATTAACAAAAGCAAGACGGACCAGAATCCCAGAAGCCAACATTAGCCACATGTTTGAAAGAACGTGGGCTAATGTCGAGGGTGTTGATTTTGATGTCAACTGGAAAAACCTACACAACCTTGAAAAGGTCATTTACCAGGACCTCTGCATGAAGTGGGGCGGTGAAGAAGAGGTCATGGTCTCCATGTATCTGAAGCAAACAATACTGATGGACTGTATTGCCTCCACGGTCAAAGAACACCTGATGGCGCCACCAACAAAGTTGAGGACCATCTCCAGGTTCTTCTCAAGAGTGGGCCAAGTCATCCACACCATCTGCATATCAGTCAGGGCAGGTCATCTTTTTCTGAGAAATTACATGTTAATAAGACGCATGGCCGCATATAGCCCAACTGATGGATCAACATTGCACCAGACCAGCAGTAGTTAATTTGACCCAGCAAGATGGGTTGGTCACCTTTAACCCAACAGAGTTAAATATTCTACCCAAATGCTGGGTCAAATTAAATACAATTCTGAGTTGATTCAACTACATATTTGTATATATAGTGTACCAAAATGCTGGTAAAATTAACCCATATGCCAGAATAATTCTAAACATTACTGTACAATTTAAGAAAATTAAATAAATTGCAATAGACTACCCATAGCTATAAAACTGTTAAACTACAAACCTAGAACAGAATCCATGCTAGATTAATGCATATATTATGCAATAAACACTTAAACAATATAAAAACAAAACAACATAATGGAATCTTTGAAAAAAATAATAATATTACATTAATTAATATCAACAATATAGTGGAACTGATGCAGTTCATATCACTCAGGTAAGAAAACAACAATTAGGAATAAACTGGCAGAACATTCAACAGGCCATCAGCCATCAGGTCTAGTGAACAAATTCAAGACATTCAGGGCCAGATGTACTAACGCTTTTGCGCCCACTTCAGGCGTATTTGTGTCGCAACGTGCGCGTAAAATCATGGCGAGGTATGTACAAACAGGCCGCAATGATGTAAAAGCGCAAACTGCATGTCGTGGGAGCTGAAAAGGGCAAATTGCATTTTTCGTGTCATGCATATTTATTCATGGGAGGGTCGCGGGGAAAGTGGGAGTTTATCGTAAAGAGATGGGAGGGGAAGCGTAAAGAGCGCTTAATTACGTATTCCGCGGTATGTACAAACACCGCCAGTGATAGCGCACCTCTATTTTGCGGTGAAAATTCTCCGCCTCTTAAAAGCAGGTGTAAACCTGGAAGCGGGTTTCCTCACATATGCCTCCTGGTGAAATGACAGCAGTAATCCGAGCAAGACGAAGACATAGGCCAAGGAGACGAGCTGAAAGGAGTTTTGCCACAAGGATCACAGATTAAGCAGTCATGTAAGATTACAGTTACTGGAAGAAATCAAAGATGACATCGAATCTCCGACTCAGAGTTCACATTCCAGCAGTTGTTAAACTCCTCGCTACATTACAAATATTGGCATCAGGATAATTTCAAACAGTCATAGCATCAGCAGTGGGAATATCGCAGTCTGCACTCAGCCGTATCATAGCACAAGTACTTACAGTTTGCGGTATAGTGGGCGGAGAAAGGCGCTAATTACGGATGACCTGCAGGTTTGGTAAATATGGCGTAAACTATGGTATCATTGCGTTCGCTATCTGCGGGTGAGCCATGGCGCTGATAACGCTACCTTTGCAAATGTACGTACATCTGGCCCTCAGATTCCTATTAAAAAGCTGCTATTAAGAGCCATTAGCTCTACTTGCAATAAACTTTACCATTTCAGACTCCCCTCCTGGCATTTCATATATTACAGTCTGTATGAATTGCATGATATTGACAAAATGTGATACTACTACAACCACTATCTCTAGTCACTGTTTCATTATCTATACTGTGATGCCCCCCAACGGCCCGTCAGACACCACCTACCAAGAGCCTGGGTCTGTCCGAGGTTTCTTCCTAAAAGGGAGTTTTTCTCGCCACTGTTGCACTAGTGCTTGCTCTTGGGGGATTTGTTGGGTTTTTTGCAAATTATAGAGTGTGGTCTAGACCTACTCTATCTGTAAAGTGTCTTGAGATAACTCCTGTTATGATTTGATACTATAAATAAAATTGAATTGAATATTGCGATATCAATAATAATTTCGATATTTTAAAACATCAACAACATAAAATTACAAAAGTTACGGGAAAACGAATCAAAATAGATTCATAACAAATTCAATAAGTTTTCTTACAACACAAGGTTTACTTCAACTGACTGGTACATGGGTTTCTTTTTAACCATGTTACTCAGTACAATTGCAAGTACTCGATTACTACTTTCATTGATTTGTGGATATTCAATTTTATAGCATTTGAAAAAAACAACAAATGGGTTTCACAACCTGACTAAACTTTGACATTCACATGTCTGTGATTCTTCACCAACATATGTTCCTCTAATATTAGTCAAAATTATTCATAATTTCAAAATTAGGTATAATCTCCTATGAGATTTATTGACCATGAATTCCAAAAATACGTGTAAAACTATTGGTAACAAGTTGGAGTTAGTGAAAAATAGCATCAAAAACGTGGGAAAAAAAGTGACAGAAACATAGAAAAAAGTGATGAAAAAAAGTGACAAAAACATCAGAAAATGTGTCAAAAATATCAACAAAAAAAGTGTTAATTTTGACCCAGGAGGAAAACACCACGTGGTCGACCAGAAGACAACACAAGGGTTAAAGCTCTTCCTATCTGCTCTTCAGAGTTATACATCTAATCAAGAAATTGCCATATTTAACCTCAGCAACCTGATTCTTCATTATTTTCGTCAATTTTAATGGATCCAAACTCTTCACTCCTGGTTCTTCAAACCCCACAACATTAATTTCTCCTCACTCTCTTTCACTCCTCTAATCCGCTTTGTTTTATTTATCCTCCTTATCTGCCAGTTCCCATCTTCTTGGTCCTAATCATCCACAGGCCTACTGCAACAACCATCTTCCTGATTGTCTGCCATGATAGAGAATAGGCCCACGTGCAACTGTATCGTATACCGGACCTATACAGGATACTCTCGCAAAAATACTCTCTCCGTTTAGTCTATCCTAATTCTAATAATCCCTAAACAAATTTGCTGTGACTTTTACTTGTACAAAACAATGAAAACTTTCTCTAAACGCTGCATGACCACGTGTATACCGACCTCCTTGCAATTTTGACCCAGAAAAAAAATAAAGTTGCACGGTCGATGGTAGGACAACACAAGGGTTAAAAAAATCGACTGACACTCATAAGATTTTGTACGCCTATTCTTGTTCAATATTTTCACTTTCTAACTGAAGAAATGCTATATATTTTTACATGCATTGGTGTGCAGAAACTCCTAAAAAACATGTAAACTGCATGATGAATGAACTGATAAGCAGGCCACGCATTCGTTTTGTATGTCTCATTTCCAATGAAACAATGCTGTTGCAAAATAATACAACCAGCATCATTACCAAGAATAAAATAAGATCACATCATTCACATGCATATTAAGTAGCCTCATGCATGTATTTGTCTTATAATGCATCCATAGATTTACCACTCCAGCGGAGAGGATGGTTTATTCAGCCAGCAGTTAAGTTTACAAGAATGTGTCCAAATTTTAAGATAAACTAAGATAAACAGTTAGACTACTTGCTTATAAAAAGAAATTGTCTATTTGCAGAGTAGAGCTGTGTTTGCGTAAAACAGCGCGGTGGACAGAGCAGACAGAGCAGATTAAAATATGGCTTCCTACATGTTTATGTCAGTCTATACAGGTGAATGCATTGATAAGTATTGACTTTTGAAGGTTTTATTGTAGCCTAGGCCTACTTACAGTAACGAGACTAGCGTTAGTTCACGGGGACTCATCTCACGGCTCCGTGGACGTCAACATGGGTCACTCGAGCTTCATTTCACCACGACATCGGCAGATCAACTACGCCGAGGCGAACGGTTTCTCGCTCCGGTGCTTGGGCAAGAATGCCGTGTTCGTTTTAAGTAGTAGCCTAACAAATAAAAATATGTTTTATAATCCACTGGCTGGTATACAAGGCAAAGTCACTCGCCACTTTGAAAAAGTACCCGCCATTGGCTGGTGGCGGGTGCTAATTTCCCACCCTGTCCTCAACTGTGCCCAGAGCAAGTGGCGCAACGGAGCCGAGTATTACTTCGGCATGAACATCACCTATCACGGCATCGAGGCTCACGACTCCCCCACCTTCGACATGAGCGTCAACTTCTATCCTGCTGCTGAGTGTATCCACAAAGCCCTCATGAGTGGAGGTTAGTCTCTGTGGCAGCACGCGGGGAGGGAGCGCGGCAACAACAGAAAGACAGTCAAGGCAGTGGGACGATTTCTCTAGGTTATTGATTAAATATAGATTATATAGGCAGGCAGGTAACCAAAGGAAGGCCAGGCTGGGAACAAGCAAAGGTAAACATTAGGGCTGCACAATATATTGTTTTTTTATCGTCATCGCAATATCAACCGGCGCAATATACACATCGCGAAAAGCTGCGACATATCGCTATAGACACAAAACAGATTTTTTGTTTTAGGGGAAAGAAAATATGAGTAGAAAACTGCATTACATTGTTCCGTGCCGATCTTTTTGTTGCAGAGTGAGGAAGATATTTCTTCTATGAGAACTACAGAGGATGACTGAAAGTATTTTATAGTGGATTTATCATTCATTTCCCGTCCCCATATTTAGAGGTTAAGTAGCCTGCAGATTAAACAGTTAATAGTGTGAAAGATGTGAAACATTAGCCACATAAATGGTCAGACTTTTATGGAGTGTCAGCGGATATAAATATGTTTTTTCATAGACAACGGCACAGACATACGCCAGTAGGTGAAGTGGAAACTTTATTTTGTAATGTTTGGTGATTTTCAGCACTTTTAACTTATAATTCGCCACGTTACAGAGCCAGACAAGACTTTGCGTGACGGCCCGCACATTCTCACGTCAAGTTTTTTTTTATACATCACAAAGTGTCCGTGACAACCAGCGTACGCAAGCTTTTCGTGCGTACGCAACGTTTCTACATGAGGCCCCAGGATCTCTGTAGATTCTAGAAGATGTTGACATTGCTAGGCAACAGCTGTTTATGTTTACATCTGAAAAGGTCTATACAGGGCTACAGAACACACAGTCATTCCTTTTCTACTCGTTTGAGCTGGAGAAAAGCAAAGTCATGGAACAACCAACAACAATTGCTTTTGCAATTTACATGCTTCCGACAGAAACATCACAGACGGAGATTTCAGACGATCCCGTTCGCCCGCTGATCAAATCCTTTTTGGACCGGATAACAGCAGAACAGTGGCAGTTGTTGAAATGCGGCACCCCCGGTGACGCCACTAAAATCATGACGGCTGACCTGCTTCTGGGGATCATAACGGCCGTGTCAAAAGTCTGGTTGAAGACTGATGTCCCGGCGTCTGAGGAGCGAGTTCTGTCCGCTCTGGGCAGCGCGCTTCATCGGAGTTTCGCAGGACTAGTCGACTGCGTCAGCTCATGGCGCTTGACAAGCTTAGTTGCTAGAGAGATTGCAGAAAGTGTCAACTCTGCTGTCTCCACTACGGCCACCGGAGAGGCTGTAACTATTGAACGCATCATTCACCCTCTGAAACTGAAAGCGATGCTTCATCAAGCTTTCAAAACGTTTAAAGCTTTCACAGTGAAGTTTGAAGCTTCGGTGGAAGGTGGCGTGAGAACAGACGAACAGAAGACAGAAGAAGAAAGCCGAGGGAGCTTCTCACCACAGGACAGTGTTAGTGAGACTTCGACATTAACAGCTGTCAAAGAAACAATCATAAAGGAGGTGACTACCATCATTAATCCTCTTCTGGATGAAGTGCCAGACTTCAAGTGCGAGTTGCTGCAACGTGTTGCAGAAGACATTTCTCAGTCACTTACTAAAATGAAGAGTTTGGCTGGGACAACATGTCAAAAGAAGCTCAAAGACTTGATAAAAGCAACAGAGAGCAAGATTGGCACCTATTTTACAACGTGCTTGGCCAAAACTTTGCTGCATCGTATATTGGAGGACCTGAGGACCAAGTTCAACATGGACTCCGATATTAACAGCACGGACGCAGTGCAGGAAGCCATGAAGAGATTTGACGCTCTGCTTCGGACACTGTGCAAAAGAGAAAAATCAGAAGTTGGAAATGGAAGGATGCTCTTCACAAAACAACTTACCCATATCCTCTACAAGGACCTGGTCCGTGAGATGGCAGCCGGGATGATCCCAGAGCCAAAGAGAAGGCCATGCAGTAGTGTGACTGTTCCCCATGCACATGCTGACATGTACGCTGACATTCAAAACAAAGCATGGAACTTCCAGGGACTGATGGGGTGGTGGCTGGACACCCAAGTGGACACATACAGTGAAAAGGTGTTAAACACCATACTACAAAATCAGTCCCTGGTACAGGATGAAATCAGAAAACAGCACGTCAAGACAGTCACTGATAGGCTGGTTTCGACTATATTAAAGGAACGATACATGTATTGGGCCGATAGCTACAAATTGGCCTTTAGCCGTCTGTTTTAAAGAACGTGGGCTGAAGTCGAGGGTGTTGATTTTGATACCAGCTGTAAAGACCTTGACAAGGCCATTTACCAGGACCTCTGCAAGAACTGGGACAGTGCAGGACACATGCACCTCGGCATGCATCTAGAGGAAACAGAACTGTTAGACTGTTTTGCCCACCTAGTCAAAGATCACCTGGTAACACGCAGCCAACCTACACAGAATGCAACGGCACAGGATCAAATTCGAAAACTGCACGTCAAAATATTCACAAACAAGCTGTTTTCACAAATATTACTGAAAGCGAAAGTGAGATTTTTCATCAGAAACGAAGAGGCCGTTAGCCGTCTGTTTGAAACAACGTGGGCTAAAGTCGAGGGCGTCAATTTTGATGCCAGCTGGAAAACCTTTAAGGACCTCGACCAGGTCATTTACCAGGACCTCTGCAAGAACTGGGGCCGTGCAGAAGAGATCATGGTCTCCATACAACGAGAGGAAACAGAACTGATAGACTTTATTTCCACCCTTGTCAAAGATCACCTGATGACATGTAGCGAACCTACACAGGATGCCACGGCACAGGAACAAAGCAGAAAAATGTACGTGGAGGTAGTCACAGACAAGCTGGTTTTTCGAGGATATTAACAAAAGCAAGACGGACCAGAATCCCAGAAGCCAACATTAGCCACATGTTTGAAAGAACGTGGGCTAATGTCGAGGGTGTTGATTTTGATGTCAACTGGAAGGAAAAACCTACACAACCTTGAAAAGGTCATTTACCAGGACCTCTGCATGAAGTGGGGCGGTGAAGAAGAGGTCATGGTCTCCATGTATCTGAAGCAAACAATACTGATGGACTGTATTGCCTCCACGGTCAAAGATCACCTGATGGCGCCACCAACAAAGTTGAGGACCATCTCCAGGTTCTTCTCAAGAGTGGGCCAAGTCATCCACACCATCTGCATATCAGTCAGGGCAGGTCATCTTTTTCTGAGAAATTACATGTTAATAAGACGCATTCCATGTCCCCAGCCCAACTGATGGATCAACATTGCACCAGACCAGCAGTAGTTAATTTGACCCAGCAAGATGGGTTGGTCACCTTTAACCCAACAGAGTTAAATATTCTACCCAAATGCTGGGTCAAATTAAATACAATTCTGAGTTGATTCAACTACATATTTGTATATATAGTGTACCAAAATACTGGTAAAATTAACCCATATGCCAGAATAATTCTAAACATTACTGTACAATTTAAGAAAATTAAATAAATTGCAATAGACTACCCATAGCTATAAAACTGTTAAACTACAAACCTAGAACAGAATCCATGCTAGATTTATGCATATATTATGCAATAAACACTTAAACAATATAAAAACAAAACAACATAATGGAATCTTTGAAAAAAATAATAATATTACATTAATCAATATCAACAATATAGTGGAACTGATGCAGTTCATATCACTCAGGTAAGATAACAACAATTAGGAATGAACTGGCTGAACATTCAACAGGCCATCAGCCATCAGGTCTAGTGAACAAATTCAAGACATTCAGATTCCTATTAAAAAGCTGCTATTAAGAGCCATTAGCTCTACTTGCAATACACTTTACCATTTCAAACTCCCCTCCTGGCATTTCATATATTACAGTCTGTATGAACTGCACGATATTGACAAAAACAGACAAAGCCAGAATTGTTGGTATAATTATGGACTCAGACCTGAATTTCAACAGCCACATTAAGACAATTACAAAGTCAGCCTATTACCACCTTAAAAATATATCAAAGTTTAAGGGACTTGTGTCTCAGCAGGATTTGGAAAAACTTGTGCATGCTTTTATCTTCAGTAGACTTGACTACTGTAACAGTGTCTTTACAGGTCTCCCTAAAAACTTAATCAGACAGCTGCAGCTGATTCAGAACAGCTGTTGCTTGAGTCCTCACTAAGACCAAGAAAGTTGGATCACATCACTTCAGTTCTTAAGTCTTTACACTGGCTTCCTGTGCCTCAAAGAATGTAACTACGGTTCTACTACTATGAATCCTGGATGACCGCCAGAGGCACTGTTTCACACTGAATATATTCCGTATCGCGCTTGCGCAGGTCGAGTATTTATATCAACAAAGTCACCTGTGACCTCGGGGTGACCCTAACCAAGGTATTAAGTTCCGGTGTCATTCCCGAGCTCATTCCTTCAGAATCTTCTCGCAGGATCGCAAGATTCCGAGTGACCAAGAACTCTGGCGGTCATGCAGGATTCATAGAACCGTAGTTACATTTGTAACTTTCCTTCTATTTCATCCTTACTGACCGGCAGTGTTTCACACTGGATGACTCATACCAACAGAGTCACGAGGAAGCCTGAGTACCCACATCAAAAAGATGCAGCAGAGGACCTCGGCAGGAGAACCACGCCCAATAGATGGGGGGTGGCATCATTCAACATGCAATAACGCGAGAACGTGCTCGATTGAGGCGTGAGCGTGTCAGCACATTAGGGAGGAACGCTGTAATAGGTCACAAAGTGACAACAAAGCCATCCAAGTACCACCTCAACAGGAATCACTCACGAACGGGGCACGTAGCTCGCCAACACATTCCACGGAAGTGATGGCAAGGAGAAATGCAGCCTAGGCTGCCAACCACCTCAGCTCTGCCTGTGCCAAGGTTCAAAGGGAGGCAAGCATAGGGCGTCCAGCAACAGGGGCAGGACCCCTGCAGAAGACCTTTGGGCACTCGAGGGACACAACCCCCAGAGCCCCATTTAAGAAGCGGAATACGACCTGTGGCTCCCCACAGTTATTGTCAACCGCAACATGCTGCAACAAAATGGCAGCTCCATAGACTCTTAGGTTAGAACCTCTTAGGAGACTGTCCACCGCCCAAGAGGGTCTGCAGGAACGCAAGGATGCCAGGCACAGAGCAATGCACTGGGTACATAAGTACGAGCCGTACACCACCCAGAAAAAAGTTACCACCTATTCCCGTACTGCAGACGGGTAGACAGTGATCTGACAGTCAGGATAGTATCTCTAACAGGCTCTACACAATCTGTCAACAGCGGGTCAGGCCCCTCAGCGACCAAACCACAGCTGAAGGCGACAGGGGTCCATATCTGGATGAAGCCGCCACTCCTGACGAGAGAGGAAGACTGCGACCAGGTTCCACTCTCCAGGCAAAAAACATTGCCCGCAGGCTGGTCAGGCAGGGGGCAGCTCATGTCAGAATAGCCTGGGACACCCGCAGTAACTGTGGGGATCTAGTGCCCCCCTGGTGGTTTATGTGAAAGACCGTTGAGGTGTAGTTCAACCTGATGATCATGTGCCTTCCCCTCAGGTACGGCAGGAAATACCACAGAGCTAGGTGCTCAGCCCATCACAACAATGTGCTTGAGGGCCCTGTGAGAAGACCACAGGCCCTAAGCCGTCCTGTTTAGCCACATGACGCCCCACCCTGAAAGGCAGGCGGCTGTCGTGACAAGCCTTCGTCGAAAGGGAACAAAATCCATGGGCACCCCTTCCGACAGATACAAACACTCCCCATCGAGACAGGGCCATCAGGTTGTCTAGATAAGCTACAGCAGGATCTTCATGCCCTGCGACTGCAGGGTTGAGAGGGCTGCCGCCATGCACCTGGTGAACACTCGAGGAGAGAGGGAGAGTCAGAACGGGAGGACCGTGAACTGATAATGACCGCCTTGGAAAGCAAAGCGAAGAAACTGCCTGTGGTGAGGCACAATAGGAACATGAAAATAAGCATCTGTCAATCGACGGATGTGAACCACCCTTTGTCAACATCACGAAGAACAGCTGCTGTGCTCAACATGTGGAACGGCAACACTTTCAAATATTTGTTGAGTCGCCGTAGATCCAGAACAGGGCGAAGCCCACCGCATTTCTTCTGGACCAGAAAATAAATCGAACCCCCCGGGCTGAGACAGGGGTCCACCGGTTCTATCGCACCCTTGGACAGGAAGGAGAACAACTCCTCTTCCAGGGCTAGAGTCTTTGCCTGGTCGCTGATGATGGCCATTTCGACCCGGCTGAAGGATGGGGGCCGGCTTCAAAACTGAAGCTTGTACCCCTGGGCTAAGGTGGAAACCACCCAAGGATCCGAAGCAAGGGCTGCCCAGCAGGAAAGGTGCTGCTGGGAGAAGCGTCCGACAGCCGGCCCAAAAGCTTCAATGCCTGCCTGAGGCTGCGGAGGGGGCAAGCGAGCAGGTTCGCGAAGGTAGAGAACTGGCCTCATGCGGCGCCGAGTCCCATGGTGGCCCCTGGGGTATGCCTGTGATCGGAAGCGGCCCCTGGGGGCAGATGCGGATCCCCTTGGCTGGCCAGGAGGGGGCAAACACCAGGGAATTGCTGCCTGGTCTGACTAGCCTGGACAGTCCACTCAAGCACTTGTAATGCAGCTGAGCCGAAAAGTTCCCCGGGCTCCAAAGGAACAGCACCGAGGGTCCACCTACATGTCTCAGAAAGTGGTGATTGTGCAAGCCACACCTGGCCGCGAGTCTGAACCAAAGTGGGTACGAGGCGCCCAAGTTCCCCAGACATACGAGCGAAAGCCTGCAGAGAAGCATCGCTGAAACTGGTGGAGGAAGCGTTGAATGCTGCCCGTTGCAAAGAAGCTGAGAGGGCAAGCGTGAGGTGAGAGAGGGAGTTACCAATGCGGCCCATACGTGCCGCAGTATCAATTCAATTTCAATTCAATTTTATTTATAGTATCAAATCATAACAGGAGTTATCTCAAGACACTTTACAGATAGAGTAGGTCTAGACCACACTCTTTAATTTACAAAAAACCCAACAAGTCCCCCCAAGAGCAAGCACTAGTGCAACAGTGGCAAGGAAAAACTCCCTTTTAAGAAGAAACCTTGGACAGACCCAGGCTCTTGGTAGGAGGTGTCTGCTGGCCGTTGGGGTGCATCACAGTATAGTAAATAAACAGTGGTTAGAAAAAGTGGGTGTAGTAGTGCAGGGAGAAGCACGGCATAGCAGGGTATTTCTCAGCAGAACCACGTCAACAGCTGGAACCATGATTTTGGTGCCATCCTAATCCCAGGATTTCATCCTGGGTGAAAAAGAAACAGAAAGACTCCGGGGAGCAAGCTCCCCAGAGCTAGGTTAGTAACAAGCATTTCTAGGACAGAGAAGCAGGTGGGCCGGGCTAGGCAGATACTGCAACTCCTCACTCCCTAACTATAAGCTTTATCAAAGAGGAGAGTCTTAAGTTTACTCTTAAATGTGGTGACAGTATCTGCCTCCCGGACCCAGACTGGGAGCTGCTTCCACAGGAGTGGAGCCTGATAGCTAAAGGCTCTGTCTCCCATTCTACTTTAAAAGACTCTTGGAACCACAAGTAACTCAGCATTCTGGGAGCGCAGTGCTCTAGTGGGACAGTAAGGTACTATGAGCTCTTCAAGATATGATGGTGCTTGACCATTTAGAGCTTTGTAGGTCAGGAGGAGGAATTTAAATTCAATCCTGGATTTTACAGGGAGCCAATGCAGAGAAGCTAATACGGGAGTAATATGATCTCTTTTCTTAGTTCTTGTCAGTACACGAGCTGCAGCATTCTGGATCAGCTGGAGAGTCTTAAGTGACTTGTTTGAGCTTCCTGATAGTAAGGAATTACAATAGTCCAGCCTGGAAGTAACGAAGGCATGGACTAGTTTTTCAGCATCATTCTGAGACAGGATGTTCCTTATTTTGGCAATGTTACGAAGATGAAAAAAGGCTGAGGTTTGTTTTAAGTGGGCATTAAAGGATATATCCTGGTCAAAAATAACTCCTAGATTTCTGACAGTAGTGCTGGAGGCCAGGGCAATACCATCCAAGGTAGCTATATCTTTGGATATTGAGGATCGGAGGTGTTTAGGACCCAGCACAATCACCTCAGTTTTGCTTGAGTTTAGCATCAGAAAGTTGTAGGTCATCCATGATTTTATATCTTTAATACATGCTTGAAGTTTAGCTAATTGACTGATTTCATCTGGTTTGATTGATAAGTATAATTGGGTGTCATCTGCATAACAGTGAAAGTTAATTGAGTGTTTCCTAATAATATTACCTAGAGGAAGCATATATAAGGAGAATAGAATTGGTCCAAGCACTGAGCCTTGTGGAACGCCATGGTTAACTTTAGCGTACTTGGAGGATTTGTCATTAACATTAACAAATTGAGATCGATCAGAGAAATAGGACTTAAACCAGCTCAGTGCGATTCCTTTAATACCAACTAAGTGTTCCAGTCTCTGTAACAGGATGGTATGGTCAATAGTGTCAAAGGCAGCACTAAGATCTAGTAAGACAAGTATGGAGACAAGTCCTTTGTCTGAAGCAGTTAGAAGGTCGTTAGTAATTTTCACCAGTGCCGTCTCTGTGCTATGATGCCTTCTAAATCCTGACTGGAAATCCTCAAAAAAACTATTGCTATGTAGGAAATCACATAACTGATTAGCAACTACCTTCTCAAGGATTTTGGAGAGGAAGGGAAGATTAGATATAGGTCTATAGTTGGCTAAGACGTCAGGATCGAGGGTGGGTTTTTTCAGAATAGGTTTAATCACAGCTACTTTAAATGACTGTGGTACATAACCTGTTAATAAGGACATATTAATCATATCTAATAATGAAATGTTAACCAGTGGTAGCGCTTCTTTAAGTAACCTCGTTGGGATGGGGTCTAAGAGACAGGTAGATGGCTTAGCTGAAGAGACCTTAAACATTAATTGTTGAAGGTTTATAGGGTAAAAGCAGTCTAAGTATATGTCAGGTCTTGTTGTTCCTTCTAGCAGTCCTGCATTTGAAGGTGAACTGTTAGAAGTTGAGGGCAAGAGGTGATTAATTTTATCTCTAATTGTTATAATTTTATCATCAAAGAAGCTCATGAAGTCGTCACTACTCAGAGCTATAGGAATAGATGGTTCAGTAGAGCTGTGACTGTCTGTCAGCCTGGCTACAGTGCTGAAAAGAAACCTTGGGTTGTTCTTATTTTCTTCTATTATTGATGAGTAATAGTCTGATCTGGCATTTCTGAGGGCCTTTCTATAGGTTTTCAGACTGTCTTGCCAATCTAAACGAGATTCTTCCAGTTTGGTGGAACGCCATTTACTTTCCAGTTTTCGCGATATTTGTTTTAGTTTGCAAGTTTGGGAGTTATACCAAGGTGCTAGTTTCCTTTGCTTCCTCGTCTTCTTTTTGAGGGGAGCAACAGAGTCTAAAGTCGTCCGTAGGCAGGCCATAGCACTGTCTACAAAATTATCAATTTGGGAGGGACTGAAGTTAACAAAAAAGGTCCTCTGTTATATTAAAGCATGACATTGAGTTAAATGCTGTTGGAATATCTTCCTTAAATTTAGCTATAGCACTGTCAGATAGGCATCTAGTGTAGAAGCTTTTATCTAATTTCATATAGTCGGGTAGTAAGAATTCGAAAGTTATTAAAAAATGGTCTGATAATAAATGATTCTGCGGAAATACTATTAAATCTTCAATTTCGATGCCGTATGCCAGCACAAGGTCGAGGGTGTGGTTAAAACAGTGAGTGGCCTTATGCACACTCTGACTGAAACCAATTGAATCTAATAGTGAGTTGAAAGCAATACTAAGGCTGTCGTTGTCAACGTCCATGTGAATATTAAAGTCACCTACAATAAGTACTTTGTCTGATTTTAGGACTAAACATGATAAAAACTCTGAGAATTCAGATAAAAATTCTGAATACGGACCTGGAGCTCGGTAAACAACAACAAATATAATTGGCTGTACAGTTTTCCACGTTGGATGTTGAAGATTAAGAACTAGGCTTTTACGAGTTATAATTTAGTTTAGGTTTAGGATTAATTAACAGGCTTGAATCAAATATGGCTGCAACTCCCCCTCCTCGGCCTGAGCCTCTAGGAATTTGAGTATTATTATGACTGGGAGGAGTGGCTTCATTTAAACTAACATATTCTTCATTGCACAGCCAGGTTTCGGTAAGACAGAATAGATCAATTTGATTATCTGATATCAATTCATTTATTAATACTGCTTTAGAAGACAAAGATCTAATATTTAATAGTCCACATCTGATTTTCCTATTCTGTTCCATCATTGCAGATGTTGTTTTAATTCCAATTAGGTTGTTAAGTATAGCTCCTCTTTTGTTAACCTTTGATTTAACCGATCTAAGTCGGGGGACAGACACCGTGGTTATTAGACTATGAGAGGGCGGCTCCTCTAACGGAGGCACAGAGGAGCGCGTTGCATTGCACTTCTGATTACTGATGTCTAACTTGGGTTGTCATGGTTTATGACCGCTAATAAACTCGGTCAGATTTTTTGATATGAGAGCGGCTCCATCCCAAGTGGGATGAATGCCGTCCCTCTTAATCAGACTAGGCTTTCCCCAGAACGCCTTCCAGTTATCTACGTAGCCCACATCATTAGCTGGGCACCATTTCTTCAACCAGCGGTTGAAGGATGACATGCGGCTGTATTTTTCATCGCTGATCAGGTTTGGCAGGGGTCCAGAGAAAACTACTGAGTCTGACATAGTCTTTGCATATGCACAAAGTGACTCAACATTAATTTTAGTGATCTCCGATTTACATAATCGGGTATCATTGCCACCTACGTGGAGTATGATCTTACTGTATTTACTGTTATTTTTATTTTTAGCCAGCAGCTTTAGATTAGATTCTATATCGCCCGCTCTGGCCCCAGGGATGCACATGACCGCGGCCTCGGGAGCCGTCATCCTAACGTTTCGCAGTATAGAGCTCCCAATAACCAGAATTGGCTTCTCAGCGGTTGTATCAATGAGTGGGGAGAACCGGTTAGAAAGTTGAGGATGCCCCGATTTGGAGTGACCACTGCTATGTGCACCCCCCGGATTACAGTTACTGCTATGCTTCCTTCAGACAGTCACCCACCCGCCCGACTGCTTTGGGTCTGCCGGTGGACTGCTAGCAGAAGCTACATGTTGGCCCGCACCAGCTATGCTAAGCTGGCTAGCTACGGCAGCATACGACTTTGATTCCATAGTGTGGAGCCGTGCTTCAAACTCACTAAGCCTCGCCTCCAGAACAGCGAATAAACTACATTTATTACAAGTGTCATTATCACTGAAGGAGGCAGATGAATAGCTGAACATTTGACACACAGAGCAAGAGAGAGCAGGAGATGGAGAGGAATTGGCCATTGCTAATGGCTGAGCTAAAGTAGCTAACAGCGTTTTAATCGTGAGATCAGCGAGGCAGTCGTTGTAAGGGAAGATAGCTACAGCTACGTGCTTGAGTGTAACTGGTGTAGTTTAAATGCAATTTGAGGCAAATAGCCGTTAAATTAAACAGATGCTATGCTTATGCCCCGTTGATGCGGGCTCTAAGCAAGCAAGTGTAGGCCTAGCCAGTTTAAGTGCAATCCAGGCAAATAACCGCTAAGTTAAACAAATGCTTATGCCCCGTTGATGCGGGCTCTAAGCAAGCAAGGTTTGTTTTTAAATGAATGTAATCCAGGCAAGTAGCCGCTAAATTAAACAGATGCTTGCTTATGCCCCGTTTATGCGGGCTCTAAGCAAGCAACCGTAGCTAGGCCTAGTTAGTTTGCTAGTTTAAGTGCAATCCAGACAAATAACCGCTAAATTAAACAAATTGAGTTTAGCTATGCTTATGCCCCGTTGATGCGGGCTCTAAGCAAGCATGGTTTGTTTTAAGTTAATGTAATCCAGGCAAGTAGCTGCTAAATTAGACAATAAAGCAGAGTTGAGTAGCTAAGTTTTGTTTGAGCAGCAAACAAGCGACCATAGCACAACACGGAAACACCTGAAATGAGGCAATACGCTTACCGTCAACGTCAGCACGTCCAAGCGTTCTCTATCGCATACAGAAAAAGCTCGCAGGCAGTTTGGACATACATTGTCTGCTGTATCATACGCCTTACACAGAAGTTTGTCAGTGCCCCGACACTGGGGTCGAGTGCACTTGGCATCCGGCCTCAGAGACTTGTCAGGGGAAACCATGTGTGTGTGTGTGTGTGTGTGTGTGTGTGTGTGTGTGTCTAGGGATTGTACAGTTTCAATCCCAGCACCTTTGCAGAGTAGTTACGTTTTCTCACTCACTCACTCACTCACTCACTCACTCACTCACTCACTCACTCACTCACTCACTCACTCACACTCTCTCTCTCTCTCTCACACACACACACACACACACACACACACACACACACACACACACACACACACACACACATAGTAGCAGTTGTGGCTTTTTGATACTTTGATGTCTTGTCCATTGTTGATGACATAGAAGTCTTTGATAGTAGGCGGTGGGCCGGACCCCAAAATTATGAATTTACAGTAGGGCTGGGCGATATGGCTGAAAACTGTATCACGATATAAGTGTTTCATATCAGTCGATATCGATAATTATTGATATTTTTTATGACCTATTTAAAATAAGGACCAGGAGAAAAAAATGTATTCAATTTAAACGTTTTTATTTTAAGCTTAACCTTCCTCCGATTATAATCCTCTCAGTTATAAAAGCAGAAATGTCAACACAACCAGGGAAAACACTCAAATAATTCAAATGGAAACATAAGTCTAAAATCACAATGAACACTTTTGGTGAATGAAGTGTTTTAAAATATGTGCAGTGTTTTGTAAACATAGGAGAAATTGAAATAAAACTGAGGTAGACTTTACATCTGTAACATAAAAAACAAACCTGATACAGTACAGTAACAGTTATTATTTTTCTCCGTCTAACAGTCACGGTACAGCCTAAACCGTACATGGTGGGGGGGTGGTAACCTGGCTTCTCAACAGTGCTCAGCGGAAGCATGTCTTTGCCTATATGATATGCCACTGCAGGGCTCCACACTAACTTTTTGCCTTGGTTGCACTGGTGCGCCTAACTTTTTTATTTAGGTGCACCAGCACACAATTTAGGTGCACCCAAATTTTTCCTCACGGCGCCGTTAACGCCACAATTTCAAGGTTACCTTTTTATCACGCTCCATAAACATTCATTTATATTATGTAAATGATTTTAAACAAGAATAAGGTGTAGGTAAATACTTTTTAGTTGAAACACAATCATACTGCATATAAAAATAAAAATGTAAAAAAGTGCTTCACTGAGCTGCCAAACTAAAACATTTCAAAAGGTATAATAGAGGATTTTCCCGAATTTTAGAAAAGAACCGCCCTCTCCACTTTTTGAAAAAATGCACATGCACAACACACTACCTGCTCCCGAGAGGGAACGTCTATTAAACATGTGCACGAGAGAGCGTGCACGAGCCTAGTTCTCCTCGTGCACGCTCTGTTTACAAGTTGCTGTCGGCATGGCTCTACAAGCCGACTTTCCAAAAGAAGATTTGCACTTTTTCCACTATGTCAGACTCGCCACCGGTAAATGGAAATCTATTTAGGACAAGCATCTCTATAGCTAACGTTAGCATGGTGCAGGCCAACAAACAAGCTATCGCCGAGAGCGAGGAGACAGCGGTCGGAGGCTTTTATATACTGTCTATGGTCGGAGGCCGTGGCCGTCTGCTCGCTGACCTGTCAGCGACCACTATACCTTTAAGTAAAACATTTCAAAATAGATCAAAGTGCTTCCCTGAACTGAGATCAAATATTTCATGGCTCAAAGTCTTATAGCCCCCCCCCCCCCCCCCTGCTGTCCTCTGCCCCTCAGATGGACAACACCTGTAATTTGGCCTTCTTCCCCTTTAGCCTTGCCTAAACCAATGACAGTACCAGCTTGCCACACTCCCTAGCATCAAAATTCAAAAAAAAAAAAATCTAAATTCTCCAAACTGCCCCCCCTCACACACACACACACACGATTCTTATCAGATCTTCCACTAGTCCAGGACTAAAAATCATATCTCTGTGGACTAAGTGGGCTAAATGTTCCGTTTTAAGTCAAAGCCACTTTTCACAAGCTCTTTTATGAAAACAGGTTGTGATTAAAATAAAATGCAGACAGCTGGTTTACTTCTCAGTTTGAAAATATACAGCTGCAACACATGTAAATGAAAAGTATCTGAAATAAAAAGCCTAAGATACATTTATCTCTGAGAAAGCTCCTTCACTTGTTATCAACAACAATAACAGATTAAAAGAGAAAGAAGGCGCCCAGATAGCTCAGTCGGTATATATAGACGTTTACTCCTCGACGCAGCGGGCCAGGTTCGACTCCGACCTGCGGCCCTTTACTGCATGTCATTCCCCCTCTCTCTCCCCTTTCATGTCTTCAGCTATCCTATCAAAATAAAGAGAGAGAGAGAGAGAGAGAGAGAGAGAGAGAGAGAGAGAGAGAGAGAGATGGACTGAAGCGTATGCTACTCACAGAGTGACGGCTGACTCACTATGAATGGGTCCAGCACGGGTCGAATGCTTTGGCGGGTCAGCGGCGTTACACACGTCTTGTGTATGAAATGTCTGTATCGTCACTGCGCTGCATTTTGCAGGCTCCGTCTGAAGTTAGTTGCATTCAATAACTTCGTCTGTGTTTTTCGCCGTGCGGCGGCCGCAGCAACACTGTTAGCAGCGGAAACACTGCTACAAATACAGGTTTCCCTCTCATGCTTAACGATATACAGCTGTGTTAATAACAATTAAAACTGTAAACAAATGTCGCAGTGTAAACCGATGCAGTGTCTCTCGTGTTGCACGGTGGCCGTGTGTGTGAATGGGGGCGGGTCTGCGCGGAGGTGCGACGGGGCTGCGCGGAGGTGCGGCGGGGTTGCGCGGAGGTGCACCGGTGCGACCTACAGAGATGGCAAAAGTACTCATTTCTCATACTTAAGTAGAAGTACAGATACTTGTGTTAAAAAATACTCTGGTAAAAGTAGAAGTACTGATTTAACTTATTTACTCAAGTAAAAGTAACAAAGTACAGGCTTGGAAATGTACTTAAAGTATAAAAGTAAAAGTAGCCTTGCGAATGACAACCATTTTTTATGCAAAGCTACCTGGACCACAAATGTTACTAGAGTGCAAGTTGAGAAACCTCAGTAGACATGGAGACAAGGCTCTTTATATGCCATTGTCTACATTTTAAATGGATGTCTGCCAAAAGGCCTAAAACATCACATATATGATTATTGTGACAGAAACTGGGACTCCAGGTTAATAAGATGCTGACTGAGTAGCAAGATATGAATTCAATTGTGATTCTGTAATAATTCACAGATCCAGTTCCATTTTTAATCTTCCGCTTAACATTTAAAGGAATCTACATGTAAGTTCTGCATACTTTTAGAGTACAACTAACCAGTGGTGTGTCTATTTTTTTGTAGTGAGTATACTGTGATTTTCCCCTCCCAGCCTCATACTCGCCTGTCCCAGAGCGACACCCCATACAGTTGTACTGTGACGTTTCTGAATAAGTATTGATGGCGTTTATTTAAAGTCCTGGAAAAACACCACTTAGAGTTGAGGAAAGATGAGACAGATTTAACTTTTTGAGAAACGCAACCGAACCTGAACGCAACAGGACATCACATCACACAAATAAGCCGTTTAACCGACACCCCCCCACTGCCACACAAAACCATGACTAATAATTAGCATCATCATACAACTTTTGTATCGATTAGCAATAAAATCTGCTAAGGGCCTACATTTACTCAAAAGTGTTTTGTTATGAAATAGCAATCTTCAACACCATGGCTAACAAATGCACAAAAAGCAGACGAAAGGAGAAAAAAGCTCCACTTTTCTATTTTAGTTAATTATCTGACCATTGCTAACTAACATTACCATATAGTAATTTAATTGTGTAAAGCAATGCATATTTAAGATTTAAGAATTTACTCTAATATTGCATAGTCATTGACCTTATGAAGGCCGGGAGTTCTCACTGTCTCTCTCATCATCTGAAACAAGGAAATATAAACATTGTATTCTGTTTACTGCAGTACTCAGACACACAGGTACACACACACATAGACACACAGACACACACACAGGCGCGCGCGCACACACACACACACACACACAGGCACGCACGCACGCGCGCACACACACACGCGCGGTATCATATAAGCTACTCTCACTTACCAGGTAACTTCAACGTTGCGGTGGCAGCTGCAGTATCACCCGACGTGGCAGCAGCTTCAGGGACAGACTTTTGAAAACACTGAAATAGTGTTATTTAGGTCTGTTTAGTAACGTTTCATATCTCGTTACTTATAAAACGTTGTTCAAACTTTAGGAAACTAGTTGCGAGAAAGGAAAAACCGCGCAAAGAATGCAACTTGTTGTTGCTTAGTAACGTTAAGTGACTTCACGTCAGATCCAGGGCACAGCCACGGAAGCCCCCAAGGTCCAAATCTCAGAGCTTCCGAACACAGACGGGGTGAATTTATGAATGAAAATGAGAACGTTCTGTCACAAACAATGTTGTTACGTATCATCGCGCTTTTGTAAGTGGGTAAGTAACGAGCCACTTTTGTAAAACGTAAGGAGTAGAAAGTACCAGTATTTGTGTTAAAAATGTAAGGAGTAAAAGTAAAAAGTCGGCACAAAAATAAATTGTAAAGTAAAAATACCTGAAAAATCTACTTAAGTACAGTAACGAAGTATTTGTACTTCGTTACTTCCCATCTCTGTCAGTGATGTATTACCCTTGTGTTTTGTGGCTCCGTCTTTGAGCTTGTAGTAGGCACATTCTGTACCATTATCGTAGCATGCGCCTATATCCTGCGTTACCTGCGCCTAGTTTGTTCTGTCTTGGATTTTGGACTTTACTCTTGTTTTTTTTTTTTCGCTTGTGGAGCTTGTACCTGTTTTGACACCACAACGTGCCTTTGTTTTAATAAATAATAAAGATATATTCTGTCTTCATCTTGACAGTATGGGTATGAAAGAAATTGAACTTGGTTGAATAGCAATAATGGTCTATTATTTTCCGGTGTTTTGGGATCAGTAGCCTATGGCAGGTTCATTATTGTCTTGGACAGGCTATTTATAATTAATGGAATATCTATAGTTCAATAAATGGTGATGGATGCAGTTTGGTGTGTGGCGGTTGACTTTGACTGAAAACTTCACTCTGGAAAATTTGTCAGCACCCCCAATTCAAAATATGTTCCCGCGGCTCTGAAAAAGGTCCCTTCAACCTCCTCCTATCCAAATTGCCATCTTTACAAGAGGAAAAAGGGCCAGTCCAGAATGTTTAAGGTCTAGAATTGAAGTTGGGTGTGAGATCTACATTCCTGTGCAGACAACAGCAAGGACAATGGACAGTGCTTACTTCTTCATGAATACTCAAGAAGTCCAAAGAAGTGTTCTTCCTGGATGGACTGGCTAAAATACACTGCTGCAGAGAAGTGTAATTCCACCACAATCTAACATTACCTGCCTGTCATTGATGCCAGTCCAACAGACTTAAACACGGTGCACACCATCCTTACACGTTCCATAGCTATAGCAGACAAACTAAAGCTGAACTAAGCCCAAGAGATTTGTTGGACAAACAAAACATTTCAGGAACGACTTGTCCTTCGAATGGTGGAATTTCACACACACGTACCTGGCCTGTATTGGGAAGTGATTTGGAGATGCAGGATTTCAGGATGTCATGATAGAAGCTGAAGTTATTGCTGCAGGATCTGTGGAGGGAGTCATATCTGGACATCAATACAATTGAAGCATGTGTCCACACAAGTTAATGTGTGAAGCCCTACAGAGACTTCGCTGGCAGGCATATTTAGACATTCTTCCGGAAGATGGATTTGAAGCTGCTGTCAAGACAGCTGTTGATCTGCAGACAGCTTTCCCTGGTGAAGAATTTGATGATCTGGTAATATCTGAGAACTTTCAAAAGGTAATGAAAGGGTATGAAGATTTAATTAAAGACAACACCATCAACAAGACAGTCCACTTTTGGTGCACATACATTGCAATGGTTGAAGATCTTATCCTCTTCATCAGAGAAACACGAGAGGCAAACTGGAGTCTCCACCTAATCAAGTGTGCGTTCCATTATGCCATGGTTCTTCTGTTATGACTGGATCAACTATGCCCGCTACCTGTCAACGTACTGGATGGAAATGGTCAGTTTAGGGTACACTCATTCAAACATACAGTGAACTGCCCAGCTCCAATCAGGGGATTCTGCCACCCAAAGACAGCAAACATATGGCTTTGCTTACAGAGCATGTGATCAAGTCATCAAACAAACAGCAAACCGTGACTCCAAAACTAAAGGTGGACTGACTGGGTTTTCTCTTTCAACCTGTGCCACAAGTCAACTTATGAAAATTACATTTACGATAATAATGCGGAGACTTTGCTGCTGAAGTAGGAATCCTTTCTGGATTGACGTTACTTTACCTCATCAAGATATGGATTATTAAGTTTTAAATATGCTTTACTGAAAGGAGAATCGTGTAAAGGCATGAGGTAAGCTGACAACAATAGATGTTAATATATGATGACTGACAGCAGGATTCAACATGGCTAATGTTTGGGGAGCTAAGGTTAGGTGGTGAAAATGTAACATTACAGTCAATGTAGGGGTAATATTAACGACGTGTTAAAAGCAACTGTTATAACATTAGCTAACGTTACTAAACATCCTATTTGAGGTCAAAAATAATTCAAACAATGTTTGCTGTTCATAAATGCTGTTAAGAGCTAGCTAGCAATCACCAATAACTGACATCTCAGCCAGTCCGTTATATGATCTATCTATATCTATCACCTAATGCTGGACCAATTTCAAAGATTGTTTGAAATTGTTGAAAAACACTAACCTTTAACACCCCTAACACTAATGTATCAATGGTCAATCAAATGGTTTTCACATGAAAAAACACTGAGAAAACATTTTACTAATACTTTACTATAAAAATGTGAAATTCATGAATGGAACTGAGTCAGCAGATCTTAAAGGAGAATTCCGGTGGATTTCAACCCGTAGCTCTGTTGTTTGTAAATTTGTAAATTTTGTATTGTAAATTCTCCTTTAAGTTTGAGTTGAATATTTACAGTTCTTATAGTAAATGATGAGAGAGATGAGCTGAAATTAACATTTCAATTTTATTGAATCAGTTATCAGATGTTTATATGCACTGAATGTGGCCAATTCGGAGCACCCGGAGGAAACCCTGAGAGCTCCAGTCCTGCCTCCTATCCAGGTAACCTCCTGCTTCACTGGCCCCTGTCCCTCCATCACGAAGGGCGGAGGCCAGTGGACGAGGTGGAGACGTGGACGTAAGGTAGGACTGGAGCTCTTTGTGGCATTAATTTTGAAGGAAAACAACACTCATTTCCTTCAAGGTGAATACTATGTTTAAGATGATGTTTTTTTATATTAATATTAATTAAATGTGGGAGAAACACTCGGAGCGCCCGGAGAAAACCCTAACATTGTATACACAATTTTTTTTACTTTTTAACACCATCCCTATTTCCACATTTGCAGATATTGGCGATGGCTTTACCCACGGATGAGATGAACCTGCCGATTCTGCTACACTTTTTTGATGACTTCAACAGGTGATCTTTGACAAAGGAGGCAATACAGTTTTCCAGTGCTGGTTCACCTATATTCATGGAGACCAGGATGTTTTCTGCATAGCCCCACTTCTTACACAGCTCTTGGAAAATGGCCTTGTCAATGGTTTTCAATGTTTTTGTGGTGATCTCAAAATCGACACCCTCGACTTCGGCCCATGTTTTTTCAATCAGACGGTTAACGATATCCTCGGTTTTTGCAGCGGTGCAGTCCAATTTTGCCTTCTTGAATGTCCGTGAAACCAGCTTATGCACAATTATTGCGATGCACACTTTGTTTGTTGATGTCTTTGCTCTTGCATCCTCACCTGCCTCTGGTGACTGTGTTGGTGTGATGTGTGTTGGTGACTGCGACCCATTTTCAAATCGGTCTAGAGCTTGTTGACTGTGGCCACCGACCCTAGTGTTCAGCCACCATCTCAGAAGTCCCATGAAACTCCACATTTTGTTCTGTATGTCGGCATCAATGTCTGGACGTAACTGAGGAACTGGCCTGCAAAATGCCTTTTTGTTAATTGGTCTTAAGATAGTCTTGCGCACTATCCCAGGTGAGAAGTGATTGGAGAGGAGGTCACGAAGTGCCTGTTTGAATATCCAGTCTTTACCAGTGGAAAACTTCTTGAGCCGCTGTAACAGTTTATCTTCTTTTCCAGCCTGTGTTTTTTTACCATGCAGTGGCTGAAGCAGAGAGTCAATGTCCTCTAGGAGTGACGGCACTGACTGCCCGCTTCCAACTTTGGAATCCTGGTGGAATTTGGCCTTCAGTTGCACCAATATACGATATATCCAAGTTTTGACAAAGTTCTTTGCAAAAAAGGTGTTGATCTGGATCCTTATTTCTTCCATAGAAGGTTCACGCTTCGTCTTCTCTTCTGTCTTGTCCAAACTCTTGGAAATTGTATGTATGTATTTTGCAAAACTTGAAATCTCCTGCGAGCTTTCACGTTTCAGTTGCTCATACTCTAGGTCTGGCACTTCATCCAAAAGAGGTTCCATTATCTTACTCATCTCCTCCCTAAGTATATCTTCGACAGCTGTTGCTGTCTCAGAGCTGTCCTTTGATGAGACTTCCGGGGTTTCTAGTTCAATAGTTGGAACTGGTGACTGAGTGCTGTCATTTATGTCATCTGTCTCCACATCTTCCAAAATCATTTCACGGTAGAAGGTGGTCAGATTTTGTCTCTGCCTACGTGGTCGAGGTGTGCACAAGATTGTTATCTTGGATGTAAATGACTTCAACATTTTGCAGGTATGACTAACCATAGCATTTAATCTGTGTGGAGGAGTGACATGCTGCATTATTTCAGGCACTCCAGTGTGCTCAGTAGTGGAGAGGGCAGAGTTGACATTTTCTGCAACCTCTTTAGCAACCAAGTTTGTCAAGCCTTTTGAGCTGACACATGGGGTGTCTAAAACCTTGCCAAAACACCAAGAGAGCATGTTGCCCATACTGAACCGAACACTCTCTTCAGTCACGACTACATTTTTGCTCTTAGCCTTCAACAAGGCTGCTGACACCGATCTTATTATTTCCAAAATTAGTTCTGCCAACAATATTTCAGTGGCAATATCAGGGGTGCCTAATTTTAACAACCTCCATTGTTCCGTTGTAATCCTTCTAAAAAAGGATTCAATTGCTGGTAGAACAGTATCTATGTTAATCTCCGGCATTTCCTCAGCCTGTGGTTTTTCTGGTGTAGACATTATGATTCTTGCTGTATTTCTAATCTTGATTATTTTCAATGCAATGTATCTTGATTATTTTGATGCAATGTATTGGTTCGTAATATGCTAGCACGCTGCTCCGGTCTCGCTCACGTAGTGTTTCCAGTAGGAATTCCCTGTAAGAATGAAGACAAGTTGGATGATCCTTGCATGACAAAGAGAAAAGTGCCAAAGCCATCAAAGGAATTCTAGAATCTGATGTCACATCAAAGGATTCAGAGTCAGGATCAAGGGAACTGATTGTTCCATAAGCCCCACCCACAAGTGCATCCAAATTGTCTGCTGCTTAGCAACCGTTGCTAGGCATTGGCAGAACCCTATGGCAGGTTTCAATAATAATAATGATAATAATAATATTGTTTTAGATTTAAAACGCAAGACAGAAGTGAAAAATGGAGCTCATTGGATAGAGAAATGATATCCTTTGCTGATTGTATCAATGCATTATATGATAAATATATGATATACCAAGTATGTATTACTGTACAATATAGCAACAATCGTTATACTTTTTGTACCATTAAATTGCAACCTATTTTTGGAATAACAAATCCTAAATTTAAAGAAGAAAAAAGAAACAATTTATACATTTGAATATTTAACAAGACCTCATGAAGCCATATAATGTAATGTTTCAGTAGAAAGAATGTTAATTTTCTCTAAAAAAACAAAAAAAAAATTGTAGAAAGAAAATCATTTTCTGTGAAAAATGTTTTACTATACCATTTTATGACTTTTCATGACATTCTATACTTGACATACTTTACAGCATGGTGGCTCAGTGGTTAGCGCTTCTGCCTCACAAGTTAGCAGTGCAGAGTTGGATACCCGGTCCAGGCAGGGCCTTTCTGTGTGGAATTTGAATGTTCTCCCTGTTTTTGGGTGGGTTTCCACTGGGTGTTCCGGTTTCCTCCCACCACAAAGACATGCATGTTAGGTAACTAGGACTACAGTTGAAAATTAGCCATCTGGCTAACACTGGCGCATTTACAGAAATGTTGATGAATGTGCATTATCCTGATAAAATAATAAGATATAGAAATATTTTTTGGACATACTATACTTTGACTTTTTATGACATTTTTCAATATACTATACTATGACTTTTTTGACATTCTATTCACCTTATTCTTCGCCCGTTCTATTTCCCATGATTCATAGCGGGTTCAACTGACTAAACGGTTTTCTACTTCCGGTTGAAGTGTTTGTTTACATACGCTAGCGCTAGCTAGTGTAACGGCTACGGTGATAGTTTTTAAAGTTATTAAAGTAGTAGATAATTGTTCGGTCAAGATGGGAAGTAGTCGGTGGCTACACACCGCCGATGAAATCTCAAAAGATCATGAAGACGACCGTATCAGAGTGCCACATCCTTCATAATTGACAGGTTGGGTGGATGACATGAAGCTATGGCCAGGAGTTTGCCATATTGATATCATTAATTATTTAATCTTTTCGGAGAGTGTAGATCGTGAGGAGATGCGCAATTACAAAAGCACCAAGGCCTTCAATTACTTATATAGTAATAAAGTCGGGCGCATCTTTTTACTGAAGCACGGAGACTATGTATTTTTGAAAGCAGATGTAGACAGGAGTCAAAATGCTAACCAGCCTAAGCTTATTGCTTGGGTTATGCTGCAGCAGTCAGGGGTGATAGAGACTGTCGGATGTTCATGTATTGCTGGATTAGGGAGATCGTGCAGTCATGCAGCCGCTATCCTTTGGAAGGTATGAAGAACATTTTTTTACTTTTGTTTTTATCTGTGATTTAATAAAAATAATGTGATCAGATCACTCTTGATGAATGTTTTTTCGATTTAGTTTAGCGATGTGGTGAAGACAAAATCTGAAACACATGGCAAATGGATATAGATCAGACTCTGGTAACGGATTAGGTGAATGTGCTCATTACAGGTTGAGAATGCAGTTACTACCGGGAAGACAGGGCTTGCATACAGATGAGCAGTGCAGGTGGAATGCAGGGACAGTCCGGAACCTTGAGCCAAAACGACTGAGGGACATAAACTTCAGCCACCACAGGGCTGGGGATGAATTTAGCATTAGGGTGTCAGGTGCTCAGCCACTACCAAACACCCCACAATATATGTCACATGCAGAATTTATAAATAATGTAGATAAAGACCCAACAAAGCCACTTTTCCTGTTAAAAAACAGTCTATTGGGCAAGTGTTACAGTGTAAAACCAGTAGTGCACCCCTGTAGCCTTGCAAATACAGCAATAGATGCAAGATTTTTAAGACCCCATCAAACCCATGCCGGTTCTGATCTCACATGTGAGACATGTAAAAGTTTCTATGAGTTGTATGTTCAAGTGAGCAGTGCACAGGCTTCTACGTTAGACTCAGAAACAAGGGAGCAGAGTTCTTCCGATTTGTGGCACAATGCAAGAAAATTGAGATGAACTGCAAGTTTAGCTAAAAAGGTTCCTTCTAGAGCATCCACCAATCCCGATAAGTTCATGGCAGAGCACCTTTACCCCTCCTTTCGTGGCAACTATGCCACAAATTATGGTAAGGAGAATGAGGTTGTTGCTGGTAATGCACTTCGAGAGCAAGGTATGAGTATTACACATAGGGGCATCATGGTTAGTGTCACAGAGCCATGGTTGTCAGCCAGCCCAGATGGGGTAATTGACTTATCTGTCCTACTCGAAATAAAATGTCCCGTCCCAAGTAAACTCCATTCTTCCCTTTTGGATCAACTTGACCATAACTGCAGTGATATCAAGCTAGTAGATGGAGTAGCACAACTTCAGAAAACAGGTAGCCGAGGATATTACATGCAGGTACAATTAGGCATGTTTTGTGCCGGTCTGAAGATGGCCAAATTGTTTATCTGGAGCCCAAATGACACCGTTATGTTCAATGTACCATTTGATGAGCCCTATGTTCTGGAGAGGGTAGGACATCTGAAGAGATTTGATTTCTCAACAATGTTGCCCCAGCTTGTGGATGAATTTGTTGGTCAGCGACTGAAACTGCAGAACAGATACATGAGCATAATGAATTCATAGACAATATCCCTCAAGCGTTTTATTCAAATGCTGCTGCTGTTAACAGTATGAAAACTCATTTTTTTACACAATCAATTTCGTACATTTAAAAATGCTGAGCATAAGTATTGTACATAAGTGAATATTTATAAATACAGAATGTTGTTCATGTAAAATTGTATGCAAATCTGTTAAGGCGAGACACTACAGGTGAATAGGGTAAAACATTTAAATAATAGATATCACCATGAAACTTCCTCAGTTGATTACTTACACAAGTATATAAAAAAATGTATTACAAGTTTTTGAAATTTTTATGTTTAATTATGCAAATTCTACATTATGTCATTAAATATGCGCGATTTTGCATATATTTTCGGTAGATAGATCTGAACATATGATAAAGCCAGGTGCAAAATTCTTTTTTCATTTTGTTTACACACAAGATGCAAACAAAATTACAGAGGGGTTTCAGGATATCTGCTTTCATTACCTAGGAAATCAAAATATACTGTCCATAGCCTTAAAAAATCGATTTTCGCCATGTTTTTTTGATTAAAATGTCACATAAATCAGGCCAGGAATGATTTATTAACAAATCCCTCTGTAAATATCTTAAGAATACTGCCAGGTGTATAAATGGAAAGTTTGGTGTATATAGGTGCTACATAGGCTGAGAAGTATCTACCGGAGAACGACAAAAAACTCATTTTGAGAAAACGGCATTTAAAGATTTAAATAGGGGATTTTAATGCATTTCTATTGGAAAAAAATGATAAATGATAAATGCTCAGGCCCTTAGTACTAATACTATAGAATATCTCAAGCTCATGAAAAGTGATTATTTAGTAACATGGCAGCAATATAAGGCCTACAACTGCAGTAACTCAATGAATTAACATTGGCGTATCATGCACAAAGTTGCAGACAAAACCCACGCTAGACAGTTATATGGACGTGGTTCTCCTAGGAGACGGGACAGCAGCTCCACTGGCAGCTAAATATGGATCTGCCTGCCACAGCCTGAGTACTCACAACCACTTTAGATCCCAAAAAGTACACATTTGTTTAGTATTATATAGTAATTATACAAAAACTGTTGTGTAATGTAATTGTTTTGTAATATAGTGTGCTGTATCACATTCAGTAAATATAGTATATAAGTGACACCTATATATTTAATATATGACATGTAGGCTGAATTTCTGGACATCTGCTTTGAGAGAGAGAGACCATACCTGTTACTCTCCGTTGGTGTCTCTGATTTTAACAACGTTTTAACATGAAGGCCAGGATTCCCCAACACTTAGCTAAGTAGTAGTAGTAGTAGTAGTAATCTGCTACAGAACCCATGATTCTGCGGATCGATACTAACTTTAATCCCTGCGCAATTATGACAAATTAAACCACTGATCAGTCCATTCAAACGCACTACATGAACTATCAGCCACTGCTGTGTGTGCTCTCATTACCTCCGCTGTCTGTTTTCAGAACGACAGTTTACACATCGTCGTACTATGTGATGACATTTTATCATCTGCTGTCTTAGTTTGTAATCCACTGTGTCTTCTTGCTAATAACAACTGTTTTCATCTTCTCTGAGATGATTTTTGACGCATTGTTTTCATTTGGAGCTTCCGCGGAAATCTCAGAGCATGTCACGTGACGATTCTGAACGAATTAAGTTGTCAGAAATTGGCATCAGCCAATGAGATTGTGCATTTAGAGTTAAATCCGCCCTTTTACTTTCACGATTGGTTGCTCATGAAAAGGAAATGACCATATTTGGATCCGATAGCATTGTACAGCAGAGAGAGAGCTTTCCAACGGTGTATGACATGACAGGGTGCAGACAGCAATCGCGGAGCAGCGCGATGATTTAAAACGCCAACTTTTGTTGAATTTAGGCAAAATTTACCGACGCAAACACACAAAGTATAGTAATATAAAGACCTAAACGTGTATTTCAGACTTTTATTCACCACAAGTCTGAAAGAATACATGTTATTGAAGACAAATAGCCCAAAATCTCAAAATTGACCAGTGAAAAAAAAAACGATGTTTTTGCCTTCCGTGTCTCGCCTTAAAATCTAGAGAGTAAATTTAAACAGTAAAAAATTACAAAAGGCAGTGAGTGTCAATATGAAATATACAGGAGCAATTTATGTAGATGTGTAAAGTGTGTGTGTCTGTGTGTGCGCGCAGATGCAACTACATCAGAACATCACCGTTGTCACTTATCACTCACGGATGAGATCACCCCTTAAGTTAGCGAGGGCCACACAGATTCTGAGGATTTTTTCAATCTTGGGTGTCATGTTTATTGGTACCACTTGAGACAAGATCTTGTACACTTTAAGTCGCCCGATTGCCCTCTCAACATGAATCCGTACATTTGCAATCCTGCGAGTTGCTGTGACTTGTTCCTCAGTTAGCACCCCCTCTAGTAAAAGCAGGCAAAACCAATTTAACTCTTCTTTCAAACAGTAAATCACGAATCAAGAACCCACGATCTGCCATGACTTTGTCTCCAGGCTTTAAATAGTCCAAGATACCAGAGTTCATAGTGATATATTTGTCACTGGCACGTCCTCCATATCCAGTTGAGATAAACATGATTAAGCCACATGGGGCAACAGCAACAAGGTATTTGATTGTGTTATGCGAGTAGTAATGGCTGTAGGACTCCCCTCTAGAGTCAAGATTTTTCGCCTTCTGTAACAAACTTTCACTGCAATCAATGACACAGGTGGTATTGGGAAAGCTTTTCTTGAATGCAGTTGGCATAGTGGCCTTAATGGTTTCGCTTGGGAGCCAGACAATAAGAGGGCGCAAGACCTCCTCCATTTTATCAATCCAGAATGAGATAACCTTACTGGCAACACTGAGACACATGAAACTGCCTACCAAGGTCACCCAGCACACAATTTAATTTCAATTTTATCAGTGTCATTAGTATCTGATCACGCACTGACAAAACAAAAGCCCTTTCAGCAAATGCATCTAAGGTGGAAACAAGAGAGTTGAAGGTTTCCAGTGAGACTCCAGTGTAGAGGAATGAATCGGCATCACTCTGAAGCATGGAGTAGCTGAAATCTTCAGTTTGCGTTGTGGCATCTTTGGCTGTCTCCTCAACACCCTGCTGTTCACCATAGTTGTGGTCCCTAAGCGATGGATCTTCCCACTGGGTGGAAACAGTGCTGTGTGATGGTTGTGGCACCTCAGGTATGCCCTCATCCTCCTAGTCTGTCACTTCTGCTGCTGCTGTAAAAACAGAGCACATAGGCTACATGTCAAACTATACAGTTTCTGTCCATGTTTCTCACACTGACAACATTAGAGTAAAAGCTTATGATAAATGGTGATGGAAGCTCTTCCTCGCTCAAGCTAACAACTACCTGGCCCACATAACGAAAGCAGCTAGCTCTATGATAGCCTTCAGTGGACTTCATAGCACTAAACCTACAGTAACATTCAGTAGACAAAAGCATAAACCATTAATGGCCATGTTTTTAACACATTTACTCTATCCAGCGACATAATGGGCATATTGTTCATAAAAATGTAGGTTAGACTGCCCACAGATAACACGAATATTTTTTGTAGCAGGCCGGTGGAGCTGGTAAAAAATGTAAACAAACGGAGGTAGCTAGCTAACTAGGTGAGCTGTAAAATGGTGCTATCGCTAACCAGCTACACAATTCAACATTGAAAGTGGCTTACCTGTCGCTTCGACACGAACAATTGTACGTCTCTTCTTCACCACTGGTCTGTCATATCCAAGGTATAATTCAGGGTTGGGATCGTCAGCCGTGGGGCGTTTGTCAACAAAATGGTGCGAACAGACATACACCTTTTTCTGTGGATGCTTCCGTTTTAGCGCAGCTAACCACTCTAAACGTCTACTCTCTGGCATTGAATGTAGCTGATACGGAACCGGACATGGGCATTCTCTCCTTCTTATCTTATGATCGAAGCACTCAGTTCCTAAAACGTTTTTTATCTTCTTTGAATTGTTAAAACAACCAACAACCGCACATGTGGAGCCTGAACTCATTTCTCTCGCTGCTAGTACAGGTAGGGTCTACCGCTACTAACCGAAAGTAGGGAACCGGAGTCGTTGTCATGGCGGCGCGCATTGTTTAGAGCAGAATAAGGTGAATACCATGGCTTTTTTATTTGAGTTGTGAGTTTAGAACAATTGGAGCTCATTGGATAGATAAATGGTATCCTTTGTTGATTGTATCAATGAAATAATTATATGTATATGTATTTATTATATCATATGCACCAGTGCTCAAATTATCTTTTTGTCTTTAAGGGCGTCTCTCTATCTCATAAAAAGAAGTTTGCACACCCCACACATAGCCTAAGGCTATACAATTAAATAGCTTAGGCACAAGTGGCGCTTTTGCACAGTATGGGCCCTATTTTAACGATCTGAAACGCAAGTATCAAACGCAAAACGCAAGTAGCTTTGTGGGCGTATCTCGGGCGCTGTTGCTATTATACCGGCGGGGATAAATGAGTCTTGCGCCCGACACAAATCTAAAATGGGTTGGTATGAAGTAGCTAGGTGTGGTTTGGGCGTAACATGCAATAAACCAATCACAGCGTCATCTCACATTCCCTTTAAGAGCAGGCGCGCTTGTTCCATGGCGGATTGCTATTATGACGGCGATTTTGCCTGGCGCACGCCGGGAGCGGTTCACAGCCGAGGAGACCGACGTTCTCGTCAGGGCTAGAGTGGGAGTTGTCCGAGATGTGACAAAGTAATAAATGTCCGTCTTGACCGGGTGGCGATGTTGCTGCGGCCTCTCGGGCGCATCTCCTCAAGTCTGGAGAGGATTGCTGCAGCCATGGAGCGTGGGCCTCCAAACGCACCACCTGCTCCTGTTGTGACTTTAGACAAGCGCCACTGACTTTAGACTAACGCCACTGACTTTAGAATAGATTTTTCCTGGTCAGTGGCAGAATTGTTTTCTGAAACTGCAAAATAGCACCAGGGAACGTTTGCGCCTGAACACGCCTCCTCTTTTCGCAGAACCACCCCCGGGAGCGCAAGTTCATTCCCTAATTTACCGATGTGCGTCTGTGGAGGGAAAAGTCTGCTGTGCGTCGGGTGTAAAATAGGAATGATACATGCGTCGGTGTACAAAGTCAATTGCGCTGGGTGCAAGATAGGGCCCCATATGCGCACGGTAGACCTAGGCTATAACTTGACACACGCACACAACAGACAAGAGATTTTTTTTTACTACATAATGGATTCCTTTTAGTTAATTTCAATATTATTGATTGTAATAGTCCATATTCCATTTCAATTTCGCAATACAAAGAAATAAACTAAACCATTTAGCCTGAGTGTCATTCTCAATTTTACAATGAAATAAAATGTAACTCCTTTGAACTAAACCACCGTCTCAGATATCCTCAGTGTCAAACACAATAATGCATGTAGTCTTTAACTTATACACAGGGAAAATGCACTAACTGGCAGAAATTAATAAAGCCATTGCACAGACGAACTATGTTCTAGGCTTATAATGTAGGCTACATGTAGTGATAACAACACCCGGGTGTTCAGTAGTCTCAGTTTTACAGAGACAAAACAGACCAAACTGCCCTGCTCTCAGCTGGCTGGGGCCTGCGTCCAGGAATCCATGATGCTGATGTCCGGTGTCCACTCTTAATCCGTGACTGGAAAAACGGCACGGGGTTACATTTTTCAATAGGAGGTCCATTCAACTTTATTTGTAACAAGCAGACTGTGTCATTACAGCGCTGTGAAGACATTCTCCATTTTTAATTTGTCAGCATAGGCTACTGTTGTGCGTTATTTACGGTGATCAGAGATGGGAAGTAACGAAGTACAAATATTTCGTTACTGTACTTAAGTAGATTTTTTAGGTATTTTTACTTTACTTTACTATTTATTTTTGTGCCGACTTTTTACTTTTACTTCTTACATTTTTAACATAAATACCGGTACTTTCTACTCCTTACGTTTTACAAAAGTGGCTCGTTACTTACCCACTTACAAAAGCGCGATGATACGTAACAACATTGTTTGTGACAGAACGTTCTCATTTTCATTCATAAATTCACCCCGTCTGTGTTGGAAAACTCTGACATTTGGACTGTGGGGGCTTCCGTAGCCGTGTCCTGGATCTGATGTGTGGTCACTTAACGTTACTAAGCAACAACAAGTTGCATTCTTTGCGCGGTCTTTCATTTCTTGCAACTAGTTAGTTATCTAGAGTTTGAACTGAGTTTTATAAGTAACGAGATATGAAACGTTACTAAACAGACCTAAATAACACTACTTCAGTGTTTTCTAAAGTCTGTCCCTGAAGCTGCTGCCACGTCGGATGATACTGCAGCTGCCACCAACGTTAGCCGGCTAGTACTGTTACCTGGTAAGTGAGAGTAGCCTAGCTTATATGATACCGCGCGTGTGTGTGTATGTGTGTGTGTGCGCGTGTGTGTGTGCGTGCGTGCGCGTGTTTGTGTGTGCGCCCGCGCGCGCGTGTGTGTGTGCGTGTGTGTGTGTGCGTGCCTGTGTGTGTGTGTGCGCGCCTGTGTGTGTGTCTGTGTGTCTATGTGTGTGTGTACCTGTGTGTCTGAGTACAGCAGTAAACAGAATACAATGTTTATATGTCCTTGTTTCAGATGACGAGAGAGACAGTGAGAACTCCCGGCCTTCATAAGGTCAATGACTATGCAACATTAGAGTAAATTCTTAAATCTTAAATATGCAATGCTTTACACAATTAAATGACTATATGGTAATGTTAGTTAGCAATGGTCAGATAATTAACTAAAATAGAAAGAGTGGAGCTTTTTTCTCCTTCGTCTACTTTTTATGCATTTGTTAGCCATGGTGTTGAAGATTGTAAACAGTTTATTAAATACTTTTGAGTAAATGTAGGCCCTTATCAGCAGATTTTACTGCTAATCGATACAAAAGTTGTATGATGATGCTAATTATTAGTCATGGTTTTGTGTGGCAGTGTATGGGTGTCGGTTAAATGGCTTATTTGTGTGATGTGATGTCCTGTTGCGTTCAGGTTCGGTTGCGTTTCTCAAAAAGTTAAATCTGTCTCATCTTTTCTCAACTCTAAGTGTTGTTTTTCCAGGACTTTAAATTAACGCCATCAATACTTAAACGTCTGTTGCCCGTGTACAGTTCGTATTCAGAAACGTCACAGTACCGACTGTCTGGGGTGTCGCTCTGGGACAGGCAAGTATGAGGCTGGGAGGGGAAAATCACAGTATACTCACTCCAAAAAATAGACTACACCACTGGTTAGTTGTACTCTAAAAGTATGCAGAACTTACATGTAGATTCCTTTAAATGTTGATTAAAAATGGAACTGGATCTGTGAATTATTACAGAATCACAATTGAATTCATATCTTGCTACTCAGTCAGAATCTTATTAACCTGGAGTCCCAGTCTCTGTCACAATAATCATATATGTGATGTTTTAGGCCTTTTGGCAGACATCCATTTAAAATGTAGACAATGGCATATGTAGGGAGACCAGGGACAGTTGTAACAGGGGACGGTTGTAACACCTTGAATTCCTCCAATCAGAAACAACCTAGAGTGATGACACTCACTGTGCTCGTGCTCTGTTAGTTTCCCTCCATTCTCCAAAAGAGGGAGCCACATTTGAAACTTCCTGACTGCCTTATCAACAAAAGGTTGTTTTTGAGGTAAAAAAACGTACTTTTCTTTGTGATGTACTTTTTTGGATGCTGTTATGAGATCAAATGTCTATGAATTCAAACAAGTATTATTAGAATCACAGTTTTGTAAGCTAAAAATAGAAATGGCTAACAAGTGTCAAACTAGCATTTTAGCTAGCTCACATGAGATGAAAACATGGCTGGTGACACTGGGACGGTTGTAACGCCACGTTACAACCGTCCCAGTATCTCAAACCAAGTTTCATTTATATATTAAAAACTTATCAAGCTAAAAAAAAAACTGCATAGTTTCCCTTTAATGTGCAAATCAAAAGTAAAATGTGCACTCTGCATTGCAAATTAAATGTAAAATGTCATCAAATCACATTTTAAGGTAATTATCTTTTTTATATAAAGATAGTCAGTGAAAATATGTGATTGCTTACAGCATGCCAAATATCAGAAAGAGGAAGACAGACAGGGGAGTCCCATTTCCTGTGCTGGAAAGAGCTTCAGATGAAATTAGACAGGGAAAGTCAGTCAGGGGAGTGGCCAAATCATATGGCATTTGCCATGTGACCCTGCACCGGTTCCACGAGAAGAGATCAAAGACGCTTCCTAGAGTTGGATACTGGACTCCGAAAAGGGTTTTCTCTCTAGGTCTGGCTCCAGTGCTGGTCCTGTAAAGCCTGGGCACACCAGGACTGCACGGATGGAAGGGATTTCTACACTTGCCACAACTGTGACTCGGACTAGGCCTACCGAGCCCCACCCCCCCCTCTCTCTGTTGTTGAGAATGTTTGAGTTCATGTTTAAACTTGTTTTTGGTGTTCTACCCAAAAAATAATTTTCTTGCATTACAATTTCTTTTTTGTCATGTAGTATGAAAAAAGTTAATCAATACTTAAACACATGAAATGAATAGTCATAATAACATGACTGTTAAATCATATTTTCCATTTTGAGTGATTCATTGTGTATATTTTAGACATGTTACAACCGTCCCTGACATGTGTTACAACCGTCCCTGTACACTGGGACGGTTGTAACAGTGGAGAGACTTTATTAAAATCCATTTTGCAACCTGTACATATTTCATAAAACCAATTAAATACATTCTTTCAGCAATTGATGGATTGAAGTTTATGATATAACAAATTGGTTATTCCAGTGTAAATGGTTTTTGAGGTATTGCTAAAAATTGCAAAAAGTGTTACAACTGTCCCTGGTCTCCCTACATAAAGAGCCTTTTCTCCATGTCTACTGAAGTTTCTCAGCTTGCACTCTAGTAACATTTGTGGTCCAGGTAGCTTTGCATAAAAAATGGTTGTCATTCGCAAGGCTACTTTTACTTTTATACTTTAAGTACATTTCCAAGCCTGTACTTTGTTACTTTTACTTGAGTAAATAAGTTAAATCAGTACTTCTACTTTTACCAGAGTATTTTTTAACACAAGTATCTGTACTTCTACTTAAGTATGAGAAGTGAGTACTTTTCCCATCTCTGACGGTGATAATCATCATGTGGATGAAAAGAGTAAGCACTGCCAGCATATTGGTCAGTCACATCGTAGCCTATTGATTACAATTTACGACGTATTTCTCCACTGCGTGTGCACACGTATATTTAATGTCTGTAATGGTGAGAGACCGCACAGGGGTGGATAGTGAGCGTTGTTTAAGATTAAATTACAATGCCACATATGGCAGACACCTTCAGATATGTGAGAACCCCTCAGATTTTTGACTTTTTTGATTTCATGGGAGCCAGTCCTCACTCTATGGGAGCTTGGCTCCCTCTGACTCCCACGTAATTCGAGCACTGCTTCAACACCTCTCTGGTCTCCAGTGAAACCATATCTTGGCAGTAGTTAGCTAACGTTTCTGCTTTTTGAGATAAAGTAGTGTTAGCAACGGATAGCTCCTTTGCAAAGCTAATATAGCAACCAAATTCAGGTTAATAAAACACGGTAATTATTAAACAAAGTATTCAAAACTACTTACATGTGGCTATAGTGTGACGGGCCTACTGCTTAGCAACAGTGTTGCAATGTCTGTTCAGATGACATGTCGACTGCTGTGTAATAAATTCGCTAGATTGCTTGTGAAGGATGAGTCACACAATAAAATATGAGTCAAACAAAACAATTGCGTTATAGTACACACAAATATTAAGACATTTGTGATATATATCAATAGTACAAAATACTGACCGAAATGTGTTTTAATCCAGTAACGTTATTTGACCTCTCAACTGTCACTGTGCCGTATACCACCCACCTCCGCTCAAATTGGACGCTGAATATACTTTGTTATAACTTCTACACATTAAATCTTCACAATATACGGCCATGCGATACACCATTTGAAAGCTTAGCCTCTCAAGATTAATTTAAGACCACACTCAAAGCATAAGATTTATAGAAGTTATAAAACTGTTATAAAGTTAAAGAAAATAAATTAATTCAGAATTACACTGCGCAGCTGGTGTGTGTGCATTCATACATTTTTGAGTATCCCTTTTTCCACAGACGTGATATAATCCCAAAAACTTTGTTTTCCTAAATCCACAAGAGTCCAAGGAAATTAAATATCTAAGCAGTTTAATCCAAAACCAGTTATTCGCCTCAAAATCTTAAAGTTTACAAGCCCCGAGTTACAAAAACAGCGATGCGCGATACCACTGCTGCGCTCTTCCAACGGGTCTCTCTCCTCCCTCCGGTCGTCTAACGGCCAATGACCGCGTCCATGTTATTCTCTGAAGCCTTAGGAATCAAACGAGACTGCCAATCCGTCACTCAGAGCCGGAGATTGATAGGTTTAACGCCGAATCGGGGCTCGGAGTAGAAATCGGACACGTGGGGCTTGATCGACATTTGCTTCAGCCAGTTAAAATTCCATGCTATGAAACGCCCCTAGCCATGTAGCCAATAAGAAGACGAGTCCATAGATATGCGATTTAGCATGAAAAGTTTAACCCTGTGATGGCTGGCTCTGTGTTTCAGCACAGACAGTGACTGTTACAATGCAAAGCCCTCCCTGACCAATTTATAATTACTTATTTCTATATATTTATGTATATAGTTATTTACAGTATGTGTGTGATTGATGTGGGTGTGTTTTTGTATTTGAGAAGTTTTGAATTTTGCACTTTTTTGGCTTTTTTCTTTGCACCTTTCAAGAAAAACGCACAGCCATATTTGTAGAAAATAAATCATATAAAATCAGTTTTTTGAGTCTTTTGGCTTCTGGATTTTTTCTGTAGTAAGCTGACACATGTGGCTAATGTCCTGAATTGTCTGCTACCTCTCAGATGTGTTCACAGCAGTGTATTTTAATCATATTACAGATGTATGACTTGGACGGAAATAAAAAAAACTCTATTCTAGCCTCTGTAGCTCTGTGTCAGTGAGGCCTAGAATCACCCTGACACTTGGAACAAAAACTTGAGAGTGTCAAAGTATATGGGAGCTGTACCACTTTTAATTTGGATATGCCGTTCAGACCAAAAAGCATGAAATTTCAGCCCTAGGATAACAGGTTGAACAGCTCCACTATATTCAGTATTTGCATAGGCTACCACTATTCTGACCAACAGGTGTTGACTGAAAATGACTGTTCATACTTGTTTCCTGCTGCTTGCAATCTAATTGGAGACGAACAGCCAATCAGAATTGACGCTGTGAAAATGTGAGCGAGCGTGTCTAGAGTTGAGCACGCAGAGTGAAGAGGTTGAGAGCAAGGGAGATATGACCGGAGCGCAGCAGCGTCTACCTGTGTGCAGAGAAAGACATGCAAATACATTTATTGAGCACGGAAAATTATTTTTTGCAAGTGTTCATTTCGGTTCAAAATGCAATGTTAATTGCATCTATCTTATCCTGTCTTATCTTATCTGTGCTCAAAACATACAATTACTCGCTCATAACAACAACGCCATAATTATTGTGGCAGAAAATCCTCACAGGCGTCACTAATGTTATACTAAATCCTGCAGCAGCCCGCCTAGAGGCTCCTGCAGTAGCAACAGAATAGCCTACTACCAACCAGTTTACATTCACTTGAGCCTCACATAGGGATGAAACCACAAAACAATACTGAGAAATAAAAATGCAAGAAACAATTCCAATATTACCGTATCGAAAACAAAAACCAAGTAGTTAAATTGGACGTGGACAGTTCCACCTTCTAACGTTACTGCTAGCTTCTAGTTGTTAAGCTAGCCCTTTTTTTTTAAAACGGGGGGTAACCCTTGCCTGCAGCCCTCGACTTTCAATGAAAATATAGGTCCACTGTACAATATATAATGATAGCAAGATATGATATACATTAACTTACTTTTATCCATTCAGGGCAGCATTCCGCTTGCCGGTAAAGCTGGAGGCGTTCAGCATCCTCCACTGAATAAGGCACCTTGTGTCCTCGTCTGTCCGTTACGATTATATAAGTCAGATCAGGACAGAAACAGCACTGTTAATACGTTATAACATTACATACTTTTACGTACTGTACTGTAACGCTCGCAGCTTAATGTATACAAGATCACACATCTAACACTAAAATCTTCTACGGTGAGGATGATAGTTTAACACAATAAACAACAACACATGTAACATTAGGTTTTAACTTATTTGCCAGTGGTTAAACTGTGCCCCTGTTAGCTAGCTAAGGTTAGCTTGTTAGCATGTCAAATTACAGTACCAATAAACGTTATAATTCAACTGCAAAATTAACCAAATATACATATACAGGTGGCTTATATGTTATACAAGTATAGCAAAAAGACTCATGTTCAACTTAAGTTTGTATTGCTCCGTCGGTTTCGCTATCGCGTACTCGGCCATTGTCAAAAGTTTTTCAACTTTTGTTAGCTCCCTTCCGCTACGTAGCCAAGATGCCGACCGTTGAGGGTGGAAAGTGTCCATCGATCCACACTCACTTTTTGACCATTATAAGTGCACCATCCGGGTACTCGTAGTGAACTGCATTGACCACACTTCGACAATGTGAGCGCACTATGTACTCAAAAGTGCACGATTTGAGACACACCAAATTCCAGCTGGCTTGTCATTGTGTATCTCCTTTTTAATATAAGAAAAGGAAATCATGAAAGCAACAAAGACAAGGCTGCTCTGGCACAGACGCTGAATACCGGTTATTCGGTTATATAGTTGACTTGCATTGACGAGGGTTGATACCTCATTCCCTGTATTGCAACACATCTCCCTCTCCTTCCACATTGCATCGCAAGACAAGTGGTCCTTCGAAGTTTCATGCTCAACTCAACTCTAGTATTATGCGCGCTGCAGCTCAAACCAGTGTCGGCGCATTTGAGGGCTGCTGAGTAAACTTGAGCATTGACCAAGCCTAGTAAGCTGCTATGCATGCACAACTAAAATGATGCGTTCTCCCCGTTAATTTCATTTTATTAGGGCCTGAGCACCGACAGCAGCGAAGGTCCTATTGAAACTGAAGGAATTATTCTTTCTTTCTTTCTTCTTCTTCCGCGCAATGAATTGCCTTTTTGAGGGGCTTAACATATTCAAAAACTCACCAAATTTGGCGGTCGCATCAATTCTGGTGAAAATTTACGTATTTTAAGGGTTCGGAAATTGGCGCGCAAAATGGCTCGCTAGCACCCCCTACAAAGTTACAAAAATTGAGCCCCTGCAGTACGTTTTATGTAGACTCACAAAACGTGGTACACATATGTAGCATGTCAAGACGTACAGAAAACATCATTGGAGCCATACCCTAAACCCAACAGGAAGTCCGCCATTTTGAATTGAAAGTTTGAAATGAGTGCGATTTTGGCCATTTCCACATGTCGTACTTTAACAAACTCCTCCTAGAGATTTCATCTGATCAACTTCAAATTTGGTCTGTGCCATCTTAAAGAAGATAAGATGAAAAACTTTTCGTCATAGCCATTTTGAGTGTTCAGCGATGAATGAGAAAGTGGCTGTAACTACAGTATACATTGTCATATCCAGAGATGGGAAGTAACGAAGTACAAATACTTCGTTACTGTACTTAAGTAGATTTTTCAGGTATTTTTACTTTACTTTACTATTTATTTTTGTGCCGACTTTTTACTTTTACTCCTTACATTTTTAACACAAATACCGGTACTTTCTACTCCTTACGTTTTACAAAAGTGGCTCGTTACTTACCCACTTACAAAAGCGCGATGATACGTAACAACATTGTTTGTGACAGAACGTTCTCATTTTCATTCATAAATTCACCCCGTCTGTGTTGGGAAGCTCTGACATTTGGACCTTCGGGATTTCCGTAGCCGTGCCCTGGATCTGACGTGAAGTCACTTAACGTTACTAAGCAACAACAAGTTGCATTCTTTGCGCGGTCTTTCCTTTCTCGCAACTAGTTAGTTACCTAGAGTTTGAACTAAGTTGTATAAGTAACGATATATGAAACGTTACTAAACGGACCTAAATAACACTACTTCAGTGTTTTCTAAAGTCTGTCCCTGAAGCTGCTGCCACGTCGGGCAGAGATGGGAAGTAACGAAGTACAAATACTTCGTTACTGTACTTAAGTAGATTTTTCAGGTATTTTTACTTTACTTTACTATTTATTTTTGTGCCGACTTTTTACTTTTACTCCTTACATTTTTAACACAAATACCGGTACTTTCTACTCCTTACGTTTTACAAAAGTGGCTCGTTACTTACCCACTTACAAAAGCGCGATGATACGTAACAACATTGTTTGTGACAGAACGTTCTCATTTTCATTCATAAATTCACCCCGTCTGTGTTGGGAAGCTCTGACATTTGGACCTTCGGGATTTCCGTAGCCGTGCCCTGGATCTGACGTGAAGTTACTTAACGTTACTAAGCAACAACAAGTTGCATTCTTTGCGCGGTCTTTCCTTTCTCGCAACTAGTTAGTTACCTAGAGTTTGAACTAAGTTGTATAAGTAACGATATATGAAACGTTACTAAACGGACCTAAATAACACTACTTCAGTGTTTTCTAAAGTCTGTCCCTGAAGCTGCTGCCACGTCGGGCAGAGATGGGAAGTAACGAAGTACAAATACTTCGTTACTGTACTTAAGTAGATTTTTCAGGTATTTTTACTTTACTTTACAATTTATTTTTGTGCTGACTTTTTACTTTTACTCCTTACATTTTTAACACAAATACCGGTACTTTCTACTCCTTACGTTTTACAAAAGTGGCTCGTTACTTACCCACTTACAAAAGCGCGATGATACGTAACAACATTGTTTGTGACAGAACGTTCTCATTTTCATTCATAAATTCACCCCGTCTGTGTTGGGAAGCTCTGACATTTGGACCTTCGGGATTTCCGTAGCCGTGCCCTGGATCTGACGTGAAGTCACTTAACGTTACTAAGCAACAACAAGTTGCATTCTTTGCGCGGTCTTTCCTTTCTCGCAACTAGTTAGTTACCTAGAGTTTGAACTAAGTTTTATAAGTAACGATATATGAAACGTTACTAAACGGACCTAAATAACACTACTTCAGTGTTTTCTAAAGTCTGTCCCTGAAGCTGCTGCCACGTCGGGTGATACTGCAGATGCCACCAACGTTAGCCTACTGTTACCTGGTAAGTGAGAGTAGCCCAGTCCCTCCAGAAAAACGCGATTATGCGATCGCAGAATTCAATGCATAATCAGCCAATGTCCGCATATTCATGCGGGGGCCGCATTTTTTCAAATACGCCGCACTTTCGCCGCATAAATTGCCGATTTCCGCGCAAAATATGCGGGGCTTGCATGATTTCATAATCCCCGCATTTTCGTTGTAAAAAAGTCACATATATCTAGGGTTGTGTACCGAAACTCGGTGCCAAATGGCCCCCGGATCCGACGTAAACGGTAGTAACGAGACCGAATAAGAACGAAGATTTCGGTGCCTTATTTCGGTGTCTGACTTTCCACTACACTGGACAGCAGGTAACGTTAGCCTACCTTTAGCTAGCAGCGTGATTAATCACGGTTACATGCTGACAGGTGACGTTAAACAGTGTAAAGTGTGACTGTATATCAACAGTCTGCTCTGCAGCGCAGCAGCTGCTGATGTCAAGCACAGACGGTGCATTCACTGACACTGGTAATTGTTTGGTTTTGGTTGGTTATTGTAAAATACCCTTTTCCCATCTGGTTGCTGTTTTTGTCATCCAACAGCAATTTACTGGTGAAATAAGTTGTTTATTATAAGTTATAGTTATTACATTACTATTAAATCATTTAATTTTGACCATATGGCCTTAGTAATAAACAACGTGTTCTTAAATGTCACAGACTGTTGTTGAGTAGGCCTATCCTTCTTATTTCTTCTTCTTTTTTTAAAACTTTCTTAAAGTATCAGTTCAGGCACCGTTTTAAAAGTACCGATTTAGCACCAGTATCAGAAAAAAACCCAAACAATACCCAACCCTACATATATCTCAGCAGAAAGTTGAAAAATGTTGCGTTTACTTCACACAAGAGCAGCCATTTTCCCCTGTTGCCATGGGAACGTTATGAAGTGACGTAATTTCACCTACTGAGAACACGGTGTTGGGGGAATCACTTTTTTTCTCTTTTTCATCAAACCGCAGTTTTTCCAAGTTCCCGCAAGTTCCCGCAATTTTTGCAAGTTCCCGCATTTTCATCGCATAAAATTGCATAAATATCCCGCATATTCCATCGCATTTTTTAAGAAAACATGCCGCATAATCAAGGATTTTTGCCCGCAACAATCACGAAAAAACTCCGCGTTTTTCTGGAGGGACTGACTTGTGTACAGTATATAGTAATGTTTGAATAAATGATATAATACAGATGCACGTTTTGTTCATGTCTTTTTAGGGCTTGTATACCTAACTAGTTATATAATTATCCAGTCAGAAGTTTCCTGTGTCCAGCTCAGAATTTGATGGAAAAATAGACACTGAAAAACAGTTTATATTATATACACACACCCAAAAACTTAAAGACAGACAAACCAGTTAATTTAAAGCATTTATTTTATGAATGCCAATCTCTATAGGCTATTCTATTTCCCTCTCCTCCTCCTCGTCTCTCCCTTCTGGCTTTCCCATCCTCAGTGACCCCCTCCGTTTGTTCCTTAGTACCTGTTAAAGACAGTAAACACAAGAAAAATATGTTTACCGTCATGAATGCTATAACGTAATGTTACAGAAACATTATACTTGTGACATGGGAACCTACTCGTACATATTAGCTCTCATTTAACATTGCTAGTGAAGTTAAAAAGGTGCAGAGTTACCTCCCATCCTGTAGTTACAACTGATAAACACACCATCTAAATCTCTGCTAACGTTACGCATATAGCTACAGTAACGGTATATAAAAAGAGATGAAAATGCCACCGGACATTAAACTTTAGGAACACAAATGGCAAAAAGACAACCTAGCTAGCTAGCTAGCTAACAGCCTATAATGTTAAATGATAGGTCTGTTAGCTAACGTTAGCTCGGGGTGTATCTACCTAATTACGATAGCAATTTGTACCAGCATTAAAGCGTTAAGCTTTACATTGATGTAGCCTAACACATTAACGGTGATAACAAATGTACGGCAAACACTAAAGATACTTACATTTAAATGATTATTTTGCCGTCAGCGATGCCGCTCAATCTCTCGCTTAGGTCCGCCATTTAATTTTTTTAAACGAGCCGGCAAAGCCGCGCATAGGATTGTGGGCGATCTGGGAGCGCGAAGGATACATATCATATCACATATCGCTGTCTATGGGAAATTCTCTGAACGAAGGACTCAGTCCTTGGTGGAATTCGGAGGATCCTCGACATTGGAACGGTCCTTCGATGACGTAGCATCCTCCAAATTCTGGCTTCGGAGGATCCTTCCTTGATATTGAGAAACAGCTCCGGTCTCTGGGGTGAAAGCATGGATGTAGCTAGAGACACATGTGGATGTGTTAGCTGTTGTGTTGGCTGGCTACGCAACGTTAGCTAGCTAATTCCGCTAGCATACGGGATGCTAACGATCGGCAGTTAGCTTTGTGTGTAACGTAACACAAACCCACCCATCTTGTAGGAGCGAAGCTTGGCATTTCAATTCAATTTTATTTATAGTATCAAATCATAACAGTTGTCTCTGTTATCTCAAGACACTTTACAGATAGAGTAGGTCTAGACCACACTCTATAATTTACAAAAAAAAAAAAAAAAATCCCCCAAGAGCAAGCATTCAGTGCAACAGTGGCGAGGAAAAACTCCCTTTTAGGAAGAAACCTCAGACAGACCCACTCTTGGTAGGTGGTGTCTGATGTGCCGGTTGGGGTGTATCACAGTATAGATAATGAAACAGTGACTAGAAATAGTAGTTGTAGTAGCACAGGGAGCAGCACGGCAACAGATGGAACCAGTTGCTCCATCCCAAGTGGGATGAATGCCGTCCCTCTTAATCAGACTAGGCTTTCCCCAGAACGCCCCCCAGTTATCTGTGTAGCCCACATCATTAGCTGGGCACCACATGCGGCTGTATTTTTCATCGCTGATCAGGTTTGGCAGGGGTCCAGAGAAGACTACTGAGTCCGACATAGTCTTTGCATATGCACAAAGTGACTCAACATTAATTTTAGTGATCTCCGATTTACATAATCGGGTATCATTGCCACCTACGTGGAGTATGTTCTTACTGTATTTACTGTTATTTTTATTTTTAGCCAGCAGCTTTAGATATGATTCTATATCGCCCGCTCTGGCCCCAGAGACGCACACGACCGCAGCCTCTGGAGCCGTCATCCTAACGTTTCGCAGTATAGAGCTCCCAATGACCAGAATTGGCTTCTCAGCGGTTGTATCACTGAGTGGGGAGAACCTGTTAGAAAGTTGAGGATGCCCCGATTTAGAGTGACCACCGCTATGTGCACCCCCTGGATTACAGTTAGTGCTATGCTTCCTTCGAACAGTCACTCACCCGCCTAACTGCTTGGGGTCTGCCGGGGGACTGCCAACTGAAGCTACACTATGTTGGCCCGCACCAGCTACGCTAAGCTGACTAGCTACGGAAGCATACAACTTTGATTCCATAGTATGGAGCCGTGCTTCAAACTCACTAAGCCTTGCCTCCAGAACAGCGAATAAACTACATTTATTACATGTGTCATTATCACTAAAGGAGGCAGAGGAATAGCTGAACATTTGACACACAGAGCAAGAGAGAGCAGGAGATGGAGAGGAATTGGCCATTGCTAATGGCTAAGCTAAAGTAGCTAACAGCGTTTTAATAATCGTGAGATCAGCGAGGCAGTCTATCGAAGATAGCTTTAGCTAGCTATGTGCTTGAGTGTAACTGGTGTAGTTTAAATGCAATTTGAGGCAAATAGCCGCTAAATTGAACAGATGCTATGCTTATGCCCCGTTGATGCGGGCTCTAAGTGAAGCAAATGTAGGCCTAGCTAGATAGTTTAAGTGCAATCCAGGCAAATAACCGCTAAATTAAACAAATGCTTAGCTATTCTTATGCCCCATTAATGCGGGCTCTAAGCAAGCAAGGTTTGTTTTTAAATTAATGTAATCCAGGCAAATAGCCGCTAAATTAAACAGATGCTATGCTTATGCCCCGTTGATGCGGGCTCTAAGCGAAGCAAGTGTCGCTAGGCCTAGCTAGCTAGTTTAAATGCAATCCAGGCAAATAACCGCTAAATTAAACAAATGCTTAGCTATGCTTATGCCCCATTAATGCGGGCTCTAAGCAAGCAAGGTTTGTTTTTAAATTAATGTAATCCAGGCAAATAGCCGCTAAATTAAACAGATGCTATGCTTATGCCCCGTTGATGCGGGCTCTAAGCGAAGCAAGTGTCGCTAGGCCTAGCTAGCTAGTTTAAATGCAATCCAGGCAAATAACCGCTAAATTAAACAAATGCTTAGCTATGCTTATGCCCCATTAATGCGGGCTCTAAGCAAGCAAGGTTTGTTTTAAATTAATGTAATCCAGGCAAATAGCCGCTAAATTAGACAATAAAGCAGAGTTGAGTAAGTTTTGTTGGAGCAGCAAACAAGCGTCCGTAACACAACACGGAAACACCGGAAATGAGGCAATACGCTTACCGTAAACGTCAGCAGTGTATCCATTTCATTCAATAAAATGATGGTTCAAAGGGAGCACTAACGCCACAGGTCTTATGTTGACAACGTGGACGCACTCGTAATAATTATCTAGCAGTCTAGCTAGGCTAACGCTAACGTTAGCAAAACGTTGGCGTAGCATTAGCTAGCTGTCTAAACTTGAAAAGCCGAACAGCACCCCGTCCAACCAATAAATAAACATTAGGCAAATATGTTGTTACTGGAGCTAGCTAGTAGGCTACCATAACGTGAGATCTAATCGAAAATGTGTTTACAACCGTCAGGGGATTTCACAGGTTGGACTGGCAGTTAGCCCATAGCTAGCATGATACCTTCTATTTTCTTGATCTAGATAAGTTTACCAGTACTTATCTGAACTAACGACATGATCACTGACACTAGATATAAAGAAAACATTGACTTTCACTCGGTACTACAGTAAAAACACCTCTTCCTCATCCCAGTCCTTCACCATAGTTCTAGTAGGCCTACTAGGCTGCTGCACGTCTCCCCAACGTGACGTCATCACCGAATTGTGTTAAAAAATGGCTTTTAACACTATTTAACACTATTTGGAGACATTTTTAACAATGCTATACATTTCTTGAGTTGTTTATGTACCCATTAATCAACAGTGGTGGTTAACCTGCAACATGGCCTTTAAATGAGTAAGCAGCTAATGTGCCAAAAAGCTGCAAAATATCATCAGGCAGCTGGTGCTCATAGCAAGCCTCACCAGACAGCTTCAGTCAAGTGTCTGCATGGACATCCGATTTCTAAGTTTGCTTTTTATCACACTCATCTGGCTGAATACTCTCTCTACTTAAGCACTTGAGTGTGGCAAGGACAACACAGACACAGCAGCCATGGCAAGTTCTTGAAACGGTTTGATAAGCAGCTGCATCCCTGAACTTCCAAATCTCACTCCAGAAGCCCAGTGTGGTTTAAAAACTTTTTCTCTCAAATATTTTTTTTTCTCTCATAAAATGCTTTTTTGCTATCAGTGTGATAACTTTTTCTCTCAAACATTTATTTTCTCGCATGTAATAAAGACACAAATCTAGCTCCATACTTAGGATTTTTTTTTTTAATGAATCAAAAGTAATGCACTGTATGTTCTTTGCCATAACAACAGCCAAGAAGTTTGTTTGCGTTTACCTCCAAAAATGTGCCGACCCTCCAAAAAACCTCAAAAGGAAATCAACGCCTACATTGACATTGACTTCAGCAGCCCACACTCCAACTACTACAGTTGAGCTGACAGCAATGAATCCTCTAGGTCACCCGGCTGAGAATGTTCCACTGCAGGGGAGGTGTGATGGGCGCCCTGGTCTGCCTGGAGGATCTACAGCGATTCCGACGGGAAGTTGAGGGAGAAGCAATATCCATCTAAGATTTTGGATATTCTTAGGCCTTAAAATTACAATTGATCTATTGAAATAATAAAATACAAAGATGTTATGAAAAAGAAGTATACAAATGTGTTACAAACTTTGCTGGACATTGTTGGAGATGAAGATGTATGATGAGATTTATGCAAAGAAAACTATATATGGGAAAAGGGAGAATGGATGGAAAAGAAGAAGTAGAAAGCAATCTCATTTACAGCATGAAAGTACAACAAACACAAATCTAAACCTTTTGCAGGATTTTATCAGATTGAGCCTAGACTTTGCAGTTGGCAGTTTAATTTCTCTTGAGGTGTCAGTCCACTTTTAAAATGAATGTTCTTTGGTCCTTCCAGGCCAGAGAACGGAAGGTGGCTGGAGATCTGGAGGGTGCCCGACACTACGGCTCCACTGCCCGCTGCCTCAACATCTGGGCCACAGTCCTGGTTTCCATCAGTGTCCTTATTACCATTATTACAATCATCATTGTGCTCGTACAGGCAAATAAGGTGATCAGAGAACGCAGCGGATACAGCCCATACGATTTCAATTATAGAGGCTAAATTTCAAGTACAGTCGTATTAGAGTTGCCTTTTTTTCTATGGCTTGGTCATACTTGTGTTTCTCTGCGTTACACCTAAGGTGCAACTTGTAATGTTTTGTGAAGCTTAGCGTAATTTCATGCAGGACGACTTTACAATTTATTCCTAATTGTCTCTTACTACTAATCAAGTGCCGGAACACCCACTTTCTTTTAGCCAATCAAAAGAGGCCACCGTTTTGTCCGAGCCAATCACAGCTGGTCTTCCCTGTTTTAAACTGCCGTCTCTCTCTCCCTTCTGTCAGCTGTCATTCTATTCTAGATCGACTTTATGGCTCTTGCTCTTTACGCATTCATCTCGTTCTTTCTGTTCGCACCCATGTCGGATTCTGAGCTGGACTTCTTGGACCTAACCTTCTTGACCTTCTTCTTCTAACCTCGGTGACAAGGACGCTGGTTTCATCGCTGGTTCACCCGTCGAGCCGCGACGGAGCTCTCGCCTGGCTTCCCTTCCCGGACTTCCATCTGATGAGCCGGAGCCGCTCGTGAGTCAGCTTCGGGCCCGTGGTGTTCAGCCGGCTATCGGCCTTTCCTCTTCGGAGGTTATCGATCTGGCGGCTGCGGTTGGCATCGCCCCACCGGAGGATTCTCTTCATGCGGCGCCTACCCAAGGGAGGAAGCGTTCTAAGAAGTCTGGCCCCCTTCCAGCTGTTCCAGCGAAGCGCGGCCGCGGCGGTTCCCCCGGGCCCTCCACCGGTCCGGCTACCCCGAGCACTTCCTCGGAGTTTGGCCTGGTCCTTGCTTCCCTCCAGTCGCTGGCTGGTTCGCTGCGGTCTATGGACGTCAGGATGCAGAATATGGAATCCGTCGCCGCTTCCATGGCTACGGCTGCCGTTACCATGAATCAATCCGCGGCTCCTCTCATGAGCAGCCACGCACTTCCAGCGCTGCTCGCTCCCGATGGCCCCTCTCATTCTCTGGCTACCGCGTTACCGGCACCGCTCGCAGGTAGCGCGTTCATTTGCTCTTCTTCTAATATCCCAGCTAGGTTGAGGCAAAAAATCCTGCAGGGTGCTGATGTTAATTTGGTAAGCCTCATATTGCCTTCGCTCGAGCGGGACCAAACCCTAGTTTCTGGCGATGGGTTTTCGGCTCTATTTAAATCCGCCAACCCACGTCTTTCTAAGGAGCTTACTATCGGTCAATTCTTGGTGGCTTTCGGCATTTACCGCGATGTCATCTGCACCGTCTACCCGGAGCGTAGGCAGGAGCTAGATTCGTATCTGGCGCTTATTGGGGATTTGAATCTCAAATATGGGAGATCTCTTTTCTACAGCTATCACAAGGCGTTCTCCAGCAAAGCTGCATTGTTAATTGAAACGCATAATTTTCGTCTTAACTGGTCAGTTTTGGATACAGAAATCTTGGTCCTGCTCTCGGGTTTCGCCCAGCCGGTTTTGTGTTCCTCCTGCAATGCCACTGGGCACACGACTTCTCTCTGCCCCTCGGCGGTGTTCACATCCCCGCTTTCCGGCACTGCTCAGCTACCTTCGCGCCAGCCGGTGTCGTCGCTCGACGCTAGAGGAAGACAGGTGCGCTTCGCCGGATCTTCCCCGATCTGCAATAACTTTAATGAGAGTGTTTGTTCATATTCCAATTGCTCATTTCTCCACGTTTGCAGCTTCTGCAAGGATGCTCATCCCAGGTCGGTTTACCCCAGGCGCGCTGCCTCGGCTCGCCGCCCGCTGTTTCGCCATGGTTCCAGGAGATACTGAAACTGCATCCCTCTACTCCATTAAATGTACATTCTTTCGCTTCTGCATTGTCTTCTCATCCTGATATGGTTTTTGTAGATCATCTCCTCTCTGGCCTCTCTCAAGGTTTTAGGGTGGGAGTGCTCTCCGCTCCCGGCATTACTTTTGTGGCAAAAAACCTTTTGTCCGCTACATCAGACCCCGGCACGGTGTCGCGGCTGTTGGCATCCGAGGTTGATAAAGGCTGATCGGACCTTTCGATTCCTCCCCTTTCTCAGTTTTCCATACTAGCCCTTTGGGCATTGCAACTAGGAAGTATTCTGAGAAAAAGCGCTTAATATTCGATCTGTCCTCGCCGCGCTTTGGGCCTGTTCCCAGCATCAACAGTCTCATTCCTCTTGCGCCTTTTTCCTTGCATTACGCTACCGTTGATTACGCTATTAAATTGATTAAACTTGCCGGTCCAGGCGCCTGGCTGTCAAAAGCGGACATCACCGACGCATTTAAAATCGTGCCCATTCATCCTTCTCAATGGTCTTTTTTCGGCGTTAAGTGGGATTAAAAATTTTATTTTGCGGTGCGTCTTCCTTTCGGTTGCAGGAGCAGCACGTGTATATTTAATCACGTGTCCGAAGCTTTGTGCTGGATATTACTGAACAAAGCTAAAGTTCCTTCCGTTCTTCACCTGCTCGATGATTTTCTGCTTGTCGACTCCCCTCGTGATTGCACCGGGCCCTCCTTGGCGAAATTAAGGGATTGTTTTCGGTCCCTCGGTGTGCCTTTGTCGGAGGAAAAAACCTCGGGTCCCGATATGCGCATGGAATTTCTCGGCATTATGCTGGATTCAGTATCCATGAAGGCGTCTCTCCCGTCGGATAAATTGCGGCGCATCTGCGAGGTCGCTGCATCGTTTCTGGGGGCTGAAAGCATTTCCAAGCGCCAGTTGCTTTCTTTGCTTGGGCATTTGAATTTCGCCATGCGCGTTATTCCGCAGGGGCGCTCGTTCATCTCCCGCTTGCTGGATCTGGCGTCTTCGGTGCAGCAAAAGGCGGCCTGCATGTCCTGGCTTTTACCCAAGACATACAGCAAGCTGAGCTACATGTCGGGTTAGGTGTTCAAGTGTGTCTTCCTTGCGTGTTTGTTCACGTGTATATGTATGTATATGTATATACATCTATGCATATTCATAGGTTTACATGCGTATGTGCGTTTATATGTTGTGTGTATGTTCGCGTATTTGTGTATATATGCGCATGTGTGCTTGGTTTTACTTGCGCTTTATGTGCAGACGTGTTGCGTGCGCGCGTGTGTAGATATATAATATATGCATATTGTATGTGTATATTTATGCATGTGTGCATGCGTATATTTGCATGTAAAAAAAAATAAATAAATTGTTTTTAGCGTAAATAGATGCAGTTATATGGATACACGTCTTGATAGTTAGTTACTGATTAGAGTATTGATAGATGTCTTGCATGCTGGACTAGTGGGTATATAGTTGTGGTTTGGTATATTTCATCAATTGTTTATGGTAGTTTATATCTATATATCTGTATCTATAAAAAAAAATAGGGTTAAGGTATGAATGGATCACCAAAATTATAACTAATGTAATCGTAAGCAGCATTTTCCAACAGGCCAGCGTGAATCACGCAAGAGAAAAAAAAAAAAAAAAAAAAAAAAATTGCATATATAAATACATCAATAAATAATTAAAATTTAATGTCAATGTAAATAATTAAATATAATTATTATAAATAAATAAAAATAATATGGAGTTAAATATTGTAAAAATAAAATAAAAATAAAAAATTGCATATATAAATACATCAATAAATAATTAAAATTTAATGTCAATGTAAATAATTAAATATAATTATTATAAATAAATAAAAATAATATGGAGTTAAATATTGTAAAAATTATAAAAAAAAAAAAAAAAGACTGTCTCACGTATGCGTCATCACGCAGTGTATATCTCTCAACAAGCGTGAGCTCACAAACTTGTGTGAAGCACTCTTCAAGCGTGAAGCACGCTACCTCCATATCTCAATGCGTCATCTCGCAAAAAATCAGTGTGAATCACACATCAAGCGAAACTCTCGCTAAAACATGCCTATCCAGTCCCTCCAGAAAAACGCGGAGTTTTTTCGTGATTGTTGCGGGCAAAAATCCTTGATTATGCGGCATGTTTTCTTAAAAAATAGGATATTTATGCAACTTGCGGGAACTTGGAAAAACTGCGGTTTGATGAAAAAGAGAAAAAAAGTGATTCCCCCAACACCGTGTTCTCAGTAGGTGAAATTACGTCACTTCATAACGTTCCCATGGCAACAGGGGAAAATGGCTGCTCTTGTGTGAAGTAAACGCAACATTTTTCAACTTTCTGCTGAGATATATGTAGGGTTGGGTATTGTTTGGGTTTTTTTCTGATACTGGTGCTAAATCGGTACTTTTAAAACGGTGCCTGAACTGATACTTTAAGAAAGTTTTAAAAAAAGAAGAAGAAATAAGAAGGATAGGCCTACTCAACAACAGTCTGTGACATTTAAGAACACGTTGTTTATTACTAAGGCCATATGGTCAAAATTAAATGATTTAATAGTAATGTAATAACTATAACTTATAATAAACAACTTATTTCACCAGTAAATTGCTGTTGGATGACAAAAACAGCAACCAGATGGGAAAAGGGTATTTTACAATAACCAACCAAAACCAAACAATTACCAGTGTCAGTGAATGCACCGTCTGTGCTTGACATCAGCAGCTGCTGCGCTGCAGAGCAGACTGTTGATATACAGTCACACTTTACACTGTTTAACGTCACCTGTCAGCATGTAACCGTGATTAATCACGCTGCTAGCTAAAGGTAGGCTAACGTTACCTGCTGTCCAGTGTAGTGGAAAGTCAGACACCGAAATAAGGCACCGAAATCTTCGTTCTTATTCGGTCTCGTTACTACCGTTTACGTCGGATCCGGGGGCCATTTGGCACCGAGTTTCGGTACACAACCCTAGATATATGTGACTTTTTTACAACGAAAATGCGGGGATTATGAAATCATGCAAGCCCCGCATATTTTGCGCGGAAATCGGCAATTTATGCGGCGAAAGTGCGGCGTATTTGAAAAAATGCGGCCCCCGCATGAATATGCGGACATTGGCTGATTATGCATTGAATTCTGCGATCGCATAATCGCGTTTTTCTGGAGGGACTGCCTATCGTGGCAAATGCCTGTCGTGGCCGTGCCACGTTCGCTGAGTCGTCAGCACGCACCTGGTGCCTGGTTTCATTTGAATTGCCGCCGAGCGGGGTTCATGTTTCCACGGCTTTCCCCTTTTTTCTGTCTAGTCCGCATCTTAGTACATTCGTGTATATGATAGGGGCTTTTCTCTCTTTTTGGCTGTCTGTCTTCCCCCTTTCTCGATGAGTCTCCGGCCTCATTTCTTTTTGGGGGTCTTGGAGCCTAATCACTTCAGTTCCTGCACATCAAGTAAGTGCGTTCTTTCACCAATTCATTCACATTTTTGGGGGAGGTCTTCGGCTCCGACCAGGGATGTAGTGGAGGCTAAACACACGTAAACGCCGTTTACGCACCTCCCAAAATTCGGAAATAGCGTTTACCCACCTCCAAAGTGCGTTTATCCACCTCTAAATTGTGTTTATCCACCTCTAAATAGCCTATAGTTCCTAAGCCATTTTAAATCAAGCTTATGTCGTTTTAGTTTCATATTTTTCATTATTAGTTTCATAGATTGTTAAACCTAAGACGAAGTATTTCATATTGCGCTGCTTACTGTCAGTGTTGACCAATCTCTTGCGGTGTTTGTTTGTTATAGCCCACAACGTTGCCTTCCAGGCACTAGGATTAGGCAACAGTTATAGGTGCCTTGAATTAAGTCAATGGTTGCAGCGCTGCCTTGAAGTCAACGTTGGGGGCTTAAAACGCCATTGAGCATCTCTTGCATACAGAGCAGAAAGCAGCAGACTGCATCAAGATTCATCAGTTCTCTTAATACATCCATGGTCACTAGTCCAAACTAGCCTACATGTCTCATGTAATAAATTGTAAAAATAGATGTCCGGCATTTTTTTAAGCGGCGTCAAGACAGCAGCCCTCCTCCTGATGCCAGCAACGGCCTCGGCTACAAGCCCAAAGTGAGTGAGCTCGAAAAACAGTATGTTTTTTAGGTTAATTTGGTTCACAGTAGATTCATGCCACTGACTCAACAAGTCACCTCTACCTGTTCCCATTAGCCCATGTTACAAGTAAAATTCAGGATACATTATCAGATAAATAACTGGATGTAATTATGCATTCTCTGACATTTAAACCACTGGAAGTTTGTGACAACAAGCTCTCTTTGCTAGTCACCTAGCTAGTTAATGTTATCGCTATAGCCGTTCGCGGTTTTGCAGGTACGGTAAACGTTTCTATGGAAACGGCGAGTTGAACCAATCAGAGGCGTCGCTGTTAAGCTTAGGACTGTGGGTAGTGTAGTTTTTCTCCATAAGATTGCGGCTAAAAACATGTTTTTCTAGTAACAAGGTTGGTTTCATACAGACCTCGAGCTTCTACAGGAGCAGAAACAAAATGAGACATTTGAGGACGTCATCCTGGGCTTTTGGGAAACACTGATCCACATTTTTCTGACATATTATAGACCAAACAACTAATCGATTAATCGAGAAAATATTCAACAGATTAATCGACTATGAAAATAATCCCAAATCCCTAATCATTATGTACAAGTGCATTGCATTGGCAGCCCTGGATATAAGCCTCCCTCTCTATCTCTTAAATATGTTTGTTCTCTCTGTTTTGTCATTTAGTAAACTTTATAGATTTCAACCCTATTATTCCTTCTCGAGTCTCTTTAACAAGAGCTTAGATTAATGTATGAATTGAATAGTGATTGTGTGACCTATGATGAGGAAACAACCAGTGATACCCTTGGTAGTACCATCAAATGATAGCCTATAGCGATGTCATCAGGATACACATACACCGGTAGGCAGTGGCCCACCACGTCGTGGTCTACCAGAATTTATAGTTTACCCACCTCTTTTTTTACCACTACACCTCTGGCTCCGACCCCTTCTAATATATTATTGTATTAATATATTTGTGATGGAGTCTAATCTCCAAACACCATTCATGTCAAGTTATACTTTTGAATAAATTTTGCGTTTTTGCAACAAAGTCTCTCCTGATTGAAGTGAAGCTTAGCGTAATTTCATGCAGGAAGACTTTACAATTTATTCCTAATTGTCTCTTACTACTAATAAACTTACCCACTTTCTTTTAGCCAATCAAAAGAGGCCACCGTTTTCTCCGAGCCAATCACAGCTGGTCTTCCCTGTTTTAAACTGCCGTCTCTCTCTCCCTCCTGTCAGCTGTCATTCTATTCTAGATCGACCCTCCTCCTCCCCTCCACCTCCGGTCACCAGCTCTCGTGGCTCCCTGGGCTTCCTTCCTCTTTTCGGCTCATCCTCCTCCTCCTCGTTCGGGCTTCCTCACACCACCGCCAGTGTCTAGACTCCATCAGGGGGAGGTCTTCGGCTCCGACCCCTTCTAATATATTATTGTATTAATATATTTGTGATGGAGTCTAATCTCCAAACACCATTCATGTCAAGTTATACTTGTGAATAAATTTTGCGTTTTTGCAACAAAGTCTCTCCTGATTGAAATACCTTTTTAGTTATATCCTCAAGCAAAACAGATAGCCATTTCTATTTTTGTTTAAAAAGTCTTAGATGGAACTCATCCATGTTGACAATCTGTAGTGGTTTACATTTATGCCAGATGTCTGTTATTAAATTCCGATTTCCTGTCGGCAAGGCCTGTGTCTTTGCAACAAAAAATGGAGAAATAGAGTTCCATCCGTCAATAAAAGTGTCTGTTTCATAACTCAGAAATGTGCTTGTGAAATTATTGTGGGATTATGGTGTTTCAACATGTTCACCGTGTTAATCCAACGGGGGTGATTTCAAGCCAAAGAACGTCTCCACTCAAAACATACTGACTAAACATATTGGCTCAGTGCGAGAGTGGGGAAAACATTTCTGATGGTTCTGATTCAAAGAGAGCAGTAAGACAATATAACGTAACTGCAAATGACTTTTTAGTTTGTGGTTTAGGTGGGAACTTCTGGGGTTGTTTTATACAGTACAGGAACAATAAGTCTGCTGCATTTGTAAAAATGAAACAGAACATGTGTCTGTGTGTGTTGTTTTATAAATCTGGTGATTTTTAATGAAATGAAATCAATAACATCACTGCACAATACAATAAATGTGCCAACAATGAGGGACACCTTTGTGCTAACTCTAGATGTAAGCAATTTTCCTTTATTAAATACAACAGAAAGAGATGTAGTAATAGGGAGGGATTAAAAAGGTAAACGATTTTAAGATAACAAAGGTGTGAGTAATACGATAAGCTTTAGTCAATAACTGGAAATTGCAATTATCAAAACAATGTTTTACAAATGAGTCAGCTGCGGATGTTTTTTGTTGCTTTCTTATCATGAGAGAAATCCTTATGGTAAAAAGGTAAAAAAAAAAAAAAAATGCTTTGCATGTGGATTGAAAATGCATTCAACACATGTGTTCCAACATGTTTGTTTCCAGACTTTGGAATGCCCTTTCTGAGGAGATGAGACATGTCGAAGCGGTGCTTCATTATAAATCACTCCTCAAAACTCGTATAAACTCGTATAAAGTGGCTTTTGATTCCGATGCTTTTTATGTTTGCTTATTTTGGCATTTACTTCTTTGTGTTTTGATTCATTCTATTGATTGTATATTCATATTTGTAATTTGTAATTCATAGCTTTGCTCTTTTTCATGTACACGCAGCACTTTGTAACTGTTTTTGAAAAATGATACATAAATAAAGTTATTATTATTGTTATTAAGTTCTGCAGTCTACAGCTCTTAGACTCTGATTTCCTCCTATTGTCAGTTTCACATACCAAATGACATCACCAACATAAACAACAACAGATGTTGTTTACGCTGAACTGAATTTCTCATACATGCACTCTCACTACGTCCTCGATCACTTTTCTTTGGAAGTAGCGAAGAAGTAGCACACGCTGCAGATCACTTTTCATTTATTCAGTGAGTACCTTTCTGTTTATCACTATTTGGTGCTAGATTTAGTGTTTAGTATCTTTACAACAGCATACTTGGTGCTGCACTGAAGACAGACTGAATTAGAATTCTAATTTGCATTTGGGAAATTAAATGTAGCTGCAGCACATCTGTATATATTGCAATGAAAATCTCATCAGTTTTTCTGAAGTGTTACAACAAACTGGGAACTACCGGAGACACATCATTTGTAATGAGTCGTCATTCTTTGGTGGTCATTATTTGCCAATGACTGAGTTCTGAAATGACCACCTTTGATTTCATGTAACTGACTTTCAATTAATGGTTGTTAATTATGATAAAACAATATTCCTGATGTAGCCTGAAATGGGCAAATTATTAACTATAATTGTAACACTGTAGCTTTCAAAGGACTTAAAGAAATTTAGTTTTCAGAATGTTTGATCCCACTGACAAACAGGGTTATCAGTAATGTTTAAGTAATGTTGACCTCTCTGTTCCAGAAAATCTCACTTGCTCTGGTGATCTAATTTACTGAAACAATAAAAAATGATAGCTACAATAACTGTTATGATGCTCTGCGTTCTAAAGACGAGGATGTTTCTCCTGATCTGCGTCCTCTGCCTGATGTCTTCTACTGGCTACAGTCAGCTTCCAGGACCTCCTGGTCCTAAAGGTGACCCAGGATTTCTTGGGCCACGTGGGCCAGCTGGGAGACCTGGTGGGTAATATTGACTTCCACAATCACGCTCCTAGTAACACTCGTTCTGACCATTATTTGTCTGAATTCTGGCACCCCTCACCCTTTTGGACAGGCAGATCAGTTTGTTTTTAACCATAAGCTCTCTCCAATCTCCCAAGAGCTTTCTGAGGTCACTTATACTTTTTCTTGATTTGACTCGCTGTGTCAGCTGCAACAAGTCCTCCAAACAATACAAAAACATAGGTTGTTTATGCCTAACCTCTAATACGACCCACACAAGCATTTTCCAAAAAAACAAAAAACGCAACTGTCACGGTTTTAAACACATTGCTAACATTGACGTTCATAGTTTAGTTAGGTTTATGCACAAAAATTAATTTACTTGGTTATGTCTAGGTAACAAAACTACTTAGTTAAATTTAGAAAAAGATTGTGGTTTGGGTTACTGCACTGCTCGTTATGCATGTGTTGCAGAAAGTGGCGTAGCTCCGTTTGTTCCGTAAAGTACAAAACAAATTCACCAGTTACTTTAATTTTCAAATGGGACATGAACCCCAGTCTCCCAGGTGAAAAGCCTGTGTGTTGACCAATCCACACCCCAACTTGTCTCCTTAAGTCGTACTTGGCTACTCTTACATTAACTACTACAGCCACTAGAGGGTGCCGCCACTATAAACGCAGGAAGGATTGATATGACATTTGCTAAGAAAATTCATGAAAAAAATGACAATGATGGGCCCAGTGTATTTTAGATTTAATGCTCACCAGAGAATGAACCTTTTGACTCTAAATCAAAAATCTGTCTCTGAATGTTCTATCCATTCAAGATTTAGTTTTTCAAATAGTCATCAAACATAACAGCCTCAAGGGGCTTTCGATTTTTAATCATCCTGTATGTCTCTTTCTCTGCTCTTGTACACATGATTTGCAAAAGGAGTGATGGGACTGCCTGGACCGCCTGGACCGCAAGGACCGCCTGGATCTGCTATATTCTGTGGACGAGGTTATATATTTTCTAGATTTAAAAGACCATATATATTTTATGAAATTACTTTCACTCGCTGAGTAACTGCTGTTTATCATTTAGTAACATCCAAAATGCACCACTACTACAGTACAACCAGTAAATGTTAGTGTCTTCATTGTCCTGCACAAAGAAATATTTGCATACATAGACATATAGTTGTTAGAGATGTAGATAGATACACAAGAGGTGGACACTTACAGTACATTCTAGTTCTGTAACAATAGCAATACTATCTTTTTAAAGGTCCTAGTCTTTGATTGTTATTGAGAGATATTCATTCCACCCTTACTTGTAAATCTTAAAATACAATGCAATTCATGGAGGCATGTTGTCAATGTCCCTCATTAAGATAAGTGTACTTATTAGGAGAAGTGCAACACAGCCGGTGAAAAAAAGGAGCTTTCAAAAGTCTGAGAAAATAACCGGTAATGTCTTCAGGGTAATCTGGGCCTGAGATTTTAAATGTTTACCAGAATGCCTATGGTACAAATGGAGGGAATTCAATTTGAAAGATGTGTGTGTTGACTAGGCACATAGGGTCTAATGAAAGATGCTCGGATCAAGTATTTTTGGAGTTTGATCTGTGCTATGGACTAAAATTCAGGATATCACGGCTTTGGCTGTGTTTATTTAGTCTAGGGCTGCACAATAAATCAGTTTTTTTTATCGTCATCGCAATATTAACTGGCGCAATACACGTATCGCGAAAGGCTATGAAATATTGCGACAGACGCTCAGAGGATTTCATTTGTTTTAATTCCAACAAGCAATTTCTTGTATTTTAGCAGAATACTGAAAGCAGCAGAAATGCAGAATTGAATACACTTCAATATCTGGTCATTCATCGCGAGTAATATTGTTATCGCGATAGTCAACAATGTTATCGCATACTGTATTGCATATTTTCCTCATATTGTGCAGCCCTACTTGAGACCCATCTTTTCTGTTGGTCTAAAGTTCTGTATAAAGTACCCAATTAAAACCACATTCAAATAAACTGTCAATCTCACTCTGAGACACATACATCAAGGTACATGAATGTCAGAAAAGAGTGAAAATGTAATACATTCTGGTTTACTCATCATTCAAAAAATGAAGGTACGCTTTACATTAGGAGATGGTGGATATCTGCCAAAATGTGGACTCAGGTCCAATATACAGTCCGTTTGGCAACTGAACTTGATCTGTTTGATCCAGGTCTCTCTGGTCAGGAACTTGAAGCCTTAAAGAACAGCCTCGCTAAGTTAGAGCTGGGTGAGTATCCTGTTCACGCATTACAAGGGAGTGTTACAGGGAGTGATTGAATGTGAATTTGGAGATTAATTTTAGCTGTTCAAGTGACACAAAATGTTAGATTTCATGTCAAACTTGTTTTAACCATACCAATGTTTTGCTTTTACTATTGCATCAGTATGTTTGATGTAAATTGATCCTCTCTTTGGGCAGGATGTTGTCTGAGAAAGGAGCAATGAGAAATTATTTTAATATATGGTTTAATTAATCTTGACATATTTACGTCTAGACGGCAACATTATTTTTGTGTAAAACTTGCTAATGTTCCAACATGCTTTTACTAAAGGCTTCTTGCAACAGAGCTCGAGGGCCAGAGGACCAAGATGACAATACAGTTTGGAAGTTGTTCAACAGTTATTTTCACTTTATTAATTTCTGATTTGTTGCATGTTGTTCTCTTTACATTTCAGCCATGAACTATGACTTTGTCCGAAGAGTTGGTCAGAAATACTTTGTGTCCTACAAGAAGAGAGACTCTTTCTCTACGGCCGTTGAGTTCTGCTCCCAACGAGGCTTAGAGCTGGCTTTGCCCCAGAACGAGGAGGAGAACAACATACTCACTCAGTTCTTTGGGGACGTTTACAAAACAGCCTGGATCAACGTCAACACTAACAAAGCTGAGGGGAATTTTGAGGCTGATATGAAAAACCGACCTCTGACCTTTACCAAATGGGGAGAAGGGCAGCCAGACACATCCATCCAGGATACAGGCTGCACCATGCTGTCAGAAAACGCAGTCTGGAGAGTGACACACGAATGTTCTCTGAATGCTTACATCATTTGTCAGATATAGAAAGGTCTTGTATGATTCTTGCAAGTCTTACTTTAATTGAACTTTTTTTCCATGTGTCCTATGTTTGTCTTATGCTGGGAGAAAGTACAACGTTCTTACATGTAAGTTGGTAGTGGGACAGTAAAACTCTAGAAAAAACTCATCCTTATGCATTCTCACATGTTATTATCTATTAATGAATTAAGGATCCAGTTTAGACCTTTTCACTTTCAAATGGAACAGTTTTCCCAAAACTATTGTCCCTGTCATATATCTAAATATCATTAAAAAACTGCTTTAGCACCATGGCATTATTATTGTTGCATAGACATTCTTATATGAAAAAGAATTAAAGTAAAAAATATGCAAGTAAATAGAAAAAAGAAGGTGTATTTGTCTTAAAGTGTATGTCACAATAATAGAAGCGAGGTACTTTCATTCGTTTATGTAACTGTCAGGATGAACTGACAATTTTTATTAGTTTGGCTGCCTCTCAAGGGCAGGGATCTTTGGGAATCTCACCATTGGATTCAGAATCCATTTCTGATTCAAAATTACTTGAATTAAAGCTATTATGCGTGGTTTATGTCGGCCCCATTCAAAATTCTACGTAATGACAACACCACTGTTGGAATTCCATACAGTTACATCCACATGACACAAGCCTTCCATAATCGCACACCGCCCCCACCCGTCTTCCACGCAGTTGTTAGTAGCCGAGGACAACACGGAGGGTTAAAAAAACATCAAGGACTCTTCAGAGGAGGAATTATCTTCACTCGAGTTTCAGCATGCAAAGGTAGCTGGAGGACACAATTTTCTAAACATTGCCATAGGCTACTAAGAAATACAAAGAGTGTTTTGAGAAGCGAATAGTCTTAAAGGTCCAATGACATGCTGCTTTTTGGATGCTTTTATATAGACCTCAGTGGTCCCCTAATACTGTATCTGAAGTCTCTTTCCCGAAATTCAGCCTTGGTGCAGAATTACAGCCACTAGAGCCAGTCCCACACCCCTACCAGGAAAAAACCTTTTTATTAAAATTCAAGTTTTGTTAAGTGATTGAGTGTGTGGTGTTTACTTGTGCTAGAGTTTGATGTGCCACTTCACTAACTATAGTCTCCATGTCACACCGTACACTGTTCTCCCAAACTACTTTATACTTATTAAATTAATACATCCAAATTGTGTCCAAACACCTGCCTTTACTGAAGATAGAAGACTCTTCTGTGGGCATAAATTACTAGTGTGTGCACTGTGTACTCACAAGGCTTTGGTCTTGAACTGGCTTCATTTCACCGTCGAGAAGAAAGAAAATAACTTACAAATAGAAGCTGCAAAAAGAGAACATTTCTGTCAAGATATGGTGTTTCTATCACAACATTAGATGTTCTACCACAGATAGTGAGAGTACTGCTCTGAGTGCCATTTTCTTTTTGTGTGCAGTCGGGACAATCATTTTAAACATTGTACAAGAGTAATACAACATATATGAGAATCAAATAAAGATTCCTTTTCCCAAGCCTGTACCATCACCAATCCCATACCACCCATCCAAATATACAAGTTATACTTCTAGTTGAAGTATTTCACAGCACTATAAACAGTCATGCTGCTGTAAAGTTATTAAAAAGGTCTTAATAACACTACATTTAGTACCAAAGAGTAAAAATAAACAGAAAAGAACTCACTTTATAAATGAGGAGTGATCTGCTGGATGTGCTGCTTCTTCTCTGCTTCCAAAGAAACACGACTGAGAAATTAGGTAGATGTGCAAGGGATTCTGTCCAGAGCAGACAAAGTCTCATTTAGGATGTAACTTAGGAAAGCATCGGTGCGTCAGGTCAGACACCTTAAAAGAAAGTTTTCTTCACCACCCAAGGTTTCTCCCTAAAAGGAAGTTTTTCATACATAAACGCACAAACATACAAACAATAACTGAAAAAACAAATTAAGTGAACATTTAAAAAAATAAATAAACAACAAAGAGGGGGGACAAAACAATGTAAAAAGTGGTTGGCAGAGGACATTTATAATGTAAAGAGTTATGTTCCTGGTGCCCTTGAGCAAACCATTCAACCCCACCTTTTTCGAGCTGTGATGATCAGTGAAAGTGAAAAGTATAGAGTTGTCGTGCTCATTAAATATGTAAATATGTATATATGGGTGGTGAGGAAAACTTCCTTTTAAGGAGAAACCTAGGACAGACCATGGCTCTTGGTAGGCGGTGTCTGACGGTGCTGATGCTTTCCTAAGTTAGGCTACATCCTAAATGAGACTTTGTCTGTTGTTTACTCTGGACAGAATCCCTTGTACATGAGTTCTACCTAATTTCTCAGTCGTGTTTCTTTGGAAGCAGAGAAGAAGCAGCACACCCAGCAGATCACTCCTCATTTCTAAAGTGAGTTCTTCTCTGTTTATTTTTATTCTTTGGTACTAAATGTAGTGTTAAGACCTTTTTAATAACTTTACAGCAGCATAATGACTGTTTATAGTGCTGTGAAATAGGGCTACATCAACTAGAAGTATAACTTGTATATTTGGAAATTGTTTTATGCATTTAGCTGGTAACAGTTGTTTGGAATAGCTGATAGAGTCCATATCCATAAATATGTGCATGGAACATATCATTAGTTTACAACAAGCTAGGAACTACTTGAGACGTGTAGATTGCAATAACTGGTAGTCTCTGTTGTGAATGAACACATTTGATTTCATCTTATACACTTTGAAGAACCAATTATGGTTGCAAATTATGATGAAAAATATTTCTGATGTAGCTCTATATAGGAAACCTCTCAACTTTATTTCATATATCTGCACTGAGAAGATGAGGATGCATCTCCTATTCTGCATCCTGTGCCTGGTGGCTCCTCTTGGCAACAGTCAGTGTCCATGTCCTCCTGGTCCCAAAGGTGCCAGAGGGCTACCAGCGATACCTGGTATACCTGGACAAGTTGGGCAACCAGGGAGAGATGGTTTACCTGGACTACAAGGTGGGTATTATCAACTTCACCATAATAGTGTTCCAAAGATTATCAATGTTATTTCTGACCAGACTTGGGCTATCTTTTGTGTGAATTCTGGCACCTTTTAGTTGAGCAGGCAAATGAGTTTGTTTCGTAGACACAATCTAATCTGCCTCCAACCTCCCATGTTCCTTCCATGTCACATTCCTTATAATTTATTTTCTTCAGTTGGCTCTTTGTGTCAGCTGAGCTTGCATGACATTTACTATAGTCTTGCTTATTTCCCTGCTCTACTGGGATTTCAGGAAGTCCTGGATATCCTGGAATGCCAGGAAGGCCAGGAGAGCCTGGACCTCATGCATTGTGTGATCAAGGTAATACTTGATGGATTTTGTGTATAGCTTGTGCACATTTTAGTTCCTTGATCGTCCTGCAAAGAAAGAAAGAAAGTTGTTGTATCCTTGCAAGTCATGTCTTAATGTTGCTTTAAAGGTGCTCTAAGTGATGTGATGCGTTTTTTAGGCTACATTTTGTGTGCACCACGAACCATAACAAACAGTGTTCCAGCCAATAACCAACAAGAAGGAGTTGGTTGAGTCATGAACGTCCATTGTGGAAGTAGCCTACGTGCTAACATTGCTGCTGTGATGACTCAACCAGCTCCTTCATGTCGGTTATTGGCTGGAACACTGTTTTTTATGGTTCGTGGTGCAGGTTGACGCAGTTTTTGTTGCCGTTTGTGGAGCCTGGGCTGTCTACAGAGACTGCGTTTTTTTACAGTGTGTTCAGGCGACAGCCAGCTAGCAGATAGTGAGGAGATGTTTCCTGTATGTGACAAAATAAAAAACGTGTCACATCACTTAGAGCACCTTTAAACAAATGTACTGTCTCTCATAATATCCAGTGAATCAAAAATGACCGTAACTTTATCTTTATCCTCATTTTGATGGAGATATCATGGAAACTTCTTCAAGGTCCGTGTTTAGGAACAAGAACTTGATGTAATAGTTACCCACCACCATCCTTGTGATGTATCTTAATCCCTCCTTAAAAAACCCTCTTGATTGCATCAGCAATGTGGCATCATTACTCTTGTGCAAACGTATTCCTCTACTAAAAAGAATTTAAGCAAGTGATTATACTAATACTTTACATGTAGGGCTGCAGCTATTGATTCTTTTTGTAATCGATTAATCTAGCACTTTATCGATCGATTAATCGGATAATTTATTTTTGCGTTTTTAAACAACCAAAACAAATAATGATGTGGCTGTAAAATGATCAAGCATTTGGCTTTTATTTCTCAAAACAACAGAGGTATTTATTCTAACTCCAACATTTGGCAATTTAATTTAATTAAGTTTCATGCTGTAATCTAGCCCTGACATCAAAGTAAATATCTGTTTTATGTAGATTTCTACACCTGCAACATTTACCATTAGGCTACTAACAAATAATATATAATTTCGGGGGTGAGCCTATCACTTCCCCTCGGAGGCTTAATGTTATGGTTGGTCATGTCTGCAAAATGGTGAAAGCTTTCACAGCCAAGATAAAAACTGTGTGCTCGGCTCAAACCTGTGTGGAGACGAGTCATACCAGCCCTACGCAGAAAACAGAACAGATGCCCTTCCGGAGAGAAGTGACAGAAGATATGGAGCCGGAAGACAATGATGACCAGACAGAACATGAGACCGAAGGCATTGACCCGGAAGACACTGATGACTGCATACAATCACCAGTTACAACTGTGGAACCAGAAAACCTGGAGAACATCTCATCAGACGACAGTGTGATTGAGATTCCAACATTGATGGCTGTCGAAGAAATAATCAGGAAGGAGGTGATGACGATAATTTATCCTCTTTTGGATCAAGTGCCGGACTTCAAGTATCAGCTGATACAATCTGAATGCTCTCGGGAGATTGAAGATGTTGCAGAAGACATCGCTCGGTCAATAACTCAAATTAAGAGTTTGGACGGGGCAGAAGCTGCAAATCCAATATGTCAACAGAAGCTCAAGCTGTATGTAAAAGCAATAGGGAGCAAGATCAAGTCCTTTTTTACAATGCGCTTGGCCAAAGCTTGGCATTATCGTATATTGGAGGATCTCAAGGCCAAATTCCACAAAGAATCAAACGTTGAAAGCGAGCACTCAAGACAGACCGCCATAGAGAGCTTTGACTCTCTGCTTCAGGATAATAACAAACCACAGGGTAGAAATGTGGTTAATGCGATTCAGAAGTTCGAGAATATGACCCCCACTAAAATCATGATATTCACACAGGAATTTACTGATCTCCTCTACAGGGACGTCACACGTGGAATGGCGCCCGATTTTATCCCAGAACCAATGAGAGGGAAGTCATGCAGTAATGTGAATGTTCCTGAGTCACATGCTGACATGTATGCTGAAATTCGAAACAAAGTGTGGAATTTCATGGGACTGATGGGGTGGTGGCTGAACACTCAGATCAGCAGCCAGTGATAGGGTGACTAACAAAATATTAAAAGGAGAGTCACTGGCAGCTCCACAGCTACCGAAGGTCAACATCACCGAGAAGACTGTGGCAACTGCTCCAGCTCCTAGCTCAGTATGTGAGGAGACACGTGCCGTACCTGCACAGGATGCAACAGCACAAGAAGAACATAGGAAAATATACATCAATATATTCACAGAGAAGCTGGTTACGCGGATATACAGGAAAGCAAAAGTGAACTGGCCTATTGGAAACAAAGCTGCCACCATTTACCATCTGTCTAATAGAATATGGGCCAAAGTCAAGGATGTTGATTTTGATACTACCCAAAAAACATTAGAAAACCTTGACAAGGCCATTTTCCAGGACTTGTGTGAGAAGTGCGGCTGTGCAGCCGAGGTGCTGATCTCCATGCGTCTAGAAGATCCAGCACTGGAAAACTCTATTGCCTCCTCTGTCAAAGATTACTTGATGACACCATAGCACTAAGTGTGCTCCGATCAGGATTTTTGAGGCCGATCACCGATCACCGATTGCTGGCAGACGTATCGACCGATACCGATCACCGATCACTTTTATGAACTGAAAATTACGCCATTACATAACAGTCACACATGTTTAGAGAATGTATCAGTAACTGTTTGGCTTTCTGTCCTAGCTCAAAATCTAAAAAATGTCCTTTCAAGGTTCAAGGTTCAAGTAGTCTTTATTATCCCCGAGGGGCAATTCGTTGTGCAGCAATAGAATGCAACATAAACAACACATAGACTATACAGAAAACAAACCCCATCAATAATAGACAAAATAAATACAAACTACACAGACATACACATCTCGCAATGACTTATTTACAAAGCCTATAGCAGCAGGAACAAAAGAGTTTTTATGTCTGTTTGTCCTGCATTTTGGCAGACAGAATCTGCGGCCAGACGGTAACATCTTGTCGCTGTTCAGAGGGGGGGGGGGTTATATCAGCCAGGACTGACTGGGCTTTCTTCAGAGTCCTTATCTCATATAGAGAGTTTAAGTCAATCAGGGAGTTTTGGGAAATTTTGCCACACACTTTAGTTATGTATTGGAGCCTTTTTTTTTTCCAATCACTGCACATTTCTTCAGCACACACAGACACACACAGTCAGTCACACCGACACACACACACACCGACACCGAGACACACACACACACACACACACGGCGAAACAGCTGTTTGAGCGGCGCCGGAGCTGCTAGCTACACGACTCCGCTCTGCCTTAGCGTTAGCCAACTCTGAAAACTCCTCATCCTCCTTTCTGTGACTAACCTTCAAATGTCTGATGAGGTTGGTGGTGTTGAAATGTCTTTGGAGATTTCCGTCTCGTGGTATTTCCTCGGTACACACGTTGCTAATCGCTAGTGTATTGTCTTTTTCCCAGATAGCAATGAGTCGGCGGACCACCAGCGGTGCTCCAGAGGCAGTAGAAGCGTCAGAATGGTGTAATAACAAACACGTTTGCCGGAGCACCACCGGTGGCAGCCGCTTTTAAAAGCAGTAGCCGTCTTCCTAGTGTCTTCGTTCTGCGGCCGGCCGCGGGCCAACTCCTGTTCTGCCACCGTTCAGACACCTTGTAGAACTGCCAGACCGCTGAATGTAGGGACGCCGCCATTTTGAAAATGTTCTCAGGAGTAGTGCGCTCCTAATACATCCGTGGTAGTGCGTCATCTGATCGGCCTATCTGATCGGCCTTTATGGAGACCACCGATCAAACTATTTAAAGCCATTATCGGCCGATACCGATCGGTGGCCGATCGATCGGAGCACCCTTACATAGCACCATCTGCAGGTTCTTCCTATCTGTGGGAAAAGCCATCTCCAATATCTGCAGACGTAGAGATATGCCAGTGTAATGCGCTGTTTTCTACTAAGTTAGGGTTTTCTCCGGGCGCTCCGAGTGTTTCTCCCACATTCAAGAAAATGAAGACAAAAAAAAAACATCTGCAGCAAAGGGCTCCAGTCCTGCCTCACATCCAGGTTACCGTCTCCTCCACTGGGTGACCAATGGAGCAAGAGGTTACCTAGATGGGGGGGCAGGACTTGAGCTCTCAGGGCCACCTCAGTGGTCAACAGTGAGACATCACAGCTGGAAGGTGAGGGTTCGGTGATTGGTCCTGAGCCTTTCTGAGTTGTGTCATCACGGTTTCTTCCCACATTCAGTTTGTTTAACCCTTGTGTTGTCTTCCAGTCCATCATGAATTTGTTCAAAATTGAGAAAGTTTTTTGGCACTTTTCTCAACACTTTTTTAAATTCATGGTCATTAAACCTAATTTAAATGACATTATACTTAATTTTTGAGTAAAAAAAAGCAGAAATTATGAATTGTTTTGACTAATAGTAACATTTAAAATGCTATAAAATTGAATAAAACACTCAAAATTCAATGAAAGTAATCATTAATTGTACCTGGAAAGATTGTTATATGGGTTCCATACAACGTACATCATGCATCCAAGTTATTTTGGGGCAGTTTGGTTGCAAGAAACCCATATTTCTGATATAAAGAACTTTGAAAACGGGTCAAATTTGACCCTATAGGCCAACACAAGGGATAACATCTACTAACTGATTTAATATAAAATAAAAAATAAATGAAATAAAAATTGGCTTATCTCTGTCATCATTTGCTGTAAGAGCTAATATGCAACTGCTTATTGTGGCCTGAGATCACTGATGGTCAAATGTTCCAAATAATTATCAAATTACATAGGCTACATAAGAAAGTTCAACAAAGCAGAACGATTTGGAGCATGTTAAGATTTGATAGTTAGGCGTGGCTGAATTTTTTTTTTTAATAAATGAATGATCCATTAAAGAGAACATTAACAACATGTGTGAAATCTCTATATAGGCCTAACACACACAAAAAGAAAAAGCCTCTGTCTTTTTAAACAGCAATCTGTCACGAACAGAAGAGGACCCAAGAGCGCAAGTTCAAATTCAGAGTTCTTTATTGGAGGTTACAGGCGGGAAGAGGAGTACCAGGGGTGTCAGGGGTACTTGGGACACTGGAGTTTTTCAGGGTCCTGTGGTTATCTGTGCTCCGGGGGTCACCAAATGTCCGGGGGTGTCCAGTCCAAGTGCTAGTGTGTGTGTTCCCCAGTGATGGAGCGGCGTATCGGGCTGAGGGTGGTGAAGCGTCTGGGCTCGCTCATCTGGTGGTCGGAGAACTGGGGGAACACACACACAACAGCAATATGAATGGCAGGCAGAAGTACAGATCAGGGCTGGGCAAATATCGTGGTGAGAGACAGAAGGCAGAATCGAGTACCGGAGGGGCTGAAGATCGGAGAGTAGTCGAGGTCCAGAAGGCAGGTCGGAATAGACGGGGCAGTAGAACAAGGAGGCAGTCAAGAAAGGATTGGTATCACCAACAGGAGTCAGAGCGCAGACAGGCAGGTTACAGGTCCGGGTTTGAAGATGATCTGACAGGGTTTGGCTGAAAAACAGGGCTTGATATACTGGGAGAGGTTAGTGGGGAAATGCAGTTCAGCTGGCAGAGTAATTAGAACAGAGTGAGGCAAGGTGAGGATGGTGAGTGGGAAATGCAGTGCAGCTGGCCAGGTAACAAGAGCAGAGCAGGGCGGAGCCAGGTGGAACTCGTTAGGCAGAGTAGGGAGAGAGTGAGCAGAGTGGCAGAGAATTGAATGCAATTAATGTTGCTACCAGGGAGAGAGAGTGCTCATGACACAATCGTTTGAACGTTCATCAGATAGATAAGCTTTGGCAGCCAAACCACTTGAACTGCAAATTAAATTACGGGACTGAAAATTCACCTTCAACTTATAAATATATATATAATAAATGCATTAAAGAAATGAGACCGCATCACTGCTGTACGCTTTATTGCGTCATATGTAAGGGCATTAACCCGCTTATACCATGGTCACTTGCCAAATAACATCTTTTTAAAACTTTATTTCACATTTAAATTAGTTTTACAATCAAAATCTAAAGTTTTTACAAACAATAACTCTGTTTCTCTGCCAACCACTTTTTACATTGTTTTGTCCCCCCTCTTTGTTGTTTATTTATTTTTTTAAATGTTCACTTAATTTGTTTTTTCAGTTATTGTTTGTATGTTTGTGCGTTTATGTATGAAAAACTTCCTTTTAGGGAGAAACCTTGGGTGGTGAAGAAAACTTGCTTTTAAGGTGTCTGACCTGACGCACCGATGCTTTCCTAAGTTACATCCTAAATGAGACTTTGTCTGCTCTGGACAGAATCCCTTGCACATCTACCTAATTTCTCAGTCGTGTTTCTTTGGAAGCAGCGAAGAAGCAGCACATCCAGCAGATCACTCCTCATTTATAAAGTGAGTTCTTTTCTGTTTATTTTTACTCTTTGGTACTAAATGTAGTGTTATTAAGACCTTTTTAATAACTTTACAGCAGCATGACTGTTTATAGTGCTGTGAAATACATCAACTAGAAGTATAACTTGTATATTTGGATGGGTGGTATGGGATTGGTGATGGTACAGGCTTGGGAAAAGGAATCTTTATTTGATTCTCATATATGTTGTATTACTATTGTACAATGTTTAAAATGATTGTCCCGACTGCACACAAAAAGAAAATGGCACTCAGAGCAGTACTCTCACTATCTGTGGTAGAACATCTAATGTTGTGATAGAAACACCATATCTTGACAGAAATGTTCTCTTTTTGCAGCTTCTATTTGTAAGTTATTTTCTTTCTTCTCGACGGTGAAATGAAGCCAGTTCAAGACCAAAGCCTTGTGAGTACACAGTGCACACACTAGTAATTTATGCCCACAGAAGAGTCTTCTATCTTCAGTAAAGGCAGGTGTTTGGACACAATTTGGATGTATTAATTTAATAAGTATAAAGTAGTTTGGGAGAACAGTGTACGGTGTGACATGGAGACTAAAGTTAGTGAAGTGGCACATCAAACTGTAGCACAAGTAAACAAGGCTGTCATTCACCACACACTCAATCACTTAACAAAACTTGAATTTTAATAAAAAGGTTTTTCCCTGGTAGGGGTGCCACCACTGTTTGGGATATAACATTAGTGAACTCTGGAACAAGTAGACCAATTTCCTCTTCTACAAAAGATCCAATATGTTACAGTGAAGTGAAGAGGAAGTGCCTGAAAAAGTGTCCCATTTTTATTTCTCAAAGCTTTAGTGCATAACTTTTTTTATGAATTAATGAACGTCCGTTACATTTAAGCCATTCCCAACTGGGTTGATACAAAGTTAATTAAAGGTCCCATGGCATGCAAATTTCACTTTATGAGGTTTGTAAACTTTAATATGAGTTCCCCCAGCCTGCCTACGGTCCCCCGGTGACTGGAAATGGTGATAGGTGTAAACCGAGCCCTGGGTATCCTGCTCCGCCTTTGAGAAAATGTCACAAGGGGAAAGGTTACCTCCCCTTTCTCTGCTTTGCTCGACCAGAGAATTTGGCCAGCTGTCACTGCACGATCTGAGTCTCAACACGATCTGAGTCGCGTCGAGTTGCACATGCTCAGATTTAAACAATTTACGGCATAACGACAATAACAGAAGATGGGAACAGCAATAATAGAAGATATAGAAGGTGGAAATCATTTCAAAAACGTTTTAGTTATCTAATGCTATCTATGATTGTTTGATTGCCAACTTGTAGCCAGCAGTGAACCAACTTGGTCATGTAGCTCCATTTTTACTAACCTTTTTTCATTTTTTATTAACTGATGTGAGGGATCATGCCGTGAACATGTGATGCGTTATGCTAAATAATAAATTACTGCTATTTCCACCTTCTATATCTTCTATTATTGCTGTTCCCATCTTCCGTTATTGTCGTTATGCCGTAAATTGTTTAAATCTGAGCATGCGCAACTCGACGCGACTCAGGTCGTGTTGAGACTCAGATCGTGCAGTGACACTGCCCATGAGAAAGAGAGAGACATCATGGCTTTCAAACGAGCAAAGCATGGCAGTTGGTCAAGGCCACACCCCCACCCTCCACCTTGTCCCGCCTCTCTCCTCCTCAATAGCATTTAAAGCTACAGACACAGAAATGGCACATTCTACGGAAAGCTCAATGTGGGACTGGCTCGAGTGGCTGTAATTCTGCACCAAGGCTGAATTTCGGGAAAGAGACTTCAGATACAGTATTAGGGGACCACTGATGTCTATATAAAAGCATCCAAAAAGCAGCATGTCATTGGACCTTTAAGACTATTCGCTTCACAAAACACTCTTTGTATTTCTTAGTAGCATATGGCAATGTTTAGAAAATTGTGTCCCCCAGCTACCTTTGCATGCTGAAACTCGAGTGAAGATAATTCCTCCTCTGAAGAGTCCTTGATGTTTTTTTAACCCTCCGTGTTGTCCTCGGCTACTAACAACTGCGTGGAAGACGGGTGGGGGCGGTGTGCGATTATGGAAGGCTTGTGTCATGTGGATGCAACTGTATGGAATTCCAACAGTGGTGTTGTCATTACGTAGAATTTTGAATGGGGCCGACATAAACCACGCATTATAGCTTTAATTCAAGTAATTTTGAATCAGAAATGGATTCTGAATCCAATGGTGAGATTCCCAAAGATCCCTGCCCTTGAGAGGCAGCCAAACTAATAAAAATTGTCAGTTCATCCTGACAGTTACATAAACGAATGAAAGTACCTCGCTTCTATTATTGTGACATACACTTTAAGACAAATACACCTTCTTTTTTCTATTTACTTGCATATTTTTTACTTTAATTCTTTTTCATATAAGAATGTCTGTGCAACAATAATAATGCCATGGTGCTAAAGCAGTTTTTTAATGATATTTAGATATATGACAGGGACAATAGTTTTGGGAAAACTGTTCCATTTGAAAGTGAAAAGGTCTAAACTGGATCCTTAATTCATTAATAGATAATAACATGTGAGAATGCATAAGGATGAGTTTTTTCTAGAGTTTTACTGTCCCACTACCAACTTACATGTAAGAACATTGTACTTTCTCCCAGCATAAGACAAACTTAGGACACATGGAAAAAAAGTTCAATTAAAGTAAGACTTGCAAGAATCATACAAGACCTTTCTATATCTGACAAATGATGTAAGCATTCAGAGAACATTCGTGTGTCACTCTCCAGACTGCGTTTTCTGACAGCATGGTGCAGCCTGTATCCTGGATGGATGTGTCTGGCTGCCCTTCTCCCCATTTGGTAAAGGTCAGAGGTCGGTTTTTCATATCAGCCTCAAAATTCCCCTCAGCTTTGTTAGTGTTGACGTTGATCCAGGCTGTTTTGTAAACGTCCCCAAAGAACTGAGTGAGTATGTTGTTCTCCTCCTCGTTCTGGGGCAAAGCCAGCTCTAAGCCTCGTTGGGAGCAGAACTCAACGGCCGTAGAGAAAGAGTCTCTCTTCTTGTAGGACACAAAGTATTTCTGACCAACTCTTCGGACAAAGTCATAGTTCATGGCTGAAATGTAAAGAGAACAACATGCAACAAATCAGAAATTAATAAAGTGAAAATAACTGTTGAACAACTTCCAAACTGTATTGTCATCTTGGTCCTCTGGCCCTCGAGCTCTGTTGCAAGAAGCCTTTAGTAAAAGCATGTTGGAACATTAGCAGGTTTTACACAAAAATAATGTTGCAGTCTAGACGTAAATATGTCAAGATTAATTAAACCATATATTAAAATAATTTCTCATTGCTCCTTTCTCAGACAACATCCTGCCCAAAGAGAGGATCAATTTACATCAAACATACTGATGCAATAGTAAAAGCAAAATATTGGTATGGTTAAAACAAGTTTGACATGAAATCTAACATTTTGTGTCACTTGAACAGCTAAAATTAATCTCCAAATTCACATGCAATCACTCCCTGTAACACTCCCTTGTAATGCGTGAACAGGATACTCACCCAGCTCTAACTTAGCGAGGCTGTTCTTTAAGGCTTCAAGTTCCTGACCAGAGAGACCTGGATCAAACAGATCAAGTTCAGTTGCCAAACGGACTGTATATTGGACCTGAGTCCACATTTTGGCAGATATCCACCATCTCCTAATGTAAAGCGTACCTTCATTTTTTGAATGATGAGTAAACCAGAATGTATTACATTTTCACTCTTTTCTGACATTCATGTACCTTGATGTATGTGTCTCAGAGTGAGATTGACAGTTTATTTGAATGTGGTTTTAATTGGGTACTTTATACAGAACTTTAGACCAACAGAAAAGATGGGTCTCAAGTAGGGCTGCACAATATGAGGAAAATATGCAATACAGTATGTGATAACATTGTTGAGTATCGCGATAACAATATTACTCGCGATGAATGACCAGATATTGAAGTGTATTCAATTCTGCATTTCTGCTGCTTTCAGTATTCTGCTAAAATACAAGAAATTGCTTGTTGGAATTAAAACAAATGAAATCCTCTGAGCGTCTGTCGCAATATTTCATAGCCTTTCGCGATACGTGTATTGCGCCAGTTAATATTGCCATGATGATAAAAAAAACTGATTTATTGTGCAGCCCTAGACTAAATAAACACAGCCAAAGCCGTGATATCCTGAATTTTAGTCCATAGCACAGATCAAACTCCAAAAATACTTGATCCGAGCATCTTTCATTAGACCCTATGTGCCTAGTCAACACACACATCTTTCAAATTGAATTCCCTCCATTTGTACCATAGGCATTCTGGTAAACATTTAAAATCTCAGGCCCAGATTACCCTGAAGACATTACCGGTTATTTTCTCAGACTTTTGAAAGCTCCTTTTTTTCACCGGCTGTGTTGCACTTCTCCTAATAAGTACACTTATCTTAATGAGGGACATTGACAACATGCCTCCATGAATTGCATTATATTTTAAGATTTACAAGTAAGGGTGGAATGAATATCTCTCAATAACAATCAAAGACTAGGACCTTTAAAAAGATAGTATTGCTATTGTTACAGAACTAGAATGTACTGTAAGTGTCCACCTCTTGTGTATCTATCTACATCTCTAACAACTATATGTCTATGTATGCAAAGATTTCTTTGTGCAGGACAATGAAGACACTAACATTTACTGGTTGTACTGTAGTAGTGGTGCATTTTGGATGTTACTAAATGATAAACAGCAGTTACTCAGCGAGTGAAAGTAATTTCATAAAATATATATGGTCTTTAAAATCTAGAAAATATATAACCTCGTCCACAGAATATAGCAGATCCAGGAAATCCAGGCGGTCCCCTCTCTCCTTTTGCTCCAGCAAATCATGTGTACAAGAGCAGAGAAAGAGACATACAAGATGATTAAAAATCGAAAGCCCCTTGAGGCTGTGATGTTTGATGACTATTTGAAAAACAAAATCTTGAATGGATAGAACATTCAGAGACAGATTTTTGATTTAGAGTCAAAAGGTTCATTCTCTGGTGAGCATTTAATCTAAAATACACTGGGCCCATCATTGTCATTTTTTTCCTGAATTTTCTTAACAAATGTCATATCAATCCTTCCTGCGTTTATAGTGGCGGCACCCTCTAGTGGCTGTAGTAGTTAATGTAAGAGTAGCCAAGTACGACGTAAGGAGACAAGTTGGGGTGTGGATTGGTCAAACAAACACAGGCTTTTCACCTGGGAGACTGGGGTTCATGTCCCATTTGAAAATTAAAGTAACTGGTGAATTTGTTTTGTACTTTACGGAAAAAACGGAGCTACGCCACTTTCTGCAACACATGCATAACAAGCAGTGCAGTAACCCAAACCACAATCTTTTTCTAAATTTAACTAAGTAGTTTTTTTACCTAGACATAACCAAGTAAATTCATTTTTGTGCATAAACCTAACTAAACTATGAAAGTCAATGTTAGCAATGTGTTTAAAACCGTGACAGTTGCGTTTTTTGTTTTTTTGGAAAATGCTCGTGTGGGTCGTATTAGAGGGTAGGCATAAACAACCTATGTTTTTGTATTGTTTGGAGGACTTGTTGCAGCTGACACAGCGAGTCAAATGAAGAAAAAGTATAAGTGACCTCAGAAAGCTCTTGGGAGATTGGAGAGAGCTTGTGGTTAAAAACAAACTGATCTGCCTGTCCAACAGGGTGAGGGGTGCCAGAATTCAGACAAATAATGGTCAGAACGAGTGTTACTAGGAGCGTGATTGTGGAAGTCAATATTACCCACCAGGTCTCCCAGGTACCCCAAATGGCCCAGCTGGCCCACGTGGCCCAGGAAATCCTGGGTCACCTTTAGGACCAGGAGGTCCTGGAAGCTGACTGTAGCCAGTAGAAGACATCAGGCAGAGGACGCAGATCAGGAGAAACATCCTCGTCTTCAGAACGCAGAGCATCATAACAGTTATTGTAGCTATCATTTTTTATTGTTTCAGTAAATTAGATCACCAGAGCAAGTGAGATTTTCTGGAACAGAGAGGTCAACTTTACTTAAACATTACTGATAACCCTGTTTGTCAGTGGGATCAAACATTCTGAAAACTAAATTTCTTTAAGTCCTTTGAAAGCTACAGTGTTACAATTATAGTTAATAATTTGCCCATTTCAGGCTACATCAGGAATATTGTTTTATCATAATTAACAACCATTAATTGAATGTCAGTCACATGAAATCAAAGGTGGTCATTTCAGAACTCAGTCATTGGCAAATAATGACCACCAAAGAATGACGACTCATTACAAATGATGTGTCTCCGGTAGTTCCCAGTTTGTTGTAACACTTCAGAAAAACTGATGAGATTTTCATTGCAATATATACAGATGTGCTGCAGCTACATTTAATTTCCCAAATGCAAATTAGAATTCTAATTCAGTCTGTCTTCAGTGCAGCACCAAGTATGCTGTTGTAAAGATACTAAACACTAAATCTAGCACCAAATAGTGATAAACAGAAAGGTACTCACTGAATAAATGAAAAGTGATCTGCAGCGTGTGCTACTTCTTCGCTACTTCCAAAGAAAAGTGATCGAGGACGTAGTGAGAGTGCATGTATGAGAAATTCAGTTCAGCGTAAACAACATCTGTTGTTGTTTATGTTGGTGATGTCATTTGGTATGTGAAACTGACAATAGGAGGAAATCAGAGTCTAAGAGCTGTAGACTGCAGAACTTAATAACAATAATAATAACTTTATTTATGTATAATTTTTCAAAAACAGTTGCAAAGTGCTGCGTGTACATGAATTACAAATTACAAATATGAATATACAATCAATAGAATGAATCAAAACACAAAGAAGTAAATGCCAAAATAAGCAAAAAAAGCATCGGAATCAAAAGCCACTTTATACGAGTTTATACGAGTTTTGAGGAGTGATTTATAATGAAGCACCGCTTCGACATGTCTGATCTCCCCAGAAAGGGCATTCCAAAGTCTGGAAACAAACATGTTGTTGAATGCATTTTCAATCCACATGCAAAGCATTTTTTTTGTTTTTTACCTTTTTACCATAAGGATTTCTCTCATGATAAGAAAGCAACAAAAAACATCCGCAGCTGACTCATTTGTAAAACATTGTTTTGATAATTGCATTTTCCTGTTATTGACTAAAGCTTATCGTATTACTCTGTTATCTTAAAAATCGTTTACCTTTTTAATCCCTCCCTATTACTACATCTCTTTCTGTTGTATTTAATAAAGGAAAATTGCTTACATCTAGAGTTAGCACAAAGTGTCCCTCATTGTTGGCACATTTATTGTATTGTGCAGTGATGTTATTGATTTCATTTCATTAGAAATCATCAGATTTATAAAACAACACACACAGACACATGTTCTGTTTCATTTTTACAAATGCAGCAGACTTATTGTTCCTGTACTGTATAAAACAACCCCAGAAGTTCCCACCTAAACCACAAACTAAAAAGTCATTTGCAGTTACGTTATATTGTCTTACTGCTCTCTTTAAATCAGAACCATCAGAAATGTTTTCCCCACTCTCGCACTGAGCCAATATGTTTAGTCAGTATGTTTTGAGTGGAGACGTTCTTTGGCTTGAAATCACCCCCGTTGGATTAACACGGTGAACATGTTGAAACATCATAATCCCACAATAATTTAACAAGCACATTTCTGAGTTATGAAACAGACACTTTTATTGACGGATGAAACTCTATTTCTCCATTTTTTGTTGCAAAGACACAGGCCTTGCCGACAGGAAATCGGAATTTAATAACAGACATCTGGAATAATTGTAAACCACTACAGATTGTCAACATGGATGAGTTCCATCTAAGACTTTTGAAACAAAAATAGAAATGGCTATCTGTTTTGCTTGAGGATATAACTAAAAAGGTATAAAACATTACAAGTTGCACCTTAGGTGTAACGCAGAGAAACACAAGTATGACCAAGCCATAGAAAAAAAGGCAACTCTAATACGACTGTATTTGAAATGTAGCCTCTGTAATTGAAATCGTATGGGCTGTATCCGCTGCGTTCTCTGATCACCTTATTTGCCTGTACGAGCACAATGATGATTGTAATAATGGTAATAAGGACACTGATGGAAACCAGGACTGTGGCCCAGATGTTGAGGCAGCGGGCAGTGGAGCCGTAGTGTCGGGCACCCTCCAGATCTCCAGCCACCTTCCGGTCTCTGGCCTGGAAGGACCAAAGAACATTCATTTTAAAAGTGGACTGACACCTCAAGAGAAATTAAACTGCCAACTGCAAAGTCTAAGCTTTTTGCATGCTGCAAATGAGATTGCTTTCTACTTCTTCTTTTCCATCCATTCTCCCTTTTCCCATATATAGTTTTCTTTGCATAAATCTCATCATACATCTTCATCTCCAACAATGTCCAGCAAAGTTTGTAACACATTTGTATACTTTCTTCTTTTTCATAACATCTTTGTATTTTATTATTTCAATAGATCAATTGTAATTTTAAGGCCTAAGAATATCCAAAATCTTAGATGGATATTGCTTCTCCCTCAACTTCCCGTCCTCTGAATGATTCTTGACATGTTCAAAAACTTAGTAAAACCTTCTTTGTTTACCACTAACACATTTCTCATTTGTAATAACTACTATTTAAGATTGCAAGATATTGCTTAAAGTCTTTTTTTTCTAATATTCTTTGATAGACATTAACAGAAGATTCTGGATGAATTACAACCCCAAATCAGAAAAAGTTGGGACAGTATGGAAAACACAAATAAAAAAGAAAGTAGTGATTTCTAAATGTACTTTGACTTGTATTTCATTGCAGACAATACAACAGCACATAATTTAATGTGTTCCTCATGATTTTTATTGGTTGTTTTTTTTCAAAAAAACAAAATTCCTATTTTGGTTCTTGCAAAACATTTCAAAAAAAGTTGGAACAGTAAAGCATTTACCACTTTGTAATGTTGCCATTCCTTTTCACAACACTTAAAAGACGTTTAGGGACTGAAGACACCAAGTGATGAAGTGTTTCAGGTGTAATTTTGTCCCATTATTGCTGCAAACAAGTCTTAAGGTGGGCAACAGTACGGGGTCTTCGTTGTCGCATTTTGCGCTTCAAAATGCGCCACACATTCTCTATTGGAGACAGGTCGGGACTGCAGGCAGGCCAGTCAAGTACCCGTATCCTCTTCCTCCGCAGCCAGGACTTTGTAATGTGTGCAGAATGTGGTTTTGCATTATCTTGTTGAAATATGCATGGACGTCCCTGGAAAAGATGTCTTCTTGAAGGCAGCATATTGTGCTCCAAACTCTCTATGTACTTTTCAGCATTAATGGTGCCATCACAGAAGTGCAAGTTACCTTTGCCAAGGGCACTGACACAACCCCATACCATGACAGACCCTGGCTTTTGGACTTGTTGCTGGTAACAGTCTGGATGATCCTTTTCTTCTTTGGTCCGGAGCACACAGCGTCCATTTCTCCCAAAAATGACCTGAAATACTGATTCATCTGACCACAGTACACGGTCCGTGTAACGCTTATCAGTTAAATTTTCTAAGCACAAACGGACATTTGGAAAAACAGAAAAATGGGTTCAAATATCCAATTTTTCATTTTTTTCCGCTTTGACAAATAAAAAAAATTGGATCTTTACACTGTTTTTCCAATTTTCTGTTTTTATTCAGAGGATCAGAAATTTAGAAAATTACAAAATTGCGTCTGGGCTCCAATTATTCAATACTGCAATGATATTCTCTCCCTCGTTCCGCTCTGCTCCGCTCCGCCCCACCCCGCCCCCCATTCGAGCACAGTCAGCAGCCAGACCGAAAGACAGAATGAGAATGGACGATGTGTTGGAAGTCGAATAACAAAAAACTTTCAGCGTTCACCGAGAGATGAAACGCTTGTCAATAATCCAGCACAGACTTGAATTAAGATCGCCTAGTGTCTATATTTAAAGTGTCATCCTCCGCCCAGACACAGGACCACTCAGAGGCCGAGTGGCAATCGAGTCGGGACTTTTCCCGGTAGTGTCTGTTTCGAGGCCGCGAGGGCCGGTCTGATAATAGTTATAGGCTACATTGCAAGTTCTTAACCACACCATCCGCTGCCCGGCCGCTGCCCGCTGGTCAGTCTCTGTTCAACCCGTACGGCGGGCCACAGCAGCCTCTTATTTCAGTATGGAGAGCCAAAAAAGAAAAGGGAAAGGTGGCGCTGAGATGGTCAGACTCAAAAGAAAAAAAGGGATTGTGTTGCTATGCTGTGTTGCTCATTCATTCACCATCTGAACATTCATCTCCCCTCTTCTCAGCAAGATTCCGAATTATATTCTCGTAATTATCCAGTGTTGACATGACTGCCCCGAGTCGTCTTGAATGCCCGCCTAAACCCATCCAGACACACCCACCAATCGTTGGTAACTATAGGCGGCACGAGGGAGAGAATATCATTGCAGTATTGAATAATTGGAGCCCAGACGCAATTTTGTAATTTTCTAAATTTCTGATCCTCTGAATAAAAACAGAAAATTGGAAAAACGGGTTAAAGATCCAATTATTTTAAATTTAAAATTAGATATTTTAACCAATTTTTCTGTTTTTCCAAATGTCCGTTTGTGTTTAGAAAATTGAACTGATAAGCGTTACACGGACCGTACACGTTTTCACTGTGTGATGGTCCATCCCAGATGTCTCCAAGCCCAGAGAAGTCGACGGCGCTTCTGGACACTGTTAACATAGGGCTTCCTTTTGGCACAGTACAGTTTTAACTGGCATTTGTGGCTGTAACTACGTATTGTGGTACTTGACAAAGGTTTGCCAAAGTAATCCTGAGCCCATGTGGTGATATCGCTTATAGATGAATGACGATTATTGATGCAGTGCCGCCTGAGGGCTCGGAGATCACGGTTGTTCACCTTAGGCTTGCGCCTTTGTCCTTTACGCACTGAAATTCCTCCTCATTCCTTGAATCTTAATTATGTTATGCACTGTTGAAGGTGAAATAAGCAAATGTCTTCCTATCTTTCTTTGAGGAACATTGTTTTTAAACATTTCAATAATTTTCTCACGTATTTGTTGGCAAACTGGCGATCCTCGGCCCATCTTTGCTCCTAAAGGACTAGACCTTTCTTGGATGCTGCTTTTGTACCAAATCATAATTACAATCACCTGTTGACATCACCTGTTTCAAATCACATCATTATTTAACCAATTTACCTGATTACTAACCCGAAATTGCTCCTGTCCCAACCTTTTTTGGAATGTGTTGCAGGTCTGAATGACAGGAAAGGATGTATATTTACAAATGAAATTAAGTTGACCAGACAAAACATGAAATATTTTGTGTTCACATTGTCTGCAATGAAATACAAGTCAAAGTACATTTAGAAATCACTACTTTCTTTTTTTATTTGTGTTTTTCATACTGTCCCAACTTTTTCTGATTTGGGGTTGTAAACTCGCCTTGATAGAGAAGATGTGAGCCGCCAGCCCGAGGCAGCAAGGGTTTAAGTAGAGAAAGCAGCAGAGGGACCAGATGATGTGGTCCTTGGGGGGCTCGGGGGTCACGTTCAAGGTGGTGTACGGAATCGCTGCAGATCCTCCAGGCAGACCAGGGCGCCCATCACACCTCCCCTGCAGTGGAACATTCTCAGCCGGGTGACCTAGAGGATTCATCGCTGTCAGCTCAACTGTAGTAGTTTGAGTGTGGGCTGCTGATGTCAATGTCAATGTAGGCGTTGATTTCCTTTTGAGGTTTTTTGGAGGGTCGGCACATTTTTAAGGTAAACGCAAACAAACTTCTTGGCTGTTGTTATGGCAAAGAACATTCAGTGCATTACTTTTGATTCATTCAAAAAAAATGCCTAAGTATGGAGCTAGATTTGTGTCTTTATTACATGCGAGAAAATAAATTATCTGATAGAAAAAAAAATGTTTGAGAGAAAAAGTTATCACACTGATAGCAAAAAAAGCATTTTATGAGAGAAAAAAATATATTTGAGAGAAAGTTTTCATACCACTAGCAAAAAATTATATTTGAGACTAAAAAAAAGTTTTGAGAAAATATATTTTTTCATAGAACATAAAAAATATAAATTTTAATTTTTTTAAATTATTTCTGAGAAAAAAAAATCTCTCTCAAAATACTTTTTTAAACTCTCAAATATATATATTTTTGCTATCAGTGTGAAAACATTTTCTCTCAAAACGCTTTTCTTCTCGCTCTCAATGCCTAAGTGTTTGCTCTCGATGTCATTTTTTTCTCTCGTGTCAGGATTTTGCTCTCGCTGTGAAAATAGTGTCACTGGCCACGTTCCTATTGGCCAGTCGGGTGAGCATCGTCTTGTCTTGGGTGTCGAACTGAATCATTACACCTATCATGCCCACTGCCAACTCGGAACTTGCAGACAGAGCAACAGCGGGGACAACTTAATAATTGTCACCATCTTATTCATCATTAAATTCATTTCTGACGTTTTAGGTGAGAAATGAACTGTTTAGATTTCGAATATAGGCATTCTTCCGAAAATCATTGCTGAATTGACAATTTGCTTTAAAGTTTTCGGAGTTGAGAAGATCCAGAAAGTGACGCAACAGCCAGCCAGATCGCTTGCTTGCCGACCGCCAGTCATGCTGGAACACACCGCTGGAGGTCTCTCAGGCTTTTATTTCGCCGTTGACGGATCGTTTGTTTAAATATCACAACACATATCCATCATAAGATTAAACCTGTGGTTAACTGCCTTTTCTCTTCGAGAGACTTGTTTAAATTATGACATAGCCTACATTAGATTTAGTATTTGCTCCGTAGAAGGACTCTACAGCCCCGCTATAGTTTCTTAGTAGGCCTATATAAGTCTGCAATAACGCCCTACTCTATACAGTCTTGCAATTCAGTGTATTTTTGTAAAATATCACTATTTCCAAGTGTTGCTTCACAATGTTGATTCATCCGAAAAGTTAACATCTTTACAACAACCCAATGATGTTCAACAATATCAGAATCTATCTTCTGTGCAAATAAGTAATCACAGATATCCAAAAACGTGAAATTAAAGATGCCATATTATGCTCATTTTCAGGTTCATAATTGTATTTTAAGGTTGTACCAGAATAGGTTTACATGGTTTAATTTTCAAAAAAAAACCATATTTGTGTTGTACAGCACAGCTCTCTCTCACTGCTGCAGCTCCTGTTTTCACCTTGTGTTCAGGTCTCTGTTTTAGCTAGAGAGTGAATCATCTTTTCTTCTGTACTCTTTTATTCCACTCGCACATGCGCAGTAGCTCAGATTGTAGATCATGTCAGTTAGCTCCATAGACAGTAAAAGAAAGGTTGTTTCTCCAACTTTGGTCATGTACAAGGCAGGATTAGCCGGGAGACTTCTTCTAAAGGAGGGCTCACATGTAAGTACTTCTTTTGTAGATTATGGTGCACTTGTGCAGAGCCGATCCGCCTTATACGCTCACTACGCAAGCTGCGTAGGGCCCCGAAAATTACTCGAGGCCCCGCCTCCCCCTCATGTCGTAGCGCGTCAATTAATGTTTACAACATCCATGACAAAATGAAGCGAAACTATCCTTCTGGTGACGAAAAGGAAAACACCATGAGAGTGAATTGCAAAACAACAATCAGGTAAACTTGTGTTCTCTCCTCTCCAAGTTTGATGTCAAAAAGTAAAGTTATGTTTATGTGCATTTCTATTGTGCTTTTTTTTTCGGTCTTGCTAACCTAGCTGGGAAGGCAGGCAGTGCATCTCTTGTCTAGCTGCTAACGCCAGTCACTTCTTTCCTTGCTGTGTTTTGTGACTTTGTGCCTGACAAAAGTGACAGTAAAATACAATTATTTATTACGTTTGATAACCGACAAAGTGCAACGGTGTTTGTTTACTGCAGCTCGGAAAAGATAACCGCGGCGGGTGTGTTATCATGCGTTAGGCGCGTACATGAAATGAAACGCGCATTTTTCAAGCAGAAATATATGTGAAGACCAGACAGACTGTAGGCTACAATATATGGGCGTGAATGATGGCACGCCTCATCAAGGTACACATTATACATACTTTTAAGACACTGATTATCTAGTCTCAGACAATGTGTAGTTAAAAACTCTAAACAACTGCACTAATTATGCAAGATGGAAAGCAATGTATTGACAATTTGACATTGATTTATAGGCTATATTGAATTTAAAATGTTGATTAGCTGGACATACTGGTCAATATGGATGCACATCCCTCAATAATAACCATAAATCAAAAATTGCTTCAACATGCATAATAATAAATAAATACAAACTTCAACATGCTATGGCAAGCCATTTTAGCTTTCATTCATTCACAGTTTATGCATTTTTGATATCAAGAATTCGATTTTTTTACTATTTGCAAAGTGAATTCTTGATTATTTTTACTAGTAGGGCCTCTTAGTTAATTTTTATCTACCAATGTTTATTTTTGATATCAGGAATTACATGTTCACTTGTACAAAAGTTAATTCTTGATATCACTCACAGGGATTATTGATATCTGCATCACTAGTTCACTATTTAAATATTACAAGAAAGTGCAGAAAAGTAATATTTTGATGGTAAGATTTTAATTCAAACATTCAAATGTTTACACATTTGTAACATGTAACGAGTAGTGTAAATGACTGCTTAACTAACTATGTGATATTCTTCTCAATTTATTCTAGACAGTCCAAATAGTCTGGTGGTGCCCATACTGATGCCGAAAATGCCCAGGCTGTAGAGAGAACCAAAGTTAATCCCAAAAGCCAAAGTTCAGGGTTATAATTTATTATTTTCTTCTTATTTATGTTTACGTTAATATTCACTTATTTAATAATATTCACTCGTTATCTTAATATTATAGAACATACTCTATTCAATAAATATTATTTGTTTGAACTTCATTCTGTTCTATATTGTTGTACTTATTCTTTGACTGTTTTGTTTAAAGGAGGGAGGATTGTATTGGGAGCACTGAAGTGTCAGGTGTGACTGTGTGCCAATGGCAAATGGTTTACATAGCTCACAGCATCACGGGTCAGGTAGAGGGCCCCTTAGCAGAATTTTGCTTAGGGCCCCAGGGAGGTCAGGATTGGCACTGCACTTGTGTGTGTTGTAGCAGTGCTTTGCCATTGAGAACGAGCTAGCATGCTAACGCTAGCGCTAGCCCAGACGCAACGGTTGTGTTTAGCCCGTCGTTTTGGCTAGTTACGTAACAAGCCCTGCAGATTTTGAACAGCTCACCCAGAGACTGAAGGCAGGACACATTCAGAAACCCGTATCTCACTCAAAACAGCATGGGTAGATTTTTTTCCAAGTTTGTATGCGTGTGGAAGCACCAGAGACACAAAATAACACCCCAAATCCCAGAAAAAGTGATTTTTTCATAATATGGGCACTTTAAAGTACCAAAAGTAAAAGTGCTCATTATGCAGTGTAATATAAATTATTTTATTGGATTATATTATAATTAGGGCTGTCAATCAATTAAAAAATGTAATTGAATTAATTACAGACTGTGATTAATTAATCTAAATTAATCGCATACATCATTTTTGCTGTGAAAGAATTTTAAATATTTCAATTCAAATGAATAATCATCATTAATGACATTAAAGTTAAAAAAAATTGTATTATTATTTTCACTGTTCAAATATATATATATATATATATATATATATATATATATATATATATATATATAATTATACTAATCCCTGTCATAACAGAAGCATTGTCAGTCCCTATCCCCAACATTTCTCCAGGAAAGCCACAACAGCATGGGCTATAGATCTGGCATCTCCTCCCTCTAACTCAACAAGCCCCAGAAATGTGGATACAATAGTCTGCTTGGTGTCACTAAAGTACCTTATCAACACCCCCAGATACTTAGAAACACTTACATCCGTGGACTCATCGAGGAGGAGGCTGAAACGCTGGTCACCTGGGTCTGTGAACTCACCATTGGCAGGGCTCAATCCGAGGGGTGGGATAAACAGTTGTCTTTCAAATTATCTTTGTATGCAATAGGATAGCGCTACAACCAACCAGAGCAGCGTGAGATGATAGATTAAACTTTTGCCATATCCGGTCGGCAAAACTCTGAACACTCTGAACTCTTTCTTTTTTAAGAATGACTTCAGTGCCGTTCTTTGTTCTTTTCTCAAAGAAAAGCTTGGCAGAAAAGAAAAGCAGAGTTGCGGTCAAAGCAGATTCGAAAGACCGCTGTTCACCAGCAGCAGCAGCAGCCATCTTCTTTGTTTTCAAGTAGCAGGGAATTCACCTGCAACTCTGCTGTCCTTATGTTAAGCCCGCCCACCGACTCTATACACAATGTGATTGGCCCGACCAGAATTAAGTTTTTTCCAGCTCGCAAGCCAACAGAGAGTTGGTAGACCCCCTGGCTGCAAATTACATTTCCTACCACTAGGGTGCGTTTAGATTTCTAGGCTACTTGTCACACTACTGGACCAACTTTTTCAGGAAGTATGTTGCTAGAACACCCTTAATCATTTCTGTGCACTTTGTCCCGTTCATTTTGAAGTGGGTAGCAGCAGTGGAGTCTGAAAAAGCAGCTTTACATGCTTCTCCAATATGATCGCATGCTGTTATGGTGGTCTCAGCCTTTTTTGCATAGTCAATTTTAGTAAACATAAATTGCAGCTTGTTCTGGGTGGAACTGTTAAGGCTTTGCCTTATCAGTATGTTTCTGAGTCATCATGTGTTTTTTAACATCACTGAGTTTGGCGTAGAAAATCAGCCTTACAATACAGGCAATATGCACATGTATCATTACCAATAAATGGTTTCAACCAGCCTTTGAATTCAGTAAGGGTGCTCCGATCAGGATTTTTGGGGCTGATCACCGATCACCGATTGCTGTAAGACGTATCGGCCGATACCGATCACCGATCACTTTTATGAACTGAAAATTACGCCATTACATAACAGTCACACATGTTTAGCGAATGTATCAGTAACTGTTTGGCTTTCTGTCCTAGCTCAAAATCTAAAAAATGTCCTTTCAATCACTGCACATTTCTTCAGCACACACAGACACACACAGTCAGTCACACACACACACACCGACACACACACACACGGGGAAACAGCTGTTTGAGCGGTGCCGGAGCTGCTAGCTACACGACTCCGCTCTGCCTTAGCGTTAGCTAACTTTGAAAACTCCTCATACTCCTTTCTGTGACTAACCTTCAAATGTCTGATGAGGTTGGTGGTGTTGAAATGTCTTTGGAGCTTTCCGCCTCGTGGTATTTCCTCGGTACACACGTTGCTAATCGCTAGTGTATTGTCTTTTTCCCAGATAGCAATGAGTCGGCGGAACACCAGCGGTGCTCCAGAGGCAGTAGAAGCGTCAGAATGTTGTAATCACAAACACGTTTGCCAGAGCACCACCGGTGGCAGCCGCTTTTTAAAAGCGGTAGCCGTCTTCCTAGCGTCATCGTTCCGCGGCCGGCCGCCGTTCAGACACCTTGTAGAACTGCCAGACCGCTGAATGTAGGGACGCCGCCATTTTGAAAATGTTCTCAGGAGTAGTGCGTCATCTGATCGGCCTATCTGATCGGCCTTTATGGAGACCACCGATCAAACTATTTAAAGCCATTATCGGCCGATACCGTTTGGTGGCCGATCGATCGGAGCACCCTTAGAATTCAGGGTTTGATTGCTACTCCTTTCTGTATTTTTGACTGTACAGTTTAGTTTAGACATGATGAGCTAGCCAGCTAGATGTTTATCTTATATCACATGTGATATAACATAAACATCTAGCTGGCCTCTTTTATACTCTTTTGTTTGTTTATTTAGGATCCTCATTGGCTCCGGCATTGCAGATGCTATTCTTCCTGAGGTCCTTACAACTCATTTGAAAATGTGGCAATGGAATACAAAATACAAAATTATAAGAAAAAAGCCGGAGAAACTCTTTGATGGCCTTCTCGGCCTCCGCTTCCGTTGGATTTGAATTATTATCATACAATTTATTTTGTTTTATCTAGTCTTCTCAGTTTTCTATAGAGGTAAATATAGTATAGAATGGTTTCTGCACAGCAAGTGAAGAGACGTTTTGGGAAGAGTACTTTTAAAATCTCCCATCTGAGATTTTTGCTAAACCAGTTGTACCGCCTTTCAACCGACAGGTGGTGTCAATAGCCTACAAGATAGATAGTCTGGCAGTTTTGGTCAGGCAGTGAAGGGGGGTCCTGTACACACGCTCAGCAGGCAGAACGTTCTTCCAAAGCCCATCTACGGAAAGCCGTTCCACTCCCCATTCAGCCCCATTGTACCTACTTTGGTTGCAGTTCCACCAGAGTTCCACTGGGGGTGATTGCAGGCGAGTGCAAAATGAATGGGACCCTATGGAGCTAGACGGCTAAATTTGTCTCTTTCGCCTGATTGTCGTTGAGAAATCTCAGATTTGATTGTAGTTTTTGCAAGTTCAACATGGATTATAGGTCAAAAGTTGAATGAACGAGTACTTATGCCCTTTTGATTTCTTACAGGTTGAGTCGTTGTTGCCATAGACAGTATATAAAATGGACACAGCGATCCCGCTGTTTTTGACGGAGACAAGTGAAGCCTCTTACCAGCACTTTTCCGGTGATGGGAAAGTGTTACTGAGCGTTACTGCGCAGCTGCAAACTTAGCTTCCCGCCGCCGATGTGACGTGAACAACATCTCTGAACGTTGTAAGTCTTCTGGTAGCTGTGCCAAGAGAAATCTCAATCGTTCCCAATCTATCAGAGACGGAGAGCGTAGGTATATGTAAGGAGATAACATAGGCACAGGCTAATTATTGCTAACTAAAATGCTAGTTAACATTAGTAATTAAACTAAACAGCTAATGTACGTCGAAACTGCCTGCGAGCTTCTCCTGTACTATACGGTAATTCCTCTACAATGCGACAGTAAGTTGTGTGGTTATGACGCAATCGTTAGCCTATTTTTATAAAAACGTCTGCTACGGAGCCATAACGTGAGGTACAAGGTAATGTAGCCTTGTGTACATTGTCGTGTTTCTTAAGAAATAAACAACGGACAAATCAAGTCTTTAAACGCTTCAGATGTAAAGTTATTGGCTGTCAAAGTGACGCCAAAATGAATTGCAGTCAACGGTATGCTAACGGGGGTGATGGGAACAAGGCTAGCAAAATGGCGCCATCGCGGCTTCGCTCTGAGGAGAGAAGCCTGCCCCCTTGGTTGTTGCCCATACCACGCTAGCATTCTGCTAATGAATGCTGATTGGTCAGTGAAGGACTGATTACGATCGGAGATCCCGCTTGACGGCGTCTGAAGCGGAGCCAGAATGTCAGAGTGAATATTTCGGCGTGGTCGTTAAAACATTAGCAAACCTCTTTCTAGCATGTGTATTGACAGGGAGAGCCTTACCTGTTAGCTGTGTTGTCGATGCCTCGAGAGAACAAAGGAATATATATGTGTATGACGTCATTGACATTTTAAAAGGCTTTTTAGAACAAAAAAGCGACTTTAAAAAAATCTAACACCCAGCAGTATGTATTTTGTTTGCCGCCCCTTTCGAATGCAACATTCAAATTACTAGACAAAAAATCATATCCTGAGAAAAGTGGGTTTTTAGTGGTATAGCTCCATAGAGTCCCATTCATTCTGCACTCGCCTGTGAGCGCCATCTAGTGGAACTCAGAACCCGGAAATAACGAGGGAGTGGAACTTCTTCCTATATTACAAATTCTTTGGTTCTTCTTGTCATCTACGTGATGAGCAAATGGTAAGTTAAGTTTAATGTGTTATTAATATTAACAATTATTCTGCGTAGCCTTTACAATACAAGATTGGATTATTTAAGTAACTGTTGATTCAGTTTGCCAGTAATGGCACATCATTTATGGTACGATGCTGAAGTTAGCCCTCTAAGCGAAATGCTAATCTGCTGATGATAAGCTAGCTAGCTAAATGTCGCCGCTGCCATTTTGGGACGATCATTTAGCTAACCTGCAACATCGAATAGCATTTAAAAAGAATAGAGGGGTTGAAAGATTTTACTGATAAAAATGTGTTAATAAAGACGTTAATTCTCATTTTAAGCTAACATTAAAGTGACTGCCTGCTTGTGTCAGGTATAACATATATTTTATTTAAGTAATTCATAATATCTCAGTAAGATGCTGAAAACAACGTTTGTCATGTTGTGTGTTACCCAGGATTTCCACAGGCTGCGTAACTACTGCGGAACGGCTCCGGAACGTAGGCGGAGTCAATCGGTTTCCATTAAAGTCAACGTGTGTATTTCCACCAGCTGCATAACGTCTGCGTTCCGACTCCGGCACAGCTCTGGCGGTCGCAGCCCTGCGGATCAGATACGCAGAGCTTCTATTTTTGCCGGACACCGGAGAGCTCCGCAGCAATTCAGCACACGGCAGATAGTGCGGGACAGGAAGTCGAGCACAGAAACAAAATAAAACATCCGGTTAACTTTCAAAATGAAATACACCGTGCTCACGAAGGATCATATTTCTCTTCACTACACCTTGAAAACACGGCACGGAGTTGTTTCCTCTCTACTCCTCGGAATAGAAACAAACTGTTGGTGGTTTTGTGGTTCTATTCTGCGTGAATTTGCGAGATCTAGTGGGTCCTCGTGACTACAGCTGTCAGTCCTGGCCGCAGCCGTTCCGCAACAACTCCGGATCCGGTTGGTATTGACGGACGGCGGACCACGGAGACGTTCCGCAGCGGAGACGTTCCGCAACAGTTACGCAGCCTGTGGAAATCCTGGGTTAGAGAGATTCTTTTCAGTTCTTTTTTCCGAATTAGCCAAGTTGATTCACGCCCCCCCTTAAAATCTTTTTTAACATGGCAGAAGGGATACTATTACAATTTTTCACTCTGTTGCCAATTTTAAATGGTTTGCTTTGCCCCAAATGACAGACATGCATTTGTGATGCCTGGTAAAAACAAAACAAATATCTTATCTTGAATTTTTTCTATGGGGAATGACTCGCCTCATGCGACCACTCAAGGAACTGCAGTTCAGCCCCAGATCTGCTTCAATAACACACACACATAACAAACATAATTTTGAGCATCTTACTGAGACATTACTAATTATAAATAATAATACAAATACATATTAGTGTTAGGAAAGTTAGCTTCCTTAACTTTGTTAGTTTAAAAAGAGGAATTAACATTACCTCTTGTGATATTTAACACAATAAAGTATTGTAAACATTTTTCATATGTGAAATATTATTAGACACAGACAATGTATTTATATCTGTACATTTTTAATTGCTAAAATACTTATGCTTTAGTTATTACCTTAGCTAGCTCTTTAAACTCTATAGCTATTGATTTCTTTGTTATGAATTGATTTATATTCCATAGATTGTGACTTCTCAAGTTTGTTTATGCCATTTCAGTCAACTTAAGAGATTTCTAGCAATAACAGCATGACATTTCAATATTGAGAGGAACATTTTATTTCTATTTAACTGTTTTATGCACCTAAGCGAACTCAAACTTTTAGTAGTGTATTAAAAGTTATTAATTTACTTACCGGTCACCAAAGCACAGATGCGCGTCCCATTTATCTCCGTTTTCCCTTTTCTGCCGCACCAATTAAGCTGCGCTGCTAGCTGGGGGGCAAACACCTTGGTGCATATACGCCAACAGGTTTATCGCACTGTTTGCCCCCCAGCCAGTGACAACTTGGAAATCTGTAAACAACAAATATTAATTAGCTACAATTCTGAGTGGGACTAGATCTTAGAAAATAGAGAAATGTGAGCATAAATCGAGTGTTGCTGCCTAATTTAATATTATACCATTCTCTGCCTCCTCCCAGCATCTGCCAGCTGCCCGTCCAGGTGGGCGAAGTTGTCCATAGTGATGAGGGGGAAGAAATTCTCCTCCCCCTCATCCATTGGTGGAGCATGTGGTGGCCTTCTATCCACCAGGGACAGCACCATGGAGGTAAGGTGCTGCAACTGCAGCTCCATACCTCCAATTGCCTCCAATATTGTTCTTTCAACAGCTAGAAAATAATTAGATGATAGATAGATAATTAGAGGGAGTTTAGTGAGCAGTTTAGTGAGTACAATAATCAGTTCTACATAATATGAAGCTTCATAAGAGGTAAGCTATCTTTACCCAAACAAATAAATGTAGCAAGCTGAGCTAAAAAGCAATTTACTACATCAAAGCTTATTTTTGATACATCCATGTACACAACATGCACAATTATTTGTAATATTTGTTGTATGGTTTAACAGCTTACGAGTGCATTGGGCGGGCACAAGGCGGCCAGATGAGATGCGCCTGGTGTCGCTTGACAACTGAAGAGCTTGGGAGGTGAGGTTTGCATATAATGACCAGTTTAATTACAGTTTGTAAGTTATTTGAGCTTTCACATAGAGCTGTAAATTATGTACATTAACTCAAAATTGCCATTGTTATTATTGTGAGCATAAAATAAATTCTGGAATTACTTGGAGCAATAGGGTGGAAATTCATCCCCTGCCATGTTGAGCTTTCACCTAATTTTCAAGGGGAGAGAGCAAAGGTGAAAAAGTCCGTTGGTTGACAATTTGAATCATTTTGCTAAGACAATTTTTTTTTATTCCAAAGCTTTGAAGCCTAGTGTGGTTGTTTTCACAGAGCTTACCACTAGGCATGGGCAGGAGGTGGGCAGCCTCATCTGTCCAACTGCTCCATGGAGCCATGGCAGCAGATATTACAGTGGGTAAGTCATCTGTAATGTAGTCAAGATGATATGTCAAGGTAACTCAGTAGTCACACAGAAGGTTCAACTGCACTGCTCAGTGTTTAAAATTTGAGCTGTGTTGCAACTGTGGTCACACAAATCAGTCTGTGGATGCCAAATGATGATGATGACTTTATCGTGGAGTTGTTTGCCTAATAATTTGTTTGTTCATTGTACAGTGTACTTATTTCTGGTGATAGAGGCTAAACATACTACAAATACTTGTGCTACTATCAAATTAAGCTTTTCTATTGATACTGTTTCAGACAGCTTACCACAGGGCATTAGTGGAGGGTTGTGGTCCGCCTCATCCTGGACTGCTCCAAGCTGAGCCATTGCTGGAAAAAAAGAAAGCTTTGGTTAGCATACTTTATTGTAACTCATAAACATTAAAAGCTCGATAGTATGCTACGATAGTAAGTTTTCTCTATCTAATCTACACCTGCAAAAAATGACTATCCAACTTCTTTTCACTGTTACCTGTTTTCTCCCGAAGGACTGGTGGTGGCGGTGGAGTTGGTGCTGGAGGCCTTGCAACCTTTTTTATTTTGGGTTTAGGTGGAGGAGGCGCTGTGTCGGACATGTCTTCGGATGAAGAGTACCAAGGGTTTTTCCTGCAACAAAAATTAGTAAGCATAGCAAGATAATACACAATGTTTAAAGGAGCATGCCGACTTATTGGGACTTTAGCTTATTCACCCTTATAACCCTTGTTATCCCACTGCTAGATGGAGCCGGTTACCTCCAGGATTTGTGATACCAGAGGGGGCTGTCAGACAGTTACAACACACACGGAAATGAGAAGGGTATGTATCAACTTGTCTAACTCTGGGGGTTACGGTGAATAAGCTAAAGTCCCAATAAGTCGGCGTGTTCCTTTTAAGTTTTTATAATAATGCCAAACGTACTTTGATTGTCTCTTTGGAGATTCAGTGTCAGAATTTAGGTCCGATGTCTCACAAGACCTCCTCCATTTCTCCATGATATTGTCAAAACAGTCTGAGGTGAAAAAAGCTTATTTCCTATCATGTCATTTAGGGCAAATGTTATTTTTGATATACTAATCTGTCTAATATGTATTACCAGTTTCAAACAGGACTCTGACATGGTGCCGGACCCAGCCTTTGTCTGGCTGTGGAGGCTCCATTTGTCTGACGCTTCTTAGAAGCTTTGCCCTGTCGGTGTAGGGAGGCCACCAGGCTTGGCCATCCTCCATCCAGTTTTTGGCAATGGGAGCCGTCTCTTTACGCTCCGAAAACTCGACAATGAGGTACATTTTCTATAATTTGAAACAATGACAAAAAAAGAATCCAGTCCCACAAAAAAGAGAAAAGCCCAAAAAACAATATTGTATATAATTCTATATATTTACACATTTCAGTACTATATTTATCTTGTATAAAATGATAAGGACGTGTTTAGACAACAGGCGCAAGCACAACTAAACTATGAACAGTTTTATGCATGTGAGGATAACAAGAATGATTTTGAAAAATCACACAGAATAGGGGCAGCAAAAAAAGTAGCTAACAGCGTTTTAACAATGGTGAGATCAGCAAGGCAGTCGTAAGGGAAGATAGCTATAAGTGCTTGAGTATAACTGGTGTATTTTGAATGCAATTGAGGCAAATAGCCGCTAAATTAAACAAATGCATATGCTTATGCCCCGTTGATGCAGGCTCTAAGCAAAGCAAGGTTTGTTTAAATGTAAACCAGGCAAATAGCCGCTAAATTAGACAATAGCAGCAAACTAGCGTCCGTAACACAAGAATCAATCCAGGCAAATAGCCGCTAAATTAAACAAATACGTATGCCCCATTGATGCAGGCTCCAAGCAAAGCAAGGTTTGTTTAAATGTAAAATAGGCAAATAGCCGCTAAATTAGACAATATCAGCAAACTAGCGTCCGTAACACAACACAAGAACACCAGACGTGAGACAATATGCTTACCGTCTTAGGATGTGTGTAATATTGTGACTGAGCCACAGTTTTAACAGCTAAAGTAAAAAACTACAATCAAACTGTAGTGGCCAGAGAAGCAAGTCAATCAATTCGGCTTAACAATACCACTCATGTTAAAGGGATTTTTATGGCTGACTTTAAAGCAAGTGAGAAATCATACAATGTCACTGCGATTTAAGGAAGCACGGATTTGTGTGCAGGGGGAGAGACTGTTTAGAACTGGTTCACATTGGTCATATAGAACAGGTGAATACCATCCAACAAAGACAGCAGCTTTCTCAGCGTTACAGTTGAGTTATGAGGAGAAATACAGACACAGTTTTCATGGCATAGGACAACTATTTTTTATTATTATTTTCACTGTTCAAATATATATATATATATATATATATATATATATATATATATATAACAATCAACAATATGACCTAATATGCTGAGGAAATCAATTCAAAAGGGTATTTTACAACAACTGCGAATGCACCGCGAGGCTGTAGATTGCCAGCTTCATTGAACTAACCGTCTCTCGTCTGTGTTCCGACAATTCAGCTACTAACCATAGACAGTATATAGAAAATGGACACAGCAATCCCGCTGTTTTTGACGGAGACAAGTGAAGCCTCTTACCAACCCTTTTCCGGTGGTGGGAAAGTGTTACTGAGCGTTACTGCGCAGCTGCAAACTTAGTTTCCCACCGCCGATGTGACGTGAACAACGTCTCTGAACGTTGTAAGTCTTCTGGTAGCTGTGCCAAGAAAAATCTCAATCATTCCCAATCTATCAGAGACGAGAGCGTATGTATATGTACGGAGATAACATAGGCACAGGCTAATTATTGCTAACTTAAATGATAGTTAACATTAGTAATTAAACTAAACAGCTAATGTACGTCGAAACTGCCTGCGAGCTTCTCCTGTACTATACGGTAATTCCTCTACAATGCGACAGTAAGTCGCGTGGTTATGATGCAATCGTTAGCCTATTTTTATAAAAACGTCTGCTACGGAGCCATAACGTGAGGTACAAGGTAATGTAGCCTTGTGTACATTGTCGTGTTTCTTAAGAAATAAACAACGGACAAATCAAGTCTTTAAACGCTTCAGATGTAAAGTTATTGGCTGTCAAAGTGATGCCAAAATGAATTGCAGTCAATGGGATGCTAACGGGGGTGATGGGAACAGAGCTAGCAAAATGGCGCCATCGCGGCTTCGCTCTGAGGAGAGAAGCCTGCCCCCTTGCTACTAACTAGCGGAAGGAAAACGTTACCTGCTGTTGAGTTGTTAAGCTGTTAACTAGCCAGCAATGTTTCTGTTCTGCGCACTCTGTTCTCTTAATAGGCTACATGCATGCTCTCCCTCCTTCATTTTACAGTTGTATATTGTTTAGAACGGCTCCGGGTGAAAGGTCAATATGGAATGGATTAATTGCGATTCATTTTTTTAACACAATTTTTTTCTCAGATTAATTAATTGAAATTAACGCGTTATTTCAACAGCCCTAGTTACAGTAGCTAACGTAAAGTTATGTTAAACTCTCTAATGTTACAGTAGCTAATGTAAAGTTACCTACTGCAATATTAGAGAGTTTATTATTTAACAAACTACCAGTAAAATGAAAATGCTTACCTGCCCCAGAAACTAAAGTGTAGTTTAGAAGAAAATTAGCTGTTAGTGATGACGAACTGACCGAAGAGCCGGTTATTAACCCAATTCGTGTCACTGAGCCGGGAGAATCAAGTGCCATACGTCAATGAACCGACTCACTCCTGTTTTTTTACCTCATTAACGCCTCCGCCTACCTTCTTTTCAATCAATAAATGGGCTACCTCGAGCAGCACGATTCATTGGACCGAAAGAGTTGTTGAGAGAGTTGTAGAGACCATGCACCAGGCTGACCGAGACCAAATGTAACCATGTAACCGCTCGAGTCTATGTAATCAAACGGGTGTCTAGGTTCTCGGCAAGTTTGAGTTATTAACCGATCCCAGAAACCTTTATTTCTCGTGCATCTTAGATGATTGTGTACATATAAATTCACACATTATCGATGGGGAAGTACATCACATACAAATACACGTCATGTTATCTTGGTAGTTATGTTGTTAAATGTTAAAGAAATTAATATTGCAGCCTGTCACGAGGAGACCGCGCACCAGGCTGAAAGAGACCGTGGTGAATGCACGAGTCTATGTAATGAAACGGTTGTCTAACGGTTCTCGGCAAGTTTGAGTTAGTAACCGATCCCAGAAACCTTTATTTCTTGTGCATCTTAGATGATTTGTGTAGGCTACATAGAAATTCACACATTATCGATGGATATCACATACAAATAAATACACGTCATGTTATCTTGGTAGTATAATCAAACGGGTGTCTCGGTTCTCGGCAAGTTTGAGTTATCAACCGATCCCTTTGCCTTTGTGTCTCGTTTCGATGTGGGGTGACTAGGGGTTACGGCAGTTGAAGAGGTGCGCTCGTTTTTACTGTGTGAAGATCCAGCAGGCGGGGGGCCAGAGAGCGATCTCCTCAATGTGTTTCTGTCTCCGCCCGCCATAGTCCTTTGCCGGTATATATTTGCAACGCATATTGTGTTGGATTTATATTTAATAACGTTACTTGAATGAAACAAAACTAAATCAACAGGCTATTATAATAAAATCGTTAGACTGTTGTTAAACTAAGCTAAACCTAAACACATATGATATCCATCCATCCATCCATCGTCTTCCGCTTATCCGGTGTCGGGTCGTGGGGGGAGCAGCTCCAGCAGGGGACCCAAAACTTCCCTTTCCCGAGCCACATTAACCAGCTCTGACTGGGGGATCCTGAGGTGTTCCCAGGCCAGGTTGGAGATATAATCCCTCCACCTAGTCCTGGGTCTTCCCCGAGGCCTCCTCCCAGCTGGACGTGCCTGGAACACCTCCCTAGAGAGGCACCCAGTGGGCATCCTTACCAGATGCCCGAACCACCTCAAATGGCCCCTTTCGATGCGAAGGAGCAGCGGCTCTACTCCGAGGTCCTTACGGATGACTGAACTTCTCACCCTATCTCTAAGTGAGACGCCAGCCACCCTCCTGAGGAAACCCATTTTGCCCACTTGTACCCTGGATCTCGTTCTTTCATGACCCACTCATATGCTATGATCTGATGTAATGATACAAAAAAATGTTTTTTATACGTCTTTTATGTCACGTTTTTTACTCTTCCCATACCATGTCATGACTCTTAAGTGTGTGTGTGTGTGTGTGTGTGTGTGTCTGTCTGTGTGCGTGTGTCTGTGTGCGTGTATGTGTGTGTGTCTGTTTGTATGCGTGTGTGTGTCTGTGTGCGTGTGTGTGCGTGTCTGTGTGCATGTTTCTGTCTGTGTGCACGTGCATTTGCGTGTGTGTGTGTGTGTGTGAAAACAATGTCATCGAAAAGATGGTGGATCAGCAGTGCTGAGAAACTGAAGCCTGGATTTAGTTCAACGTCATCAACCCAATGCAAAGGGTTATAATATGTTTAACCATTTTATTTAACGCAATTATGGATAAACTTGTACATTTCAGGCTTAACCCAGCATATGAGTATCTAAAATAACCCAGCATTTTTAAGTGTGTACAAACACATGCACACAATACAACATACAACATATACAATGACAAAAGAAGAAAAAGAATGTAATATCAATTCAATACATCAATTACATCATTTATAAAAGCTGCAACTCTGTTCTTTTAAATCAAGGCTGGCTGCCTTTCTTTAAAGGGATACTTCACCGATTTAGCATTCAGCTTTGTATGAGTACAAACCCGGTAGTATTTCTGAATGACTGTGCGTCCCTCCCTCATATCCCGCTGAGACAGGAGATATCTGCATTGGGGGGTCCGGAAGAAATCTTCCGATGACGTAAAATGACGATTTTTGCGTCATCGGAAGATTTTTTGGCCAGAGCAAAAGACTACAGCCAGTAGTAGGACTACTTCCGCATGTTTTAAACCCGCCCATCACCCGAAGCGAGCCGATCTCAGCCGGAAAAAACGAAATGTCAGCCATCTTGAATCCTCGCTAAACAGGGCTCTCTCTCATGGATGTATTAAGAGAACTTCTCAGCAGCAAACTTTTACAACAATTATGTGCATTCAAACTACCGCACGTGTACCACCGGGATACATCGGTACAGATCGGAGAATATGCAGGGAATGTTATTACAGATGGAATAATCGTCCCACTACGAGAGCTTCGCCTGCCACGGAGACCAGCGGTCTCGCTCGTACCCCGAGCCGGGTAGGGGACATCCACGTCGGCTAGGTGGGAAGCTAACGCTAGCCGGCCACCTGTCCCATCAATCCTTGCCAACTTCAACGATGCTCCCAACGCGAATTCAGAGACTGTGTTTTTTGCTTTCGTGGAAACATGGCTGAACAACAGTGAACCGGACTGTCCAGCTACCAGGCCTGCTAGCCTTCCGACGATCCGAGCTAGAGATGCTCTGTATGAATGTGGGCTGTGTTAACACGGACTGGTGCAGAAATGGGGTGATTTGTATCCAACTAACTGCTAACCGCTGGAGTTTGTGACTGTTACATGGCGACCATTTGACATTCAACGCTAATTCACGGCTGTGTTTATACTTGGTGTTTACAGCCCACCAAGCCTAATGCTAGTATGCTTAGCTGAACTTTACGGAGCCTATAATGTGTGTGCACTAAAGGTAGCCTGTTTCGCATGTCGTTTTTATATAATGTCGTTTTTATATATTTTAAATGTGTAACACCACTCTAGCCATGGTGAAACATTGTTTTGTGTATATGGTTGAAATAACAATAAAACACATTGAGTTGAGTCGAATGCCTCACTGTCTGTCGGTCAAGCGGTAGGCGTGGCTTGGGAGTGGACTCAAAGCAGCGAAGCGAAGTGCATTCTGGGATTTGGTGTCTTTCATCCATATGAGCCAAAAACACATTTTCTGGCTTTTCTCGGCCTAGAAGGCACCAATTAAATTTTTGTTTTCACATTTCTGCTACATAAGTGACCCAATTTAAAGATATATTCAGCTTTCCAGCGGTGAAGTATCCCTTTAACTAACTAACTAACTATTGTCCTTGGGTCAAATTTGACACATTAAAAAAAAGAAAATGACAAACATCGGAGGGGAAAGCAACAAAAGTTTTTAAAGATGACTGAAATGCTGAAAAGAAGTTTGAATTTTGATCCAGAAAAACAAAAAGTTGCACGGTAGACGGGAAGATAATGAGGGTTAAACAATTGTTCATTTCTTATACTGAAGTTGCATTGTTGAAACTGGGCCTTAAAATCTCGTACTTTATCTGCTTTTATATGTTTTATTGTTTTGAACTGCTCTTTAATGTCTAATTTATTATACTGCAGTGTAACTTCTTGTATTTTATCTGTTTTTATTTTTATTATCGGTTTTAACCGCTCTTTAATGTTGCTGATATGTGCTATACAAAAAAAGCTGCGTTGCTAACTTAATTTCTTGTTTGTTTGCTTTTTGCATTCTACACACTTTCAACTCTTTGGCACCCTGCTCAGCTTCAGACATGACTTGTGGAAGTGCTTTCGTTTGCATTGCTCAGATGTGCAAGAGAGGATGTCTGTGTCATCAACAGGGTTTCCACAGTAACATCCCTCAGGTGCCTTCTCAAGGTTGGCACTTGAGGAGAGGTGTGGCACAGTAAACCATTTACCCAACAGCTCAGGCACTACCCCTGTTCTAATGAACTCTTCCACCCTAGTGTATGCCTCATCAAAAAAGTATTGATCAAATTGGACTTGTTGCATAAAAACTTCTTGTGGTGTCCACACAACAAAATCTCCGTACATTACCTCAGTTACACGCATTTGGGCCTGCAGTTGGTACATATAACTATGATCTTGCTTGAGGATCATACCTTCCGCAGTCACAGTAAGGCAGAAATGTGGGTCGCTGACACATTCCTTGAGAGCACAGCCATTAGTTAAAAGGACATTTTATTTCAAGCACACCACTTCCATGGCAATCACAGGTCACCACACTGTCTGGCAATGCTCCTAGCCATGGTAGGTCCGGGTTGATAATGAGCCCTGATGCTGTAATGCTGAAGTTCACATGGAGAGCTTGCATGGCCTTCAGGTACGACTCCCTGGCAGTGTCTTCATTTTGCAGATCCCATCTGATGAAAACATGTAAGTCTGTCAGCAATGATATTTCAAACTTTATGTAAAACCAACTAGCCTTCATTGTCCCAAATATACTATAGCACTGTTACATAACATATAATTCCTGGAGTGTATTCATGATGGAATTGCAAGAAAAAGGCATGGTTAATATGTCTTACTTTCTAAACTGTATACCTGGTTGCTGCTGTTGAAAAGCGAGAAGACTTGGGATAGCAAACTCTCTTTATCAGCGATGAAGAATTCTTTGTCCTGGCTGCCTCAGCACCTCAAAAATACTAGCAGCCTCCTCCAGCAGTGCGGGCAAATCAAATTCAAGCCTGGTGCTTGAGTACAGACTAGGAAGAGGTGGTGGCATGTCCAACTGTGGCACTTTTCTTAGGGATGGCCTCCTGGTTTTCACTGTGGTGGAGTTGTTCAAAAAACAGCTTGAGCTCATCAGTGGATGCTTTCATGTGATGGTGCTTGTCTTGTTTTTTTTATCTTTCTCCTTATTTTGAAAGATGCTTGATAGTTCACCATATTTCACGAGTTTTTGCCTTGGCTCTTCCCATGCACATGCCTTGTCTGTGCATGCCTGTCCCTCTCTGCGCTCAACAGCAGCTAGGAGTGAGAACATTAGTGCTGCGGCGTGGGAGCACACCTCTCCTAGCCCTGCCATACAAGTGCAGTGTGCCATGATGACAGTATCTGCCTCCTGCACCACTACCCATGGCCATGTTGGCTTAGTGTTAAGAGCCTGTGAATGATGGACCTATTAATTGAAGAACAAACTGTTAAATAGTGAATATCTTTTCAAAGGCTAATTCTCGTACTATTGCTGTAATGGATAGCATAATAATAGTTGGAGTCGTAGATCTTCTGTAAACCTTCTGTAGGACAATCCAGGTAGCAGCTAAAGCTCTAGCAGAAAGTTGAAGTGCTCACTAGCTGCACTGACATCAACAATGATCAGAGTAACCCACCACAAACTGTTCACATAGTCACAATCGCCTCGTTTCCCTTCCCTTCATGTTCTTTCAATAAGTATAAACACATCTGACATTAAAGGACATTATCCAGATTAATGACAGCTAGCCGTGGGCCGTGGCTAACAGCTGGCAAGTTAACAGCTGTGAGCCATGGCTAACAGCTGGCAAGCTACCAGCTGTTAGCCACTTAGCTAGCTAACAACTTGATACCTAGGAAGATTTTTATAATACTTACATTTCCCATGATTAAATATAAATACTTGGTGGCCAGGTGCCGCACTTTCACGTCTTTCACCCATCGAGCCACAGCATATTGATATGCATCCGTACTCTTGAAAGCCTTCAAGCTATCCCCACTGTATAGGGAGGGGTTATGAACAAGATAAATATATACATCATGGAAGGCCAATTGGGGTAAGCCTGGGGCAGATAATAATGGACAAAAGAAAACTGGGGATAACAAATAAGGATCGAAGCCTAAAATTGAATTTTTTCTCCAGATAACTCTCTCTCTCTCTCTCTCTCTCTCTCTCTCTCTCTCATTCATTCAAATGGGTAGTGTGGGCGGCCATACTAGGCGAGATCGGTCGTAAATATGGCGGCATTCTATTTGGTAGTGACGTAGGTGGCATCTATGAATTGCTCTATTAATTAATTTTAAACCTACAGCCATACCGGTTCAAACACAACATTTTAACGGGTGGAATCTGCCCATTGATCCAGAACAGCTTCAGAAAATCCGTAAGGTTAACGGGTGGAATTTGCCCTCTAGGTCAAAATAAAAAATAAAACTAAGAATGTTACACATGATACACTTTTGGCTATTTATATATTACATAAAATAACTGCATGCTTTTAATATTGACATACCTTTGAAAATAATATGTAAAATGTAAAGGTATCCTCATGAATTAAGTCAATCCTGTCATAAAAATGTCCTGCTGTCTTGTATCCAATCTCCGTCTTCACTGTCCAAAATGCACGGAGCACTACGTTTTCTTTTCTAGTTTTAAAAGGCGGTTGGCATCCACAAAGTTATATTGACGCCACCTACTGGATTTTAACTACCTACTAGCTTACAAAAAGCAAATGGGAAAATATTATATATATTATATTATTATATGCAACCCCAAATCAGAAAAAGTTGGGACAGTATGAAAAACACAAATAAAAAAAGAAAGTAGTGATTTCTAAATGTACTTTGACTTGTATTTCATTGCAGACAATGTGAACACAAAATATTGCATGTTTTGTCTGGTCAACTTAATTTAATTTGTAAATATACATCCTTTCCTGTCATTCAGACCTGCAACACATTCCAAAAAAGGTTGGGACAGGAGCAATGTAGGGCTAGTAATCAGGTAAATTGGTTAAATAATGATGTGATTTGAAACAGGTGATGTCAACAGGTGATTGTAATTATGATTTGGTACAAAAGCAGGATCCAAGAAAGGTCTAGTCGTTTAGGAGCAAAGATGGGCCGAGGATCGCCAGTTTGCCAACAAATATGTGAGAAAATTATTGAAATGTTTAAAAACAATGTTCCTCGAAGAAAGATAGGAAGACATTTGCTTATTTCACCTTCAACAGTGCATAACATAATTAAAAGATTCAAGGAATGTGGAGGAATTTTAGTGCGTAAAGGACAAGGGTGCAAGCCTAAGCTAAACAACCGTGATCTCCGATCCCTCAGGCGGCACTGCATCAAGAATCGTCATTCATCTATAAGCGATATCACCACATGGGCTCAGGACTACTTTGGCAAACCTTTGTCAAGTACCACAATACGTAGTTACAGCCACAAATGCCAGTTAAAACTGTACTGTTCCAAAAGGAAGCCCTATGTTAACAGTGTCCAGAAGCGCCGTTGACTTCTCTGGGCTCGGAGGCATCTGGGATGGACCATCACACAGTGGAAACGTGTACTGTGGTCAGATGAATTAGTATTTCAGGTATTTTTTGGGAGAAATGGACGCCGTGTGCTCCAGACCAAAGAAGAAAAAGGATCATCCAGACTGTTACCAGCAACAAGTCCAAAAGCCAGGGTCTGTCATGGTATGGGGTTGTGTCAGTGCCCTTGGCAAAGGTAACTTGCACTTCTGTGATGGCACCATTAATGCTGAAAAGTACATAAAGATTTTGGAGCACAATATGCTGCCTTCAAGAAGACATCTTTTCCAGGGACGTCCATGCGTATTTCAACAAGATAATGCAAAACCACATTCTGCACACATTACAAAGTCCTGACTGCGGAGGAAGAGGATAAGGGTACTTGACTGGCCTGCATGCAGTCCCGACCTGTCTCCAATAGAGAATGTGTGGCGCATTTTGAAGCGGAAAATCCGACAACGAAGACCCCGTACTGTTGCCCACCTTAAGACTTGTTTGCAGCAGGAATGGGACAAAATTACACCTGAAACACTTCATCACTTGGTGTCTTCAGTCCCTAAACGGCTTTTAAGTGTTATGAAAAGGAATGGCAACATTACAAAGTGGTAAATGCTTTACTGTTCCAACTTTTTTTGAAATGTGTTGCAAGAACCAAAATAGGAATTTTGTTTTTTTGAAACAAAAACAATAAAAATCACGAGGAACACATTAAATTATGTGCTGTTGTATTGTCTGCAATGAAATACAAGTCAAAGTACATTTAGAAATCACTACTTTCTTTTTTTTATTTGTGTTTTCCATACTGTCCCAACTTTTTCTGATTTGGGGTTGTTCTTGCTGGCATTCTTAATAGGCTGTAATAACTTGCTTCTTGATTAAAACCTTACTATGGAACATGCTGGCAATTACTACCGTAGCAACAGTAAAAACATCTGTATTTAAAAATGTAGCCTATATAGGCAATTTACATAGGCCTAAGCCTATGTAAATAAAATTATAAAAACAATGAAACCTTTAATAATGTTGCAAACATTTTGAACTTTAATACATTTTCAAAAACATAGCACCCCCCCCCCACCCAATTAAATTAAATACATACACAATAATGAAGTAACACAACAAGGTTATACAACACAGAAACACAACCCCTCCCCCCCAACCTCCAACTTCAATTGTCCCCAATGCACTCACGACACACACATTGTCTGTCTCCTGTAGGGAAGAAATAAACCTTTGTTAAGACAGGGAAGACCACCAGCATCTTTTAAAACACCTATTTGTGCAATACATTCATCATGTAAGGACGGGGCAATCACAATGCCTGAGATTAAATCAGAGATTTTTACATCACTTTTATTGGAACAATGTAAAATTCTTAAGCATATATACTGTACTAGGGCTGGGCGATATGGCTGAAAACTGTATCACGATATAAGTGTTTCATATCAGTCGATATCGATAATTATTGATATTTTTTATGACCTATTTAAAATAAGGACCAGGAGAAAAAAATTGATTCAATTTAAACGTTTTTATTTTAAGCTTAACCTTCCTCCGATTATAATCCCCTCAGTTATAAAAGCAGAAATGTCAAAACAACCATGGAAAACACTCAAATAATTCAAATGTAAACATAAGTCTAAAATCACAATGAACACTTCTGGTGAATGAAGTGTTTTAAAATATGTGCAGTGTTTCGTAAACATAGGAGAAATTGAAATAAAACTGAGGTAGACTTTACATCTGTAACATAAAAAACAAACCTGGTACAGTACAGTAACAGTTATTATTTTTCTCCGTCTAACAGTCACGCTACAGCCTAAACCGTACATGGTGGGGGGGTGGTAACCTGGCTTCTCAACATTGCTCAGCGGAAGCATGTGTTTGGCTATATGATATGCACTGCCTCCGTTATTTCTTTGTACCGTTCAGCTTTTACCGTCATAAGGCACTGATGCAGAGTACCTCTCCGTGGTGCTCTGCTGCTTGTGCGGGGTTCCAGCTGCAGATGTTGTTGGACGTTGCTGGCGAATACGGCTGTGCTCCAAAGGGTGAGCGCGGCTAAAGTGGTAAAACAGGTTTGCGGTGGGGACGGTGGTCTTGCATAATTTGCAGACGACATTGGTCTGACTACGGTCAGACTTAAAAAATCCCAAAAACTGCCATACTGGTGAGCTGACGTTTCCTGTTTCATCAAGAACTTTCGCACTCACTGCAGCACTCATTTTCCACTTATCACTCCACGGCAGTTCTGTTATTGAAGAATCCAACACGAGACAACAATATGGCGCAACCAAACACAATACTGTTACATGATTGGCTGTTAGCATGTCACTCCCTACGTTGCTAGGCTACCAGAGATTGAGTGCCTTTGATCATGCAACCAAACTTGCTTTGAAACCTCTGGTTACTTCCGACGAAGAAAAAAAATTATCGAACTTTTATCGAACGCATTTTTTATTGATATTGATTACATGTCTATCGCGATACATATCGTTATCGTTTTATCGCCCAGCCCTATACTTTACATATGAGAAGAATATCTATATAAAACTGATTATGCTTTTCATGTCAACATACCAATATAAATTTGTATACATTAAGTTAATATTTAAAATAATAATAATAATAATAATTTAATGGCTCTTTACTTTTTACTTTTTTGATTACTTTGGTAATTATTTAAGTTGGTTGCATATTAATAATATTTTAATTTTGTAAATTATTATTATTTTGTTTTGGATTTTAAGGTGTATACTCCTACATATTCATGTGTGTTTAGATTAACAATCAAATAATGTATGAAATCATAAAAAAACCTACCTCACAGACTGTAAAGTTTGGTGATTGGACACGGTACCCATAAGAGGACTGGTGTCCCTTCAGGTGTCAGCCTGGCCTCGTCCTCAATAGCAAAAGAGAACAGGGCTGCCTCCATCCACAGACTGATGGACACCTGTGATTTTTTTTTCTTCCTCTAAATAAAAACAAAGGTAGCATTCAACTATATGGAGCCGTAGGCACACCTAATGGTTCTGCTCATCCAACAATCAAATAAAACAAACACTGTCATATCCTTTGAGTAGTGTAAGTTTTGTAAAAAAAGAAAAAAGAGTCTCCATTGCATTGATCTGTAGATAAATAAATAAAAAGTGTAGTTTGCTGTTATGTGGCAATGCTTTCAGTGTTTCCACTAGAATTTTTTTCAGCAGCAGGGGGATCTAAAAACAATACAATGTAGCGGTGTCACTAGACATGTTACAGCACACAATACAAATATTATCTTTTTCAAAACTGACCTCCACCACCTCTCCCTGTAAAGTGAGGAACCCCTCCGTAGTCTTTCCATCTTTGATAGGTAGTTTCTGTTGAGGCGGGGCGCAGAAGTTTCTCTTCACTCACCTCGACCGGAGCAGATCTAAAGAACTGCATGTCTTTAGCAGGGCTCTCAAGTTTTGAAGGCAGGCAAGAGTGACACACCCCCCCCCCCCAAACTTTGTGCACATTCAAAATATAACTCATCCCATGCTCTCTGAGATTTGGAGGAGTCGTGATATTTTGTGAAAAATAAAGTGATAATAGGATATTACAATATACAGTCACAATATTTCAGAAAATAATCCACCTGCACAATAGTCTGCTATGCATTACGTGATTGCTCTGCTGATAGACCTCAGACCTTCAGCCCCGTGTGGGTCTCTGGTCTCTGAATGAGACAAAGTTTAGTGAAGGTCTGAACGCTGCTCTACGTCGGAGGTGGAAAACAGAAACTATACGGCAGAATTAACGGAGCTCAAACGCGACACATCTGCCGCAGCATGTCGACAGCAGAGCGCATCGATAAACCTGAAGCTGCAGCTTTTTACAGTGAGAGTGGACACTAAGCCACGTTTCATATTTGTCAGTAAACTTTTCAAAATACAAAGTACACTCAAAACATTCGAGCCGAAGCCTCGGCAAAATCACCTGACGGCGCGCCTGGTGTAGCCCCTTTCTTTGTTTTTATTGACTGGCTGATAAGCGGCAGGCTCGACTAAGACCTCCAGGGGAGACTCTTGATTCCTGCCGGTTCCATAGTGAGAGCGGCGCGGCCAGAGAAATTTTGGGCGCTGCGGCATATTAAATATATTATAAATACTTTTTCTGCGTGAGAAATACGGTCACTTTTGACAAGCTGCACCCGTCACTTAGGATGACAAGCTGTTCTCTTTTGTAACTAAGACCTTGGCATCCCCACTCTTCTTGTCAAAACCCCACGACACCACCCGCCTCTCATCCCATATCTCTATGGGGTTCCGTTTGTGCCAAAATTAAGTCAACATGATAACTGTCTATGCTATGTGTCGTCTTCCATGTCTATGTCGATTGCTCACATGACTCAACTTTTGTCTGTGTCAACTGAACTTACTCCTGTCATCTGTTGCCCTCCTTGTAATCTTGCTGTGTCAATGCTGGCAGTGTCAGGACTATGTGTTGTTTCACTCTGTCGTTGCTATGCGTCGTTTCACTCTGTCGATGCTTTGTGTCGTTATGATTGTCGTCCTGAAGTGTCGACACTGCTATCAAGTTGAGATTTCCCAGCTACGGAGGTAACGTTCAACACACGGTGGCCCTGCAGCCGTGGCAACAGGGCATACCTTTATTATCCCATTTAAAGCAATTATTGCAAATTATTTTCAAACACCTTGCCACATTAATAAGAGCAATCAGAATATCAGGAAAGTTAGCTAAAAGTAATATGAATGGGCTTCAGTATAGGCTAATTATAAAATAACAGTATTGATAAATCTAACAGCATAATAGTTGAACTGTTTTCACAAAATACACTAAAATACCAAAGGTCAACAATGGTCGATATAATGTCCATCGTAGTATAACAATAGCCCCCAAACGTCTAAATTTGTTTGTCTCATAAGCAGATCTTAATAAATACAGTTTGAGGATTGTTGCCTTAAGTAGTATTTACTCAATTTCAAAGTTTACTGTACAACGCAATGCAGTTCAGCCACAAGATGCCAATTCATTTTAAAAGTTACAGTATACAAAACCTGATTAAAAAGTACATTTGTGACTAGATTTTATTCTATTAAAAAAAAATCTGGTCTTCGTTTTGTAACCATGCTAGGAAGTAAGGATCTCACATAAAATATATAATACACAAAAATCTGGTTTGTGAAAATTACTTATTTTTTCCAGTCAGATGCTGAATTTTTTTTCTCTGGTTCCTCATTTACTGAGAGAACTGAAGCAGTCCCATGTTGGCCCCAAGGTGGCGCTCACACCAAAACAGTGATTGCACTGTAACCCACCCTATGCTAAACTGATGATTCACAGCAGTGTCTTCACCACCATAAGAGACTGACGTCTGAGTGTTTGTTTGCGTCATTTTACAAGCATAATTATTAGACTAATTTTGATTTGCTCTTGTGTTTTGCTAAATCAACAGTCAGTGTTTTGATGCATCAGACAATACAACCTTTATTTACCAGCAGACCTAAACTTTTCACCAAATACATCTGCTATTTGCTGTGTCAGCCTCTGAAAAAGTGTCCCAGCTACATAAACAATCAAAACCAAATTATGTAGTAATATTGTTGTTATGGTTTCGGTTTTTGGCTATTTATTTTGTTCCATTTCTGTTGTCTGCTATTTTTGTGTTTTTCCTGTTGTGTTCCTGTGCCTGTGTATATTTTTTGTGTACAGTTCTGTTCCCTGTTTTGCATGTTGTTCAGTTTCCTGTTTTATTGTGAAAGTCTGGTTCTCTGTCTTGTCATGTCTAGTTTTACTTTCTGTGCCTTCCTGCCCTTGTGATTACCTGATGTCTTCCACCTGTTCCCCAGCCCTTGTGTCACCTGCCTCGTGTTTCCTCATTACCTAGTTTATTTAGCTCCTGAGTTTCCTTTGTTCTTCGTCAGATCATTTTGGTTTGCTCCCGTGAATTTGTTTCTTTGTGTTTGGTCCTGTCCGTTTGTGCTCCAGCCTAGCTCCGTGTTTTTCCCCTGGCCTCTGTGCTCTTGTTTGTTCTGGATTTTCCTTTTTGTATTTTCTGCTGCACGCTTTGGACTCTATTTTTTGTGAATTCCGTTTCAAATAAATCCTTTAAGAACTAAACTCCAGCCTGCATCTGCATTTGGGTCCACCCCTTCCTACCTCACACGACAATTGTGAGTTCAGTTTTGCAGGTCCTTGAAGAGTTGGATGTATTTGGTTGTGTGAGACCACAGGCAGCACACATCACAGGACCCGTCAACCTTGTCATCACAGTTTTGGCCTTCGATCAATGCTTCACAGTAAAACCTGGAGAGGGAGAAAAAAAATAAAAATAAAACATGCTTTAGAAGAGTTCAAGATCAAAGACGACATTACTGATAATGTTGCACCAATGAAGGAAACCAGAATTAAACAGAGAAGTGCAATTTGGATGACTTCTGACATTTTGGATCTTATTAGACAACGGGATAAATGGTTTAGAAAGTTTAAGAGGTCAACGTTGTCTTGTGATTATGATAAATATATATATTTTCGTAATCAGGCTAGTTACAAGGTACAGAAAACAAAGTCTGAATTTTATGCTGATGCTATTACGGCAAATTCACATCAGCCTAAAAAGTTATGGAAAGTTCTCACTGATATAGCCGTTAAAGGAAAATCAAAATCTAAGTCTGTCAATATTGGGTTAGTTATTGAGGATAAAATGATTTCTGACAAACAGCAGGTTGCTTGCGTTTTTAATACTTTTTTTTACAACAGTTGCTGCCAGTCTGGTTGATAAGCTGCCGAATGTGTCAGGTAGATATGGCCCATCATTTGTAAACTCTTTTTATAAAAACAAACATGTCACTCCTGATGTTTTTGAAATTGATCCTGTCTCAGAGGAAAGGGTGAGATTGTGTCTATCCACTTTGTCAATTAACAAAGCTACTGGACAGGACCTTATTCCACCCAGATTTTTGCGCGACAGTGCTAATGTAATTTCTAGGATGCTCACCCATATAATAAATTTGTCTTTAAGTCAGGGTATCTTTCCATGTGATATGAAAAGGGCCCGGGTAGTCCCCCTTTTTAAGAAAAATAGTAGATCAGATGTTGGTAATTATAGGCCTGTATCAATTCTGACAGCCATATCAAAGGTTTTTGAGCGTCTTGTGTATGAGCAGGTGGAAGAGTACCTTGTCAAACATAATCTGCTGTATGAACTGCAGTCAGGATTTAGAGCAGCATATTCGACTGAAACCTGTCTTATTCATTTATGTGATTATGTTCGAACAAAACTTTGATGAAGGAAAGTATGTGGGTATGATTCTTCTTGATTTACAAAAAGCCTTTGATACTGTAAATCATGCAATTTTATTATCAAAGCTGCAAAGTATAGGCTTCAGAAATACTGCTGTGAAATGGTTCACCTCTTACCTCACTGGAAGAACTCAATTTTGTGATGTTGAGGGGACCATATCAGATTCTCGAGATATTACTTGTGGGGTGCCTCAAGGTTCAATCCTTGGCCCCCTTTTATTTTTAATTTATATTAATGACATGCCAGCTGCTGTGAAATGTAAGCTGCTTTTATATGCTGATGATTCTGCATTGTTGGTCTCTGGGGATGACATCAGCGAGATTGAGAAGACTCTAGGTAACGAATTAAATAGTGTCAGCAAGTGGCTTATAGACAACAGGCTTTCAATACATCTGGGAAAAACTGAGTCCATTTTATTTGGAACAAAAAAGAAGTTGTCTAAAATAAAATTGCTTAAGATCAAATGTAATGGCACTGAAATAGTGTCTCAAGAAAGTGTTACATACTTGGGGTTAACATTAGATCAGTCATTAACCTGTTCATCTATTGCTGACAAAATACTATCCAAGTGTGCAGGTAAATTGAAATTTTTCTATCGCAGAACAAGGCTTTTTGATTTTTCTATCAAGAAATTACTGGTTGTATCATTAATTCAATGTCATTTCGATTACGCATGCTCAGCTTGGTACTGTGGATTATCAGTTAAACTTAAAAACAGACTGCAAGTGATGCAAAATAATGTTATCCGCTACCTGTTAAATGCACCCCCTAGGACTCATATTGGCAGAGATGCTTTTAAAAGAGTAGGACTGTTGCCAGTACAGGTTAGGGTGGAGCAGTTAAAGCTGAATCATATGTATAATGTCATAAATGGTTCTGCTCCCAAATATTTACACTCCAATATAAAAATGGTTCATACACAGCATTACCATAATACTAGGGCCAGTGTCCGTTCTTGTAAAGTGCCCAGAGTCAACAATGCAGCTGGAAGTTCTTTTTTTTTATACAGGTATCATGTTGTGGAATAATTTACCAATTTCCCTCAAAATGGTAAATACCAGAGGGACTTTTAGATATCAGGTTAAGGCCCTTTTATGGAGTAGAGTAGCTGATCTTTTTAATTAGTGTAGACTGATTAATTTATGTGATTTATGATTCTCTGATTTTAGGATGTTGTTGAAATTCGGATGATTTGTGTAAATGTTTTTGTCTCTGACTTATATTAGGTCTTTGTTTTTTGTGTGAAATGTTTTACCACCAAGGACCATGTTGGAAATAAGTGTTTTACACTTTAACATGTTATCCTTTGGATTATGTATGTCTGTCAATCCATAAATAAATCAAATCAAATCAAATCAAAATCAAAAACTGAACAGCCAATCAGCGCCAAACTATCCAACCTAGAAAGCTTAAGTAACTTGCAAACTGTGCGGACATTTTCAGACGTTAAAAATAAAACATACAGCCTCAATCATGTTTAAGCCGCCTACACGATAAGCGGGAAAACCGCTTTGTGCCGGCCGTTACGTTGATTTCCTATGGGGAGGGCGATCGCGCCCAACTATGCGCTACCCCTGGCGCTGCACACTGCTCGTATTTGCTGCTTTGCGCTGTGCTCAAAGTTCAAATGATTTCAACTTTGACGTAGTTGCCGCTGACTTTTTGAAAGCCAGCAATAAGATAACAGCATGTTGTTACCTAGCAACGGGAAATAGCTTCCTTGCCACCATTGATGACGAATAGCTTCGCTGCGCTTTGCAGAACAATTCGCTTATCATGTGTAGGCAGCTTTATACTGCCTCCAAACATTTTGTCCGTCATAGAAAAGTTGTAACGGTGCCCTGCCACATAAAACCGTTTTTATTTGTATCTTTTGAAATCTGTACGGTCCATATGTGTTTGTGTTATGTTGTGAAAATGAAAAGAAATAAGAGGAGAAATCAGGCCAATTACAAAAGCTGGTCAGTCTGACGTGATGTTGCCTGAGCTCATTACTATTCATGAGCTCGCCCAGTTGAGCTGGGTAAAGGATGCTGATAGCTAGGCTCTCATTGGCTAGCTGTTAGCCAATCAGAGTACAAGCAGCTTAGCTCGTTGAATATTGATGAGACCTGGCAGAAATCGAGCTGAGTCTTCCTGCAGGCTTTCAATACCACGCTAGAATGGCTTGAAACAAGGTAACCAAGGCATTTTTTTCCACAAAAGATGTTACAGAGTCCATGGTAGAACTTCAGACATTACCACAAAGTCATGAAATATGTGTGGCAGGGCAAAAATAAATGTGTTGGACCAGAGTGAGGTTCTCGTCCTTAACGTTAGCAAGACAACGCAAGACAGAACTACGTCAAAGATTTTGTTCTCTGTAATAACTTAATACTTAGGCTACATTTCAATGCGTGTCTCTAGCCTAGCTGTTGCTGTCTTAGTTGGCGTTGTCTCCGTCCTTTTCGTCCTATTTAACCTGAGATTGCAGACAACCAGCAGAAATGGGCCAGGCATATGGCCCGAGGTTGAAGTTCATGTACCTGCATTACGTTCTCGACAGCACTGAATTCAACAACAACATCCTGTCAAAGAGCATATTGCAGGTTAGAGCCCCCAGTTAAAATGTTCCGAAATTATGTAGGAAATAGATTTAAAAATATGTACTTACACACTATTGAGGCCTCTGTGGTCATTTTTATGACACACCTCACCATCACTGGTTCGAGCAACTTCTCTGCTGCCATTGCTGTTGAAATGCAGAGCTGCGAAAAGAAGTCTGTAGAAAAAGTAAAATGTACCAGTTACAAGATGTGAATAAACCCAGAAGTCAAAACAACATACAGAAAAGTTTGAAAAACAATTTTTTTTCTTGTGTATAAGTTGAGGCAAGTTTCCCCACCTGTGACTAAAAAACTCCATTACTTGATGATTAATATGACAGGACAGAATATTCAAATGTTATCTTAGTCCCCCTAATAGGGTACACCAAGATAAAACAGTATTGTCATTAAGTGTATAATTATTTTTTGTTTAAGCTGTTTCAAGTGCTGATGATTCAACTTTATATTATTTGTTTAGAGCGGTATGCAATGCTGTAGAATTCAAATGTGTAATACTGACAGGTGTTTGTGTTTTATTACTGAAAGTGGGGCTGCTGTTAGACTGCATTAGTTTCAGAAGTACTCATTCTTTTAACATCCCATACTTGCCTGCTGTAGCTACATCCCAAGGAAGGAGAACCCAGTGTGCTTTGGTGCAAAAGTGCAGGATGAGGGAGTGAAATGCCTCCAGTGAAAAGGTCTGATGCTGTGGGAACATCCTTTACCAGCACTTTTCCAGTAGCTATACTCTCCAGTTTAACTGCTACAGTTGATCCTGCATAAACACATTTTTTTTTTTTAATTTTTTACTACTTTGTTTGAAATTGCCTACTGATGTACTATTCATACTGAGTATGATGCGGAAATGAGAACGTAGTGCTTTTACACCGGCTAGTATATGAATAAGATGAAGCATATTAAACATCCACTTTCAAAACAAAAGCATCTCTCAAGTTCATAGAAGGCTGCAGTCCAGTAGAGGTGGTTAATAACTGCTGGCCTCCACAGCTTCACATCTTCTCATTCCCTGTAATTTGCAGCAGCATCCAAAGCTTTCCCTAGATCAGTTTCAGAACAGATACACAAAATGTTAAAAAGGAAAATGTAATTATAGGTGACCTTAACAAAACTACCATATCAAGATACTCTTGCCAATATGCCAGATGTCAAATAAATGGTTTCTTCCTTTCACACAACTTATCCCACACCCACTTGGCAACCAAAAGGTGGAACACAAGACTTTAAAAATAAGAACTTCTGAATTTCGCTGTAAATAGTCAGTGGTCCTCAGTGTGTCCTCCTTACCTCTTGATTTCTGTCTGTGAGGGCTGGCACTTGCATATGTTGTCCTATGTCAATGTGTCCTTCCTTAAGTCAGATATAGTGTTGGAGTTGTACCTGCCTGCATCATACAGAAAGATTCTACTAATTATTTGCCCTCATACATTATGTTGACAGATGTGTGGCATGTACAATTCATTGTAGGTATGAGTAATGTAAATATACCTGCTGAAACGTGTAAGTCTGAAGTTACACTGTGAGCCACAGTGAAGCACAGATGTCTGAGGGGTCAGCAAACACTGCAGCACTGGCTGTAAATACAATTCCCAGTGCCTAAAAATAAATTACAACAAAGTCAGAAATCTGTAACTGGACTTGATGGTTCTAACATTAGCAAACCGAGGTTTCCAATTATGCCCTCTCATATGCTCTTTCAAATGTAACAAGCTTTTAGCTGGCTGGTAGCTGGTGCTAATTCCCACCTGTGCCTAGCTTTGACATTATCTCTGCAACTCATTTCTCCACTTTTTCACTGACAAAATCAACATAATTTACAAATCTCTATCCCCTGTATCCGACCTCCCACCATCTACTCCAGCACCCACCCACCCCCCCCCCCCCTCTCCCCATCTCTCCTGACCCCTCCTCCACACTGCCTCCTCTCAGAGTTTGACTTGGTCACGGCTCCTGAAATCTCCAAACTCATCAGCTCTTCCAAACCCACTACCTGCTCCCTTGACCCCCTCCCTACTCCCCTCCTGAAGTCCTGCCTCCCTGTACTATGCCCCTACCTTACAAACCTCTTCAACTCCTCACTGTCCCTTGGAACTGTCCCCTCTGCCTTCAAAACTGCTGCTGTCACCCCAATCCTCAAAAAACCTGGTCTCCTCCCTCAACAACTACCGCCCAATATCCAACCTCCCCTTTCTGTCTAAAACCCTGGAACGTATAGTCGCCTCACAGCTACAAACCCATCTTCATACCAATAACGTATTTGAACCCCTCCAATCTGGTTTTCCCCTCTCCATAGCACAGAAACCGCTCTACTGAAAGTCCTCAATGACCTCCTCACCTCTGCTGACACCGGTTCCCTCAACATCCTCATCCTCCTCGACCTGAGTGCAGCCTTTGATACCGTGAGCCATAACATGCTGCTCACCAGACTCAAACACCTTGGTATCGAAGGTACTGCACTCAGCTGGCTCCACTCCTACCTCTCTAACAGATCACACTTCATCTCTCTTCATAAGCACACCTCTGCCACAGCCACTCAAGGCGTTCCCCAAGGCTCCGTACTCGGCCCCCTCCTCTTCATCATCTACATCCTCCCCCTTGGTCAGATACTCCGCCACTTCAACCTGGACTTCCACTGTTAGGCCGATGACACCCAGATCTACCTTAGCACCAAATCCCCCCTCAATCCTCCCCTCTCCCACATCAACTCCTGCCTGTCAGCTATTAAAATCTGGATGCAACACAACTTCCTCAAACTCAACAGTGACAAAACAGAATTCCTCCTCATTGGCTCCAAATCCACACTCAGCAAAACCAATAACCCCACTCTCACCATTGACGGCACCATTGTCTCCCCATCTCCCCAGGCCCGCAACCTTGGCGTGATCTTTGATTCCACCCTCTCCCTTGAGCCCCACATTCGCCATGTCATCAAAACCTCCTTTCACCTCCGCAACATCCCCCCCCTGCTGAAAGACTCATCCACGCCTTAATCTCCTCCCGACTGGACTACTGCAACTCACTTCTCCTCAGCATCAGCTCTACCAACATCAACCGCCTCCAACTGGTCCAGAACGCAGCTGCCTGACTCATCACCCGCTCCAAATCTTGGCACCACATCACTCCAGTCCTAAAACAACTCCACTGGCTTCCTATCTCCCACCGGATCACCTACAAAATCCTGGTCCTCACCTACAAAGCCCTCCACCATCTGGCCCCCTGATACCTCACTGACCTCCTCTCCCCCTACCAACCCTCACGGTCCCTCAGATCCACCTCAGCCGGTCTCCTCTGCATCCACAATTCCAAACACCACAGTTTTGGGGACAGAGCCTTCTCCAGGGCAGCTCCCAGGCTCTGGAACTCCCTCCCCCAAGAGATCCACACCTCTGAGTCCCTCACCATCTTCCAGTCCCGTCTCAAGACCCATCTCTTCACCTCTGCCTATCTGTAGCCCCCTTTTCTGTGACAGAATCTTGTTTTGCTCTGTCTTGTTTTCTTTTGCTTTGTTTTGTTTTGTCTTGTCCTGCTTTGTTTTACTTTCTAATCTAGCTCCCCTGTAAAGCGACTTTGAGTCTATGAAAAGCGCTATATAAATTCAATTTATTATTATTATTAGGCGCTTAGTAAAGTTAGCTTATTTCACCTGTAGTATCTTTACTCGTTGATGCTCGGAACATGTCCGTTATTTTGGAGCATTTCGCTGCCTCCTCCTCCTCAATAATTGTTTTCCTTTTGAGTCTGAACCTATATTTCTGATAATCCTGGTTGTGAGTCGTGACCTGCACTTTGTTAGCTAGTGCTTTGTGATTAGCCTGTGTTTATATTGAAACAAGAGGCTGCTGCGTCCCGCCGTACGGGTTGAGCAGAGGCTTCAGTGTGACCAGCGGGCAGCAGCCGCACACCAGGCCGCCGGATGGTGTTGCTAAGAACGTGCAATGTATATTATCAGACCCACTCGTGGCCTCAAAACACTACCGGCCCACCGGGGAAAGTCCAGATTATCCCTATTTCCACTCGATTGTACTCCATGCTAGCGTTAACGTTTTTAAAATAACATGTTTGCTAATGCTTAATGTTAGCATTAGATATTTTCCCTTAAAAACTTGCTGCGGTGTTTACATATTTGCTTCTCATTAAACATAAACGTAAAAAAAAGTTACGCGGTGCACAGTTGAGTTCAGGTTTTTGTCGAGCTAAATCTCTGACGGATCCGTGACCGTCATGTCTCCCACCAGCGGCAGCAAGAGAACAGGACCGGTCAGCAAAATTACGAATCCCACTATGGCCACGGCAAGGTTACGTTACCTTGGATGCCTGGCCAATAGTAGTGATTGAAGGGCGGGTCTTGCCGTGGCCATAGTACTGTGGGATTCGCAGGCCCGATAAGATGCTCTGAGTCTCACTGGGTTATTGCCCTATAGGTCTATGGTTATTGCTTGAACTCCATCATGGCTCTAGGATGATAATCCTCCAGTCTAATTGACAGCTATTAGACCGTGTTTTTCCTAGCAGACGCACAAAGTCCCGTCTCTTCATCTGCACTAAACGCACCCATTCAGGCCCAAAGATGGCGCTGCCTTTTTTCTAATTAGGGGACCTGGGGACTTGATGTCCTGACAGGCTGGACTTTGTGCAACCACCACAAACACAGTCGTTTACCATGACGATAATAAATTGAAATACAAAAAGTACCGAGAAACCTGACTCCTGAGGTCCATTTCAGGTAGGAGGATTAGTGGAAACTCTGAGTTTGTTAAGCCTGAGATGAGGGAAACTGGGTTTTCTGTTTCAGAAAGAGAGGTAACTTAACCTCAGAGTCAGTTACTATGGTAACTGAGGCTATGAACCTAACCTGGTCGGGAGCAGGTTTTCTTCAAGAACCTTGAGTTTCTCTCAGACTCCTCCCCATGGATGTATGAAGAGAATTAACGCTCCTCCCTCTGACACAGTGCGCTCATTTCCTCATTCATTCGTTCAGTCTGTATCAGGCGCATTTCAGCCCAGTTTGTTATATTGGAGTGAATAAAAAAAAACATTGTTGGTTTATTAACTGTTAGGCAGACTTTAAAACATTGTTTTTTCTCAAAACATGGCATTTCCTTTTGTCGACGATCCCGTTGATGAAGACGTTGTATGGCAGGGAGTTAAACATGTCGGAAGATGATATTGACGCATTTTAATTTCCAGATAACTTCCTATTTGAGCGGTATGGTTTTTCTTCCCAGTCTATCAGTTATGTAGGCTACATAACCTTATCCGTCCTCATATCACTAACGTCACCCATCATGGACATGCTCTACATCCCAGCACATTCTATGTGTCACATTACAGTTTTCTTTACAACCTTGGTGATGCGGAGCATTTTAATAAAGCGCCGTCAGAAGAGATCACTCTGAAATGTTGTATAACTGCTATAAATCATCTTCTGCTTTGTGTTTGGGCTTAATTAAATCCTGACAGTCTAAGCTTTCAACCGATGTGCTGCATGACCATATAGTTTGAAGATTTAATGCGTCAAATTTATAACAAAGTTTAAGCAGCGTCCACTTTGAGCGTGAGTGTCCCGTAAACAGGTCAGTGAAAGTAAAGAGTTTAAACATTTTTAGTGTTCCCTGGACACAAACCAGTAAGATCCATTCAAAAGGAGTTCCACAGTATTGCAGGTGAATGATGTAAACCCTTTGAAATAAAAGATTATGAATTATAATTATGTTAATGATGGTGCTGCAGCCTCAGAATGGGATTAGTAGGCCTAGGACTTTTTCGCCCGCAGTATTGCACCTAAATGAAATAGATTTTCAGTAATATTATGATTAAATATGATATACATTATACTGGAATATACACATTTACTCTAGCAGCAATTTTCTCCAACGCAATTTCTCTCTCTTTTGCAGCACCCACTGTGTTGCTTTTTTAATGAAATACATGTTCGATTTTTCCCATCAATCATAAGATGCACAGTTTTCACAATGCACAATCTCTGTGGTTCCTCCCCATTGATTGACTGATTCAACCATTTCAATTAAAGACTTGTATTTCTTTTATTGGTCAGGACACAGCTGCCTTGCAAGTTGTAATGCCTCAAGGAGAATGTCCACCCCAAAGCACATGCTGTGTCTGAGCGGATCAATTCTTCCATGAAGGTGTTGGTGGATGAGGAGTTATAGGGCCTCTGCTGGCTCTGGAACATCAACTGTCCCTTCAGGATCAAGTGGCACTGGTCCCCCCTAGTCAATCCCATAGTCATCAAGATTCCCCTATATGAGAACAAAATGTGGTCACAAAGATGTTTCAAAAAGTATCTCATCTCTTAAATAGAAATGCATGCTGAGAGAGCACTAACCTCTGACAAAATCAAATGCTATATCTCAAAATGTTTATACAAGAAAAAAATATTGTCTGGATCTGAGCGGTGGTTTTATGGGTTCAGCCATGACTCATGCAACTCCTGCCCACAAGACTTCATGAAAAATTGACCCGTTATAGGTCAATTTTCTTGGCATATAACTTTGAATAAGTAAATCATGCAGTAAAATTAAAATTTCTCCATATAACATCATATTTGAGATGTTTGAGCTGTAACCTCAACATCTCTCCATAGCCTCTCAATCCTCTGATTATCAATTATCCAGTTATGAAACTTATAAATGTGATAATTGACAATATAAATGCACATTACATTATTTTTAAATAACACAAAGTGTATAAGTACTGGAAAATATTTTTCAATGGCTACATTACTTTAAATAATGACTGAAAGTATGTTTAATATACCTTGTCCTCGTTGGGGATGCTCAAGCATGAAGCGGGCCACATCAACATTCTCTCCACCTTTATCACTGCGAACACGTGTTGGAACTCCAAACTGCTGGACAGCTCCAAGAAAGGATGAGTGGAGGCTCTATTTTTGTTTGTTGCATTTAGGTACATTATTTTTCTGCTGTACCCATCAATTCCTCCATGGATCACAATTCTCCAACTAGAAGAAATAATGAGTTAATTTTCTGTATTCTTGAGATGGAACAATTGTCGTATAACATTTTCATGAAAGATACTCACCGAATTAACTTGTGATTTCCATCAATGTGTGCCAAAGAGCCATAGGACCAGGTACTGAGTACACTCTTCTTGTGATGAGGTTTATGCCAAGGCCACGACAAATTGTACCCAATGGATCGACAAGCCGCAATGTTTCCATCACTCGAGATCTTTGAACCCTCGACACAAGAAAAAGAAAAGGTCAGAGAAATTACTGTTGTGAATATTTGTACATTGCTGCCCTGCCACTTTAACTTTAGTAAAAGACTAATGCTTCTTCCAACAGTGCTATCGAGCCAGCTGTGGCCTATGAGAGCTGGAAAAGGAGTGGTTAGTGTCGGTGCACTTTTTAGCTGCTTTTTCTGCAAAATAAAAGGATGAGAAGCATGCAACTATATGAATTGTCCTAGTGTGCTTTTGTTGATGAAACAGACATTTTTTTCATCTACAGTTGTCACTCCACAGTGGTCATGCCTGGTAACACTAGGGTCGGTGTGGTTAATAAGATTATTTTTCAAGTCAATAAAAGCATGTTCCCTCTGTCACTTTTGATGTGCAGTCTCATTCTTATCATGCACAGCTTCAGTGGAGTTTTTGCGCAATTTAAAATCCACTATCGGCTGTAAAACGTCATACCTACAGTTTTTAAAATACTTTGAGTGGCGAGCGACTATTGTTTTGGGGGAAAGGATGTAGCATACTGTTGCTTCAGTTTTACAGTTCTCTTTAGTATGCACACAAACTTACTAGTCTACATCGCCAATTAAGTTATCCTCACCATTTGTATGTTATTGCATACTGTATTCATATTTTTACACTCACCTGAAGGTCAAACAAAGCTGATACTTATTGCGCTCGGTAGATAACATAATTTATATGGTGTTCCTTACCTCAGTCCAACACTGTTGAGATATCCGCTAACAGTTTTAATTCCAGAATCAGGAAACTGTTGGATAAAATCGGTGATGACTCTTTTGAGTTCATCATCCGAGATGTCACTGAAGTGCATCCTGACAGACAGTCCATTGTCTGCCATTTGTCTCCTTATTGTCCTATAACTTACACCAAATAACCGTGCAATTTCCCTGACGGTGAAATTGAACTCTAGGAGGTACTGCAGTTGTTCCCCAGAAATGTCCCAACATGGTCATCCTCTCTCCCCAGTCCTGAAAATGGCGGCATGGAATCCCTGTGTTGGCTGACTTCTGTCCTCTAATAAGCCCAACGTTGCTTGTATACTCTGTAGTACACATTCCATGTCTGTAAAAATTCCGCTGTGTATCCACCTTATTCCTAGCTCCCATGATACCTTGCGTGAATTATGGGCACGACTTCCGGAGCCGGCGATTGCCATGGTAACAGTCATAAACAGTCATTGCGGGCTTTCAGCGTTTGCGAAATAAAACATGTGGGAACACAGCCTGTTACACCTCAAACGGGACAATGTGATTATACCTCTGCCTTCTGCTATTGAGAGATGGGAGGACGACCTGAAAAAGTGGCCTCAGATAACGGACACTAGCATATTTAGCTACTTTATCAACTCTGTTGCTACGGACGGTGAAGCGATAAATAACCTGGAAAGCTCGGAGTCTTATCAGTACCTCCACAGCAATAAAGTCGGTCGCATTTATTTGGGACACAACCTTGTCTACCTTAAACATACTGTCTATGACCTTAAAGCAGACATAGAGCCGAGTCAGAGCCTTACAGTCCCATCACGGTCCTGGGTTTTAGTTTCATCGTCAGGTGAAATACAAACAGCTGGTGCTCGTGTTGCTGGACCAGGGCGATCCTGCAGCCATGCAGGTTCAATACTTTGGAAGGTAAAGTGTTGATTATTTTGATAGTTACATTTTTTTTCAATGTATTTTGTAATATTAGTTTGCAACTAACAACAGATTTAGCTTAGTCTGGGTGTTATAGGCTACAGCCGCAAACAGCGCAACAGGTAGCCTACCAGAGCTCCGCAATGACATCTAATAACAATAATAATAACATATGTTTAAACACAAACCAGTTTCAGTTACATTATAGTTAAAATTACTTTAGAAAGAAACACTGTTGACGGCTGGCTGGGGCCAGAGCCATGTCTTCCTCTGTCACTCTGGCTGGGGTTAACGTTAACGTTACTAGGGAAACGGCTCATTCTGCTATCTCACCGGAAGTTGCACCCATAATCATTTCTACAGTAGCCCCCCCGAGAATAAGGTGGATACATCTTAAAAGAATAACAGAGTTCTTTATAGCGCCAGAAAAAAAAAATCCAAATCAATTTGCGAAAGGTGTGTTTCAATTTGATCCAGTGGTGTAGTCTACGTGATACGCAGGTATACGCCGTATACCCACTAGGAAAAGTCATGGATTTCCGTATACCCACTTACAAAAGCGCGATCATACGTAACAACATTGTTTGTGACAGAACTTTCTCACTTTCATTCATAAATTCACCCCGTCTGTGTGAACATGGATGTAGGCTATTACAGTAAGAGAACGGTTGGGAAGCCGTGGCCGTGCCCTGGATCTGACGTGAAGTCACTAACGTTACTAAGCAACAACAAGTTGCATTCTTTGCGCGGTCTTTCCTTTCTCGCAACTAGTTAGAGTTTGAACAACGTTTTATAAGTAACGAGATATGAAACGTTACTAAACAGACCTAAATAACACTACTTCAGTGTTTTCTAAAGTCTGTCCCTGAAGCTGCTGCCACGTCGGGTGACGCTGCAGCTGCCACAGATCATGATGACCCGATCGTTAACGTTACCGTTACAAAAAACCAGCCCGAAAATCCTACCGCAACGTTACTGTTGCCTGGTAAGTGAGAGTAGCTTATATGATACCATGTGTGTGTGTGTGTGTGTGTGCGTGTGTGTGTGTCTGCCTGTGTGTCTGTGTGTGCGTGTGCGCCTGTGTGTCTGTGTGTGTGTGTGTGTGTGTGTGTACCTGTGTGTCTGAGTACAGCAGTAAACAGAATACAATGTTTATATGTCCTTGTTTCAGATGATGAGAGAGACAGTGAGAACTCCCGGCCTTCATAAGGTCAATGACTATGCAACATTAGAGTAAATTCTTAAATCTTAAATATGCATTGCTTTACACAATTAAATGACTAGCCTATATGGTAATGTTAGTTAGCAATGGTCAGATAATTAACTAAAATAGAAAGAGTGGAGCTTTTTTCTCCTTTCGTCTGCTTTTTATGCATTTGTTAACCATGGTGCTGAAGATTGTAAACCGTTTATTAAATACTTTTGAGTAAATGTAGGCCCCCTAATTGATACAAAAGTTGTATGATGATGCTAATTATTAGTCATGGTTTTGTGTGGCAGTGGGGGGGGGGGGGGGGGGGGGGCGGTTAAACGGCTTATTTGTGTGATGTGATGTCCTGTTGCATTCAGGTCCGGTTGCGTTTCTCAAAAAGTTAAATCTGTCTCATCTTTTCTCAACTCTAAGTGTTGTTTTTCCAGGACTTTAAATAAACGCCATCAATACTTAAACGTCTGTTGCCCGTGTACAGTTCGTATATTCAGAAACGTCACAGTACCGACTATGGGGTGTTGCTCTGGGACAGGCGAGTATGAGGCTGGGAGGGGAAAATCACAGTATTCTCACTACAAAAAAATAGACTACACCACTGATTTGATCACAGAGTCGCCAACAATAATTATAGATGAACTCCAACAGTGCACAGCTCCGCTGATTATCCTGAGAACTGTGCAAAGCAACATACAATAGGTATAATCAGTCAATTGTATTGGAGTTTGTATCCTACACCATAACTACAATGCTGAATACTAGCCTATAGCCTATTACCATGCATGTATGTCTAACATGGCCTTTTTTGCTGCAAGATAAATAACGGGAGGCTTATTTTTAAAACAGTTTACAAAAAAAAAGTATCTTACCGGACCATAAGCCTATTCTCTGACAAATATCTAAAATGCTGTTGACGTGACTAACTAGGCCTGGCTGTAAACCGTATCTATTGTAAATTCGCAGGTGTTACCTATCAATGGTAGTTTGTGTTCTTCTTCTGTAGAGTGTGAGTGTAGGCTATTAGCGAGAACGACATCAACGATTTGGTGCATTATTGCCACCAACTGTTACGGAGTGTGGCTCCACATATGAACTCGTATAGGCTATGTGCACAAATTTATATATTTTTAAAGATTCTTTTTGGGGCATTTTCGTCCTTAACTCTGAGGACGAAATAATCATATTTTAATCATTTAATAACCATAAGATTGATCGTCTTACTGTTTTTTGCAGTTAAAAGCCAACGAGCTAAGGTCACAGGCGTCTCTTTGCTGTCTTTCTAGCCTTCACGGGAGGTTTTGTATCCAGCCTGGAACTTGTGTCTTTTTTCGGGGTGGTCTTATATGCAAGATTGATACACTTTAGGTCCATAATTTATGATTTTTCTGCCGTTTATCTCCGCTGATTTGCCGTTAGCTATGATGCTACATCCATTTACGGTTTCCCATGATGTTTTAGGAGTTTGTTATTGTTTTGCCAACCAATGGAAAGCAGTCTTTCGAGAGCAGAGATGTTCTATGATAGGAAAATTGGCTCACTCACTTGTTCATATGTTCTATTGCTACAAAGATCGTCTATTCCCATTGTAAACCGTTCTAGAAGAGATCCTCACTGTTTTGAATTTTTGGATACATTTGGGCCTTTTTTGAAGAAATGTAAATAGTTTGTCATTTATATGAGTTATAATGTTCATCATGTTTATTTCTGCACTGGGTGACTCCTATATATATATATATATATATATATATATATATATATATATATATATATATATATAAGCAGAACTGTGAGCGTTATATAAATAAATATGGCATTATTATTTTGATTATTGGCATAGGTGCATGTCATGAGGGCAAAAGCGTCTGGACTTTGGAAATAGATCAAAGTAAACTGTATTTAGTCTATTAAACTATATTGGCTAATATCTTTATTGCGTCAATTATTAATTTCCGGATGTATTTCTTAGCCATATTTATGTAAAGAAGTGCAAAAAAAAAAAAAAAAAAACGAAACATCAGTCACTCAGGAAGTTGGGGTAGGTTTCAGATGAGTCAAAGCCAAGGGGGCAGGCTTCTCTCCTCAGAGCGAAGCCGCGATGGCGGCATTTTGCTAGCCCTGTTCCCATCACCCCCGTTAGCATCCCATTGACTGCAATTCATTTTAGCGTCACTTTGACAGCCAATAACTTTACATCTGAAGCGTTTAAAGACTTGATTTGTCCGTTGTTTATTTCTTAAGAAACACGACAATGTACACAAGGCTACATTACCTTGTACCTCACGTTATGGGTCCGTAGCAGATGTTTTTATAAAAATAGGCTAACGATTGCGTCATAACCACGTGACTTACTGTCGCATTGTAGAGGAGAAGCTCGCAGGCAGTTTCGACGTACATTAGCTGTTTAGTTTAATTACTAATGTTAACTAGCATTTAACATTAGCATTTTTATCATAAAAAACCCTATGGAAGAACGAGGAAGGGATAAAGAGACCCTGCCCGGAGGAAGCCCGGGGCCCCCGTCTGGAGCCAGGCCCAGAGGGAGGGCTCGTCAGCGAGCGTCTGGTGGCCGGGTCTGCCACGAAGCCCGGCTGGGCACAGCCCGAAAAAGCTACGGGGCACCTCTTTCTCCATCCCATGGGCCCACCACCTGTGGGAGGAACCGCTGGGGTCGGGTGCGCTGCCACACGGGTGGCGGTGAAGGTCAGGGGCCTCGACGGACCAGACCCGGGCAGCAGAAGCTGGCTCTGGGGACGTGGAATGTCACCTCGCTGTGGGGGAAGGAGCCTGAACTTGTGCATGAGGTGGAGCGCTACCAGTTGGATCTGGTGGGGCTTACCTATATGCACAGTCTCGGTTCTGGAACTGTACTCCTGGAGAGGGGTTGGACTCTTTTCTTCTCCGGAGTTGCCCAGGGTGTGAGGCGGCAGGCGGGTGTGGGGATACTCACAAGTCCCCGGCTGAGCGCCGCAATGTTGGAGTTTACCCCGGTGGACGAGAGGGTCGCCTCCCTACGCCTGCGGGTTGTTGGGGGGAAAACTCTGACTGTTGTTTGTGCATATGCACCAAACAAGAGTTCAGAGTATTCGGCCTTCTTGGAGACCTTGAATGGAGTCCTGTATGGGGCTCCGGAGGGGGACTCCATAGTTCTGCTAGGGGACTTCAACGCACATGTGGGCAATGACGGAGACACCTGGAGAGGCGTGATTGGGAGGAACGGCCTCCCTGATCTAAACCAGAGTGGTTGTTATTGGACTTCTGTGCTAGTCATGGATTGTCTATAACAAACACCATGTTCGAACATAGGGATGCTCATAAGTGTACTTGGTTCCAGAGCACCTTAGGCCGAAGGTCAATGATCGATTTTATAATCGTTTCACCTGATCTGAGGCCGTATGTATTGGACACTCGGGTGAAGAGAGGGGCGGAGCTGTCAACTGATCACCATCTGGTGGTGAGTTCGGTCAGGGGGTGGGGGAAGACTCTGGACAGACCTGGTAAGCCCAAACGGGTGGTGCGGGTAAATTGGGAACGTCTGGAGGAAGCTCCTGTCCGACAGACCTTCAACTCACACCTCCGGCGGAGCTTGTCGTGCATCCCTGTGGAGGCTGGGGGCATTGAACCTGAGTGGACAATGTTCAAAGTTTCCATTGCTGAAGCTGCGGCAGGGAGCTGTGGTCTTAGGGTCTTAGGTGCTTCAAGGGGCGGTAACCCTCGAACACCGTGGTGGACACCGGTGGTCAGGGAAGCCGTCCGACTGAAGAAGGAGTCTTTCCGGGATATGTTATCCCAGAGGACTCCGGAGGCAGTTGCAAGGTACCGAAGGGCCCGAAGGACTGCAGCCTCTGCCATGAAAGAGGCAAAGCAGCGGGTGTGGGAGAAGTTTGGAGAAGACATGGAGAAGGACTTTCGGTCGGCACCAAGGCGCTTCTGGAAGCGGGGAACCATCCAAGCTGTGTACAGTAAGGGTGGGACGTTGTTGACCTCAACTGAGGAGGTAATAGGGCGGTGGAAGGAGCACTTTGAGGAATTCCTAAATCCAGCTGATGCGCCCTCTTTGTTAGAGGCAGAGCTGGAGGATGACGGGGGATTGTCGTCAATTTCCCTGGTGGAGGTCACTGAGGTAGTCAAACAACTCCACAGTGGCAAAGCCCCAGGGATTGATGAGATCCGTCCAGAAATGCTGAAAGCTCTGGGTGTGGAGGGGCTGTCTTGGTTCACACGCCTACTCAACATTGCGTGGAAGTCTGGGACAGTGCCAAAGGAGTGGCAGCCCGGGGTGGTGGTTCCCCTGTTCAAAAAGGGGGACCAGAGAGTGTGTACCAATTACAGGGGTATCACACTTCTCAGCCTCCCTGGTAAAGTCTACTCCAAGGTGCTGGAAAGGAGGGTTCGGCCGATAGTCGAACCTCACGTTGAAGAGGAACAATGCGGATTCCGTCCTGGTCGTGGAACAACGGATCAGCTCTTTACTCTAGCAAGGATCCTGGAGGGAGCCTGGGAGTATGCCCATCCAGTCTACATGTGTTTTGTGGATCTGGAGAAGGCATATGACCGGGTCCCCCGGGAGACTTTGTGGGAGGTGCTGCGGGAGTATGGGGTGAGGGGGTCCCTTCTCAGGGCCATCCAATCTCTGTATGACCAAAGCGAGAGCTGTGTCCGGGTTCTCGGCAGTAAGTCGGACACGTTGCAGGTGAGGGTTGGCCTCCGCCAGGGCTGCGCTTTGTCACCAATCCTGTTCATAGTATTTATGGACAGGATATCGAGGCGTAGTCGTGGTAGGGAGGGGTTGCAGTTCGGAGGGCTGGGGATCTCACCGCTGCTCTTTGCAGATGACGTGGTCCTGATGGCATCATCGGCCTGTGACCTTCAGCACTCACTGGATCGGTTTGCAGCCGAGTGTGAAGCGGCTGGGATGAGGATCAGCACCTCTAAATCTGAGGCCATGGTTCTCAGCAGGAAACCGATGGAGTGCCTTCTCCAGGTAGGGAATGAGTCCTTACCCCAAGTGAAGGAGTTTAAGTACCTTGGGGCCTTGTTTGCGAGTGAGGGGACAATGGAGCGGGAGATTGGTCGGAGAATCGGCACAGCGGGGGCGGTATTACATTCAGTTTATCGCACCATTGTTACGAAAAGGGAGCTGAGCCAGAAGGCAAAGCTCTCGATCTACCGGTCAGTTTTCGTTCCTACCCTCACCTATGGTCATGAAGGTTGGGTCATGACCGAAAGAACGAGATCCAGGGTACATGCGGCCGAAATGGGTTTCCTCAGGAGGGTGGCTGGCATCTCCCTTAGAGATAGGGTGAGAAGCTCAGTCATCCGTGAGACACGTTGGTCACGTCACATCGGCGGCGGGAAGCTAAGTTTGCAGCTGCGCAGTAACGCTCAGTAACACTTTCCCATCACCGGAAAAGTGCTGGTAAGAGGCTTCACTTGTCTCCGTCAAAAACAGCGGGATCACTGTGTCCATTTTATATACTGTCTATGGTCAAAGCCCGTATTAGAAATTCTTTGGATGACTCCCTACCATACACAGTCTATATTTTTTTTTTCACCACAAAATCTCACATTTCTTGCAGAAAATCCTCTTGCACCCCCAATTTCCTGTGATATACGCACAGAGATTTCTGCACATGACTATTTTCGCCATGTCTAAAATCAGAGTAGGAATCCAAAGTCTTGCTGGTACACAGTGGCGCTGTTTCCTTGGAAACGACAACATCCGGTCTCAGAATATAAAAAGCAGGCCATGGTTTTTTTTTCAAATTTTGTATTTGAAAACGAAAATCAAATAACATTTTTTTTTGTTTCTTAATACCTGTTTATGAAAGGGAAATTGAATGACCAAAACATACACTGAATCCAAATCCAGAGCTATCTGTTCCTGGATTTCTGCTACGTCTCAACTACCTTATTCCGCTGTCGGGACGATCAGAGACGTAGGTGTGTCTTCGCCAACCGCCAAAATAGCAAAGAAGAGAAAAGAGCGGCATACCGCCATTTCATGTCTTGCCAGCCATATGAACCCGATAATGGAAGACAAAACACCGCACGTGATTATTGAACTTTGTAGCCTACTAATGAGTTTTTAAATATTGAATGAGCTTAATTTGAAACGTGTATGCCTATTTACGGTCATAGTGTCGTTAGGCTGATGTTCGTTTTGATTCATTGCATTGGAAATATGAAATAAGGTTTTGTTCCCAACTGTAAAATATAGGCTCTTTTACTGTCTTGAATAGTCTACATATGACCTAAAGTTATGGTAGGCCTATTGGATAATTTCACACAAGATTTGCCGTTTTTTCATTTTAAATGAAAGGAGCGGTCAGTAGCCTAAAGCTCCCATGAACAACAGAGAACAACCTCTCTGCTAGCCGACAGGTTGGCGAACGCCTCCTACTCTGCACCACCTTCTACATCCCTGCTAACCTCCTCTGTGCCATTGCTCCCATACCACTCATCGTCCTCTGGCCCGCCCTCTGCAGTCGGGCCATCCTCTCTGCCATTGCTTCCATACCATTCACATTCATCATCCACTGCACCACCTTCAACGTCCCAGTCATCCTCTGTGCCATCGCTTCCATACCATTCTTTAAACACCCACATAGATGATATTCAAGCCAATCTTGCTCGCCTTTTCAGACCAAACAATGTACCTTCTGGAGGATGGAGAGGCATATCCCGCAAAAAGAAAAGGGAGGGACCCTGGACACATGTATTTGTGTGCCTTCCAGAGCCTGATGCTATTGCTGTGCCAAATCCTGAGGAGGCTCATTTTTTTGAACAGTGTGGTATAGGAAAGAAGATAATCACCTTTCTAAACAACATTGGTGATCACGCCTATCTCACAGAACATTTACACAACACCTACCCACCACTCCGTGAAGCAGGTGGTTACACTCTTGCGAAGAGTGACAGAAGCAAGAGACACCAGAAGGTCCCTATTCCGGCAGCGGGATACAGCATAGAGTACCTACGAAGATTTGTGGACATCAAGAGGGCACCTCTGTATATAATTCCTTTACAGCGAGCACTTGCACTTTGTCTGCCGGTGGAGGAGGTAAGCCAGTGTTACATAACTTATTTATTAGTTAGTAATATTATTAATTACTATGATATATTCAATGTCATATCTTGAATTTCAGAAATCTGCTGTGATGGAGAGATGTTTGAGGTGTCAGAAGGACTTTCCCCTGTGTGACCTGGAAAGCCATCTCAGAATATGGTAATGTCCACTACGGCAATTCACATTTGTCAATAGCTAGCTACCTGTAAACTATGTCCTATTAACAAAATGTGTTCATTCTGCTAACTGAAATGTGCGGCTTCTGCTGAAATTCTCACAGGATGTCATTGTCCAGTCAAACCTCTGGAAATGTAGGCTAATTGATATTTAAGCTCAGCAGCCAATGCCTTTAACCGATAATAATCAATTAACCGATAATAATCAATTAACCATTAATAAGATACAAAACCAGTAATTGTATTTCCTCGGTAGCTCATACTTGCATTCTCTTCTACAAACATAATTTGTGTTATGAAAATAGTGCTCAAATGTTGCCTGGCAATGCAACCGGCGCATGCTGGCTTTTTATGTTTTGGTTGGTACCACACACAATATTGTCATTGAGCGCCGTTATTGTTTTTAAGTGTAATGCTTGGTCAATATTTTTTTCTAAATCATTTCCCCCTAAATGCTTCTTCCTTGGTTTAGAAAGTAATTTCACTGAAATGCAAAGGTGAAGTACAACTTTTAGTAGGATAAACAAACGTATGTGAACTGGTACACAAAAATGTAGTTTTAATAATAGAAATTGTTAACAGCAATCAATAAATGATTAATCATAATCCTTAGGAGGCATTGTTGGACCTTGGTTACTGTTAGTGCTGTCTGGAAAAGTGTAAGAATCAGTCTGAGCAACTAAGATAAGACGAGGTATTAAGGTACCCAAAAAGGTAAATGGTTTATAATCAGCGCTGCTCAATCAAGTCAAATGTTTAGCCAAGGTTTTTTTTCTGGAAAAACATTAATAGTTAACATAACTTTTTTTTTAACTGTTTTGTCCAGAAAGATCATTGTTTTGGCACTCCTCAACCAAGGCCTTTTTAGCCTTGGACCATATGTATATTACATAATTTAACTTAAAATGTCTACAGTGTATTTCAGTTATTTGCAAACTAACATTGGTTAAGTTAATGAAATCAATGTAATCACTGACAAACTGTAATAATGAATCCTGTCACAGCAATCCTGTTGCACAAACTGGGCTTAATATGATTGCTATGTTTGCATATTTTCAGCAACAAAAGGGCTGAAGAGTGTGAGGAGGATACACCACATCACTCAGAGTATGTTACATTTTCATAAATTATGATTTCATGCAGTCCTGGCTAGAATAGAGTTCACATTGTTTAAGCTAATAGGCTTTTTGTGTTTCAGGGGTGATGATGCTGATGATGATGCAGAGCTTTCTTTGGCCATCTATTAGTCACTACAGGTAGGTCTTGTTGTCTTAACCATGTAAACACAGGCTGGAAGATCTATTATTAAAGGGATGTGAATGGCAAATGCAACATAAGTAGATGACTATAATGTCTAAAATGAATGTCTATGTTGCATGGCTACTTGGAGATGAGATGAGGAAATGAGATCAGAATTCAAACCCCATTTGCTATTTAACAAACAGTAACAACAAACTTGTCTTTTGCATAGTATTGGTCTGTGTAGTATATTTAGTATGTAACTCTTATTCTTAATAACTGAGGAACTCTGCCTAGGACAGATAATGCTGTCTAGTCACTGGCAGATAGAAATTGATAGGCATCTACATATCCACCATCTCTAGTTACTACACTTTGCACTAACCTTCATTCTGGATTAAACATCTGCCCATTGCACATACTATATTTTACTATATATTTCTTTGCATTATGTACTAAACCATTTAGCCTCCTTTCTCTTATACTAAACAGATTTTGTATATTTGTTGCTGTATTTTTTTGTTTGTTTGTATGTATGTATGCACCTAACACAAAGGAATATTCACGTAGGATAACTACTATAGCAATAAAATCCTTTCTGATTCTGATAAATAGCCATGGCTTAATCAGATGTTATACATTACAGACTGATTACTTAAGGTAATGTTTTTAGATGGCGAAAACTTTTAACCCATCTAAATTCTTTCTCAGCCTACTGTGCCTTTGGAAGGACTATCTGAAGGGTCTCCAGTTTTCCAGGTTGAAGAGTAAGTAAACAATCTTATAGAAAGATAATATGTATAAATATGCAACCTTAATCGCAGAAGGTGTCATGGCCTCTTGGGACATTACTAGGAATCTAAATTTTGATTTTTGCAGACCCCCGATAGTCATTGCAGATGATGGGGCCATTGTGGAGGAGAGACAAAGTGAGTAAGTGGGAAAACGGAAGTACACCAAAAACAAGGCCAGTTAGTTTTAGCTTTCTAGTTAATGAGAGAAGTGTAAGTCACAAAATCCTAGTAGCCCATTTCCTACATATAATTTGCCTATTGGTTATTAATGAAGACATTTCCTAGAAAAGTCAACACTGCTTTTGGTACTATAATCTATATTTTAGAGCTAATGTTTAAAACGAACATTTTTTTAACTCGTGTGGTAGTTGCTAATAATGCTACTTTCCTTGGCAGATCCATGACTTTGCTACCCAGTAATGATATATTGGACGAGGCTCTCACCATTGAGTAAGTAACAACTAACACCACAAATTGCAGGGTTAATCCATGTGTAATCTGAGAGAATTCTGTTAAGTGATAGCAGCAACATCTCAGTTTTTTTTTTTTTTAAATGTTTGTCTTTATAATATTGGTCTCAAAAGTAAGGGCTCGCCCACTGCAGGCCTCCAATTTTCACTTATTCATTGTACCAAAACTGTGACATTTCAAGCACCTTCATTAGTATGAAATAATAAGGTACAAAATAGTAACAGCCAAATGTGGTCTTAACAGTGTTGAACGTCTTTCACGTCTGCCCTGGAAGCTTTGGAAGAAGTGATAAGCACAACTTTGCTAGCTGGGGTCAATTACACACAGGTTGATAAATTCTTCCCTGAGTCAGTGTTCCTTTTGAAATAGGGTGAGAAAGCACTGCCCTCTTTGTATTCCACCAACCTGTCAAGTGTTCCCTGATGCTGGTCGAGTACATCATAACTGAGTTATTCTTTAATATTTGGTTTTTGGTTTAATAATGGCATCTTGTACAACCCCAAATCAGAAAAAGTTGGGACAGTATGAAAAACACAAATAAAAAAAGAAAGTAGTGATTTCTCTGAGGACTCTATTCCAAAGATTCTTAAGATCTTCAACGAATTTGGCTCAATCTCGGCTATAACATTAATTGGAATAAATCTAATCTTTTATTGAACAACAGGCACGTGGCATCAGCCATTAGTGTTACAATACCAACCCAAAACAAAATTACATATTTGGGCATCACCATACACGCATCCCTACAGCGAGTTGTCCAGGACAACTATGAAACTACAACCCCAAATCAGAAAAAGTTGGGACAGTATGAAAAACACAAATAAAAAAAGAAAGTGATTTCTAAATGTACTTTGACTTGTATTTCATTGCAGACAATGTGAACACAAAATATTTCATGTTTTGTCTGGTCAAGTTAATTTAATTTGTAAATATACATCCTTTCCTGTCATTCAGACCTGCAACACATTCCAAAAAAGGTTGGGACAGGAGCAATTAAGGGCTAGGAAATCAGGTAAATTGGTTAAATAATGATGTGATTTGAAACAGGTGATGTCAACAGGTGATTGTAATTATGATTTGGTACAAAAGCAGCATCCAAGAAAGGTCTAGTCCTTTAGGAGCAAAGATGTGCCGAGGATCGCCAGTTTGCCAACAAATACGTGAGAAAATTATTGAAATGTTTAAAAACAATGTTCCTCAAAGAAAGATAGGAAGACATTTGCTTATTTCACCTTCAACAGTGCAAAACATAATTAAAAGATTCAAGAAATGAGGAGGAATTTCAGTGTGTAAAGGGCGCAAGCAACAAACGTGATCTCCGATCCCGCATCAAGAATTGTCATTCATCTATAAGCGATATCACCACATGGGCTCAGGACTACTTTGGCAAACCTTTGTCAAGTACCACAATACGTAGTTACAGCCACAAATACCAGTTAAAACTGTACTGCGCCAAAAGGAAGCCCTATGTTAACAGTGTCCAGAAGCGCCGTCGACTTCTGTGGGCTTGGAGGCATCTGGGATGGACCATCACACAGTGGAAACGTGTACTGTGGTCAGATGAATCAGTATTTCAGGTATTTTTTGGGAGATATGGATGCCGTGTGCTCCGGACCAAAGAAGAAAAGGATCATCCAGACTGTTACCAGCAACAAGTCCAAAAGCCAGGGTCTGTCATGGTATGGGGTTGTGTCAGTGCCCTTGGTAAAGGTAACTTGCACTTCTGTGATGGCACCATTAATGCTGAAATGTACATAGACATTTTGGAGCACAATATGCTGCCTTCAAGAAGACATCTTTTCCAGGGACGTCCATGCATATTTCAACAAGACAATGCAAAACCACATTCTGCACACATTACAAAGTCCTAGCTGCGGAGGAAGAGGATACAGGTACTTGACTGGCCTGCCTGCAGTCCCGACCTGTCTCCAATAGAGAATGTGTGGCGCATTTTGAAGTGCAAAATCCGACAACGAAGACCCCGTACTGTTGCCCACCTTAAGACTTGTTTGCAGCAAGAATGGGACAAAATTACACCTGAAACACTTCATCACTTGGTGTCTTCAGTCCCTAAACGTCTTTTAAGTGTTGTGAAAAGGAATGGCAACATTACAAAGTGGTAAATGCTTTACTGTTCCAACTTTTTTTGAAATGTGTTGCAAGAACCAAAATAGGAATTTTGTTTTTTTGAAAAAAAAAAAAAAAAAGAAAATCATGAGGAACACATTAAATTATGTGCTGTTGTATTGTCTGCAATGAAATACAAGTCAAAGTAGATTTAGAAATCACTACTTTCTTTTTTTATTTGTGTTTTCCATACTATCCCAACTTTTTCTGATTTGGGGTTGTAGTTCCACTTCCACTACACACATACCACTTCTAGGATTGCTCAGGTGCTGATGGAAATTACTCCCGATTACATTTTTTTTTCGGCCAGATGTCCGTCCCCTTCCTCTGTCTCTATGTTGCCGTTCTAACCTCTGGATTTCTGAGGACTATGGTTAACTGGTCCTCAGATCTCTGCAGGGTAAATCCAGACAGCTAGCTAGACTATCTGTCCAATCTGAGTTTTCTCTCGCACGACTAAAAGAACTTTTGAACGTACACACGTTCCAACTACTTCTTCCTTAGACTATTATACAGGCACTGTGGCTCCGTCCTGCGCTTAATGCCGCCCATGCCGATTGCGATCGGTTTAAAGAAATGCCAATATACCAGAGCACTTTTTTCTACCATCCAGGAATGCTGTGTGGACTAGCCAGACCTTCCTCCACAGAGCTGTGGAGTATTTCCCTTGTTGAACTGATGCATTGTTTGTGTTGAATAATTAACTGTGAGTCAATAAGTGCTTGATGATAATTAAACAGGATTAAGAATAAGTAAAGTACATGAAACTTTACTTCGGCTGTATCTTTTAATTAATGCAGACTCAAATACTAAAATATAAATATTGATATACAAAATAAGTCCTTTTTGTGCTGCAACCCTTACTCTTATTTTTTTTTAGAAAGATAATTAGTAATAGGACAATGTGACTGTATCATATGGATACAGTTACATGTAGTAAAGAGATGAGAATACATTGACAGCGTCATGGAGTTTATCCACTTTGGTCTCCCCAGCCTGTTTTTGGACTTTGTCTTTATGTTTTTATATTGTGGATCACTGTTATTTCACACATGGCTGTTTATGCAAAAGCATTTCCTTGTTGAAAAAAATGTATGAATGTACTGTACATTTGATGTTTTGCAGGCCTGATTTGCTGTCTATCTTAAAAAACATCACCAGCCGGCTTGACAGTGGAGTGCCTCCACGGTCCAACAATATGAATGTCATGAGGGAGTCTGTACTGGAGAGTGCCTTCAGATCATTCAGGAGGCCGACGTTTTCTCCAGAACATCGCCTCAATGTTGTGTTTGTTGACATTGATGGCACCACAGAGGGGGCTGTAGATGACGGCGGAGGAATTCTATAGCAGAGAATTCCTCCGCCTGCTGGTCATCGCAATCAAGGACAGCATGTACTTTACTGGACCGGAGGACAAGAAAAACTTGTCTTTGATTTCCGTGGTATGCAACATTGATATAAACAAATTATTGTTTTTCTCATATAACAATTGTTTTTTTTCAATTTATGTTCACAAAAGTGCTGGTTTTTTTCCACTGATCAAATTAATGTCCCAACTGTCTGACAACATTATGGAAAGGATTCCTGTGGAGGTAGATTTATTTTTTCTTTACATAAAAACATTTTTGGAAATTCTGCTAAACCCACCAGACTCCATGTAAATAAACTAATTTTTGCATCAGAAAATGCACTACATTCAAAGTGGACAGAAACAAAATGAAACTATGAAAAAGCTGTTTGTTCACCTTTCCGCTTTGCAGACATTCACCATTGTGGTTTTGGTTTAAATTAACAGATACTCTACCAATTGACATGTGAAAATAAGCTGGATCTTTACATGCTAAAAGTACTGTTTATTAATATGGAGTCTGGTGGGTTTAGCCATAGCGATCTCAGGATTTTACTCTTTAAAGAAAAGCTTCTGTAGGGATCATTTCTATAATGTTGTTAAACACTTAGAATAATCTAAGCCTGTCCTTTTGTCAGGCTCTGGACGGGGTAGGTCACAAAAGCAGAACACAGGGCGAGATCGATAATACTACAGTTTATTATAAAAAAAAAATGAATAATGTAGATGGTGTTCCGTCGTGGAGGTTGTGGGAATGAGTATGGGTTGGTTGTGGCTCAGCAGGAAAAACGGCAGGCGAGAATAGTCGGAAACAGGCTGGGGAATCCAGAGACACGGAGAGCAAGGCAGTGGTCGGCACGGGGAGTCCAAACAGATGATCCAGTTGAGGAGGGGAAAAAAGGCAGTGGCCGGCAGTGGAGGGAGAACGGCGTCTAGTAAGAAGAACACAAAAAAAACACGATGAGAAAAGAAAAGGCAAAACAACGGGAAAACTGGAGATAGATAAATAATGCTCAGGAACACAAGTGATAGTTACGTGGGTGAAACAATTATCTGGCGGGGACTGAAAGCAGACCTCTCCCTAATATAGGGAGAGTGGCAATCAGCCCCAGGTGCGTGGACTGGAGCAGGTGTAGTCGATCATAGTGATTGCAGCAGCCTTGGTGCCAGGGTGCCTTCAGGGGCAGTGGGAATTCAGGAAACTGCACAAAAAGAGACGGACGGAGACAAACAACACAGACACAAAAGGGCAGAGGCAAGGGAGACAGCTCAGGGAGGTGGGGCCCTGACACCTTTGCTGAACTGCTGCAGCTCTGAGAGGTGGGGTGTTTGTATGGCTCTGTCTGCTTTGCTGCTGCTGCGTGTCCTATCAGCATAGCTTACCTTTGAGAAATGCCACTGCTAACAGAGTTTCCTTTCATTTTAGTATATATTACATTTATAAAACAACTTTCAGTGCAATTCATTGAAAGAAAAATGTAGGGCTTTTATTTTGAAACACAAGGCAAAGTGTTAAGAATATGCCTTTATATTTCTCATAGCCTATGGTCAATACTACTGGAATAATATCAACCAAATATCTTGTGATAGTCATACCGGCCAGTGTGTGATTTAAAATTTGTTTGAATTTAAATTTTTTTGTAAAGTGACAGCTCAAATACACATTTGCATATTAGGTTTGGCACCTGTGAATAAGTCCTATAATTAGTTTTTTAACTTTTTCCTGTTGGAACAACATTCTGTTTCAGCTTTGGATTCTGGAGACTACAAGTACATTGGACAAATGCTCGCTGTTGACCTTGTCCATGGTGGCATCAGGCCGTCTTTTTTTTCCGAGCGCCTCTATTGCTTGGTCGCCCATTGTCCAACTCCACCAATCAATATTGAGGAGGTGGATGACTTGGAAATTCGGGAGAAGCTGCAAAGGGTAAATGGTAGCACACATATCCCTTGGTGGAATGATTGCAGACATTCATTTGGTTCAATAAAAACTAACTCGCTGAATATTTTATGAGCAGTTCATTTGAGAATTTTGTGTATGGCAAGTTCATAATCAGATTATAACAAAACCACAATGTATGCTTATTGTAGGATGTAGCGCATGCCATATGTCCATTTTATATTAACAATAAGGTGTCACATTGCTTGGTCCCCCTCCTCTCTCGGTGGTAATAAAACATGTAATTGGTGTAATAAAACATTGCATTGCATACCTTCTTTTTTTGTCCTATAGATAAATGATGCATAAACACTTATGGATGCTCGTGAGGCACTCATAGAGGCATCAGGCATTCTTTCTTTGCTTGGGTGTCCTGGCATCGTTCACACTGTAGATCAAAGACAAGCCCTTGTGGGCGGCGAGGACCTACATCGAAGGGCGAACCCAAAAGGCTCTGTGTGGAACAGTAATTAACAAATGACCTAACTTTCCCCTTCCAAACCCAGTGTCTTCTCTTTCGTGTGCAAGCCAATTAATAACATTTCATGCAAGCTTTTGAAAATCAGACTTGCATTAGAAAATATCTAAATGCACTACATTAAGAATATTACAATAAAAATAGTACAGTGTATATTTAGTGCCAGTACCTGGAATTATAATAATTTATGCCATTACTGACATGGTTCCTTGCATGATAGCTGCACTTGTAATAGTACCCTTCTGAACAAAGTACTGTATATTTCCATTACACGTAGTTGTGACAAATATTTTGAACAATGACGACTCACCAGGGGCCTCATGTATGAAAGACTGCGCAGCTTTCATACCAGAAGATGGCGTATGGCTAAAACTTGAAAAGTACCTACGCACAGAAATATTCACATGTATAAAACTGGGCGTAGCCTATGCCAGGTCCGGCGCACCTTTCCTTTATACATCACAATCAACGTGAAATTGAGCGCACATGAACGAGCCACCGACCCCGCCTTGCCTCCTCCCATAAATGAATATGGAAATTACTATAAATGCGCTGTTGCCGTCAATCTTCTTCCAATCACAACGGGTTATCCCGCTGCTGACGGAAAAAAAACTTCACCGACTGAGTTTCTGATCACGGAGGTGTAGGCGAGAACAAAAATGTTCTGTTTGGAGGTTTGTCATCTTGGATAAGTAGTAAAAGAAAATGCTCAGAGTGGCAAATGGTGACCGGGCGGTGAATGCACCGAACCATGGCAGAAATTTAAAAACCAATGTCTAATGTCAAAGTGGAAATCAATAGAATAGTGGCAGCGCCACTAAATAGTAAATAGGACTACAGTAACAGAAATATGTGCAGAATCAAGACAGTCAAGACGGCCCAGTGTTTGGTGGACCGGGTACACTTTGTTCACTTGATAGTCTACAAATCATCCACGGAATCAATTACGCATCACATGAGTTTGCCCACTCGACACAGTGTTCCTGGGGAGATGGATCCGTGCGTCCCACCTCCTGATGTCTGAGCCTCAGCAACTACAGACTCTTTTTTGTTGCAGAGTAAGATTTCATCTGTGGGAAATGCAGAGGATGACTGAGTTTTTTTCTAAGTGGATTTATGATTAATTTCCCGTACTCATAACTCATGTTTAACAGAGGTTAAGTAGCCTGCAAATAGTGTGAAACAAAGCGAACTTTTATGGAGTATCAGCGGATATAATTATATATAACGTCACAGACGTATGCCATTAAGTGAAGTGGAAACTTTATTTTATAATTGGTGATTTTCTGCACTTTTCAGTTAAAATTCGCCACTTTACAGAGCCAGACAAGACTTTGCGGACGGCCCGCACATTCTCACGACAAGTTATGTTTTTATACGTCACAAAGTGTCCGTGAAAACCAGCATACGCAACGTTTATACATGAGTCCCCAGGGCTCCACACTTTTTTTCCACTTGTGGCACTGATGCTCCCTACTGAAAAATGTATGAGTGCCTGCACAAATTTAACACTCAACATTCAAAACTACACATTTTAGTTCATCTAAATTGTATAATTGTAGAGTGCTTTTGTATGGGAATTTACATGAAAGTAATAACGGCCAAAAGTAAGATCATGTAAAATGTTAGATTTATATAGTGACATTACAACCTAAGTCAAAATATATAATTAATCCCAAGTCAAAAATCGGAATCGTCGCAGCTCTATTGTAGGGATGACAACATCCGTAAAACATCTACAACCCCAAATTAGAAAAAGTTGGGACAGTATGGAAAACACAAATTAAAAAAGAAATAGTGATTTCTAAATGTACTTTGACTTGTATTTCATTGCAGACAATACAACAGCACATCATTTAATGTGTTCCTCATGATTTTTATTGTTGTTGTTTTTTTTTCAAAAAAACAAAATTCCTATTTTGGTTCTTGCAACACATTTCAAAAAAAGTTGGAACAGTAAAGCATTTACCACTTTGTAATGTTGCCATTCCTTTTCACAACACTTAAAAGACGTTTAGGGACTGAAGACACCAAGTGATGAAGTGTTTCAGGTATAATTTTGTCCCATTCTTGCTGCAAACAAGTCTTAAGGTGGGCAACAGTACGGGGTCTTCGTTGTCGCATTTTGCGCTTCAAAATGCGCCACACATTCTCTATTGGAGACAGGTCGGGACTGCAGGCAGGCCAGTCAAGTACCCGTATCCTCTTCCTCCGCAGCCAGGACAGGTTTTGCATTATCTTGTTAATAATATGCATGGACGTCCCTGGAAAAGATGTCTTCTTGAAGGCAGCATATTGTGCTCCAAACTCTATGTACTTCTCAGCATTAATGGTGCCATCACAGAAGTGCAAGTTACCTTTGCCAAGGGCACTGACACAACCCCATACCATGACAGACCCTGGCTTTTGGACTTGTTGCTGGTAACAGTCTGGATGATCCTTTTCTTCTTTGGTCCGGAGCACACGGCGCCCATTTCTCCCAAAAAATACCTGAAATACTGATTCATCTGACCACAGTACACGTTTCCACTGTGTGATGGTCCATCCCAGATGCCTCCGAGCCCAGAGTCGACGGCGCTTCTGGACACTGTTAACATAGGGCTTCCTTTTGGCACAGTACAGTTTTAACTGGCATTTGTGCCTGTAACTACGTATTGTGGTACTTGACAAAGGTTTGCCAAAGTAGTCCTGAGCCCATATGGTGATATCGCTTATAGATGAATGACGATTCTTGATGCAGTGCCGCCTGAGGGATCGGAGATCACGGTTGTTCAGCTTAGGCTTGCGCCCTTGTCCTTTACAAACTGAAATTCATCCTCATTCCTTGAATCTTTTAATTATGTTATGCACTGTTGAAGGTGAAATAAGCAAATGTCTTCCTGTCCTTTTTTGAGGAACATTGTTTTTAAACATTTCAATAATTTTCTCACGTATTTGTTGGCAAACTGGCAATCCTCGGCCCATCTTTGCTCCTAAAGGACTAGACCTTTCTTGGATGCTGCTTTTGTACCAAATCATAATTACAATCACTGGTTGACATCACCTGTTTCAAATCACATCATTATTTAACCAATTTACCTGATTACTAGCCCTTAATTGCTCCTGTCCCAACCTTTTTTGGAATGTGTTGCAGGTCTGAATGACAGGAAAGGATGTATATTTACAAATGAAATTAAGTTGACCACACAAAACATGAAATATTTTGTGTTTTTGTGAAATACAAGTCAAAGTACATTTAGAAATCACTACTTTCTTTTTTTATTTGTGTTTTTCATACTGTCCCAACTTTTTCTGATTTAGGTTGTACATAGCCTACAATGTTAGAAGTGGTGAATATAAACATTGAATGATAGATGATGAGATGAAAAATATCGTGACTGAAAGGCTAGTTTGTACACAACACACAGTGCAGTAGCCTAGCTTATAGCCTACAGTTTTGAACAATGTATGATAATAATTATTTGACAAAGGCCAATTTTTAACTATTAGAACTATTTAGCCTAATATGTTTCCTGTGAAAATTGAGTCAATGAAATTGATTGAAGATTGAACGATTGATGATTATTAAAGAGATAATGTGTTGCGTAATTGAAAATGAATTTGCATTTAACAAAAAACACAAGTCTAGGAACAGTAGGCCTATAGGCTAAATAAGCATGAACAGGTTTAATTCATGCCACAAAGATCACATAATGTAATGCTCTACACTATCTGTGCAGGCCTCATGGGACCAGTGGAGGCAGAACAGGCACTGCACCCACACTTCCCCAGGCATGGAGGAACTATAGGCCTCGCCACACACCACAGTCCTCCTCCTCCTGGGAACCGGCGTTTGCGTTGGCAGGGGCGACTGCAGCAAAGGCAGCAGTGGCAGGAGCAACTGCAGCAGAGGCAGAAGCAGCGGGGATGGAGAAAAGTCGCTTCTTTGCTCCTTTGGAGGACTTCTTCAGAAGACGCTGTTCCTGTTCCTTCTCCAAAGCTGCCTTGACTGGGATGTCCATAAGGATCGCAGTTGTCCTGGAACGGTAAATAGGACATTGGCGATAATTATCTTGATTTATAGGCCTACGTGTTTGAATCATGTTTTAATATAATGATAGCTAAACAACTTGGAATTCACTGCACATGAAAAGGAAGACAAGTCAAACACTGAACTTCACTAGCCTCCTTCTCCCTCCTCTCTTATTTTCCTTTCTAGGACCAGCCTTAGGAAAGGAACAGACTTCCTCCAGGCTGAATTCTTGGGCAGCTTCAAGGATATTGATGTCTACAAATGGAAGGATGAACTTTTTTTTGAACTGATTAATCTTAAATGTAACATTAATTAGTGCTTTTATTTATTTATTCATCCATCCATTTAATGTAGGACTACCTGGAGGCGCAGAGGGTTCCGGCACCTGGTCTGCACTGTGTGATGGGGTAGGAGGTGGGGGAGGAGGATGGTTTGTCACGAATGACAGGGAAAAGGCATCCTTTTTAAAGATGTTAGGATTCAGGGGGTAGATCCCGGTGCAGTAGAACCCAGCAGCCAGGTTTGATACTGTTGCAGCCAGGGGTAGTGTTGCTGCCACCAGGAAGGGGACGCCATAGATCGTCATATGCTGGCCTGGATGGTTTTTCATCCAGAGGTCTGACCCAGGATTTCCACAGGCTGCGTAACTACTGCGGAACGGCTCCGGAACGTCGGCGGAGTCAATCGGTTTCCATTAAAGTCAACGTGTGTATTTCCACCAGCTGCATAACGTCTGCGTTCCGACTCCGGCACAGCTCCGGCGGTCGCAGCCCTGCGGATCAGATACGCAGAGCTTCTATTTTTGCCGGACGCCGGAGAGCTCCGCAGCAATTCAGCACACGGCAGATAGTGCGGGACAGGAAGTCGAGCACAGAAACAAAATAAAACATCCGGTTAACTTTCAAAATAAAATACACCGTGCTCACGAAGGATCATATTTCTCTTCACTACACCTTGAAAACACGGCACGGAGTTGTTTCCTCTCTACTCCTCGGAACAGAAACAAACTGTTGGTGGTTTTGTGGTTCTATTCTGCGTGAATTCGCGAGATCTAGTGGGTCCTCGTGACTACAGCTGTCAGTCCTGGCCGCAACCGTTCCGCAACAACTCCGGATCCGGTTGGTATTGACGGACGGCGGACCACGGAGACGTTCCGCAGCGGAGACGTTCCGCAACAGTTACGCAGCCTGTGGAAATCCTGGGTAAAGCTGTGTTGCGTCTTCCTAATTAATATGAAGAACAATGGGACATGGTTGCCCTGCGCGTTACCCGCGAAGGTGACTGTGACCAATGTCCCCCTCTCCCCAGAAGTCATTGCTCCTACCTGCTGCTGCCCCGTGGCGGCTACCACCTTGTCCGGCACCTGCACAGTGGTAATGCCTGCAAAAAGAAAAGAACTGTTAAATTAAATATTAAATGAATTAAGCAGGTGTTTATAGTTAGACTAGTATTTATTTATTTATGGATGTATTGTATGTATTTACTTATTTTAGGGCTGTCAGTTTAACGCATTATTAACGGCGTTAACGCAAACCCATTTTAACGCCGTCAATTTTTTTTATCACGAGATTAACGTTCTTTTGGATCTAGCTAGACCGGAAACAAAACAGACACACGCTGCGGCCGCTCACACTTGTTTGGGCTTGCGAGCCGCGTAGCTAGTAGGCTCGTCACGACGATTAGCTTCAGAGCAAGTAGTGACTCTACAGTCAGTGAGAGAAACAAAGTGTCTCCCCTGTTCTTTCTGACCATGGTGGGAAACCTGGAGCAGGAAAAGTTAACCCTCTCCTTGATTTTACGTTGTTAATTGAGAAGGAGAACCAGGAAATGAGTTGGGGGAAACCATAGTCACTATGACGACCAGCCATGCTCACCTCAGGCATGAGGCAGTATTATCTGCAATGGAAAATGGAAGTACCAGTGTTACATTATGTGACAGATTATTGGCTCCAAGTGTGAATGTTAGTGTGAAATTGAACACTATATGCCAATGTCGTTTTCAATAAAAAAAAAAACATTTGCACAAAGCAAGCCGATCCACTTTTCCATGTTAAGAGCATTAAAATGAGAAAATATAATGGGACAAAAAGAAATCAAGGGGCATTTAGAATAGATAAAAATGTGCGATTAATTGCGATTAAATATTTTAATCGTTTGACAGCACAAATTTATTTATTAACATGAGTCTCATCCACGTTCCAAATATCCTTTGCTGTGAAGTTGTGGCAGTCCAGGACCTTCTGCAAATTGAGGTAGAAGGACTTCACATTGTTTTCATTAAAACTACTTGCGCGCTGCATGCTGTTGACGGCAGATGGACAGGGAGGTAGCACGCTGGAGAAATGATGTGAGCCAGTCCTTCCCTGCCATCTCCTTCTTCTCCCAGGAGGCAAGGCATTTGCAGCGAAATCTTGCTGCAAGTTGGTATGCAAGCCTGCATACCTGAGGTCATGAAACAGAACATTTTTATAATGACACAGAACATTTTTATAGCTTATTATAATCACTGTTTGTGTGTGTTTTGTATTCAATTTAACTGTATATAGTTCTGTATTTATTTGTATTCATATTTAACTGTATATAGTTCTGTATTTATTTATATTCATATTTAACTGTATATAGTTCTGTATTTATTGGTGTTCATGTGTGAATGTAGGATGAAGTTTAATTTCGTGTTCCCTGTTTTCTTCACACTGACCTCTTTAGGGCTCAAGCCAAAGTAAATAGCAGCTGCTCTTTTCAGATATGCCTGTAGCTTGCCCTCCTGCTCCGGGTTGAACAACCTATTATTTGGGTTCAGCCTGGGCACCTAACTTGCAGTTGGGTTGTCTCAGCTCTCTTCACGTAGCGTGACCAAGCCCCCAGGAGGAGCGCCGAGTCTATATGCCACCATGGGCTTAGCGGATAGGGGTGGTACTGCACTCCATGGCCCAGAAAGACTTTTCACATAGACATTGCATGGTGAAAGAAACGTCTATATTTCAGCGAATAATTTGTTTCAGGGTATATAAACTTACCAGTCCGAACACTTAAAGGTTCCTTGTTTAAAATGTCATGTTTTTAACATTTTTAACATTCACTAGTAGCGAATATAGAATTATTAAATTAGAAATGATGAACGCACATAATGGACGCGAGCAGACCCGCGGGACTGCGCCCGCCCACTCACATGACTGTTCTCCCGAGGTCATGTAGCTAGCTGTAATAAATAATAGCGATAGCTGATGGTTGTAATTCACCATGTGTTATATGAATACGCCCATGGTATTATTTTATGAAGTTATGATACATCCGAGGAATGTGTGTGGGCTGTAAAGCCTGTTACATGGATGTAACGTCATTAGCGTTTCCCAAACTGGCGGGGCTATCGGCTAGCTAGCTAGTTGCTAACATCAGGGGTGCTATATGCCTACACAACGTTACTACAGACATAGCGATTACATTGCCTTGGTTCTCTCTTATGATACATCCGAGGGCTGTATGCTGTAAAACTTGTAACGTGGATGAAGGATGAAGCCATGGATGAGCTTTGTTCGTTAAACTGCAGGCTAACTGCTAGCGCTAGTTAGTAGCTAGCTAGCTAGCTAGTAGCACGACGTAATTATTAAATATCCTTGGTTGTCTAGCTAAATACATCTATCGTTTATTTAGCTAAGCATGTAAACGATCGGGAACAACGAAAACACAATGTTTAACGTTAGTGAATGTTTTAGACAATAAAAATGGCGAGTTCATGAGTTCGCCACTTAAGAGACACGACAGAGAAGCTCATGAACGAGCATGTTGTTACCGGTTGCTAAGACAACGCAAACAAATTGTTGCTAGAGCGCGTGTCCATCGTGACGTCATGGGCCAAGAATCCGGAAAATCCGAGCTCCATGTTGTCTTAACGGGGCTTCCCGCCGAACACTGTATCCAGTTCTCTTAATACATCCATGAGCGTGACAGGGTGACATGGTTGAGGCCATGTAATTCAGCTGCACACCTAATGCTGACCTCCTTACACACTAAATGGGCCCTTTCGTTGACCTGTGTCTCAACCTCTCCTCTCCTTGTAGTCATGTGTCTTACTCTTGGCATTTTCTGTGGGTTCATATGATTAATATTAAACATCGAAAACACATCTTGACAATACCTCTGAAGTGACTTGTAAGATGTGCTTGAAGGTAGCACTGTAGAATTTCTGTTTACTGTTGCCAAGCAACCAGGAGTAGGCTAGGCACACCCAGGAGCGCCCATCAAGCGAGTGCGTGTCGCTCTCTTTTGTAGCATGTATGACTGTAGGGTAAGGGAGCAACGTGCACAGCGCAAAAAGTGGAGAGAGGCTCATGAGAGAAGTAAAAGCAGGAAAGAGATTAATGAAAGAATTAAAACCCCTTCTGCCATGTCAGATATTCCAGTCAGGCCACAAGGACCATGTGGAACAAACAGCAGACTACTATAGAGTGTGGTCTAGATCTACTCTATCTGTAAAGTGTCTTGAGATAACTCCTGTTATGATTTGATACTATAAATAAAATTGAATTGAATTGAACAACACCCCAAGTGAAGGAGTTTAAGTACCTTGGGGTCTTGTTTGCGAGTGAGGGGACAATGGAGCGGGAGATTGGTCGGAGAATCGGCGCAGCGGGGGCGGTATTACATTCAGTTTATCGCACCGTTGTGACGAAAAGAGAGCTGAGCCAGAAGGCAAAGCTCTCGATCTACCGGTCAGTTTTCGTTCCTACCCTCACCTATGGTCATGAAGGCTGGGTCATGACCGACAGAACGAGATCCAGGGTACAAGCGGCCGAAATGGGTTTCCTCAGGAGGGTGGCTGGCGTCTCCCTTAGAGATAGGGTGAGAAGCTCAGTCATCCGTGAGGAGCTCGGAGTAGAGCCGCTGCTCCTTCACGTCGAAAGGAGCCAGTTGAGGTGGTTCGGGCATCTGGTAGGGATGCCCCCTGGGTGCCTCCCTAGGGAGGTGTTCCAGGCACGTCGAGCTGGGAGGAGACGTCGAGGAAGACCCAGGACTAGGTGGAGGGATTACATCTCCAACCTGGCCTGGGAACGCCTCGGGATCCCCCAGTCAGAGCTGGTTAATGTGGCTCGGGAAAGGGAAGTTTCGGGTCCCCTGCTGGAGCTGCTCCCCCCGCGACCCGACCACGAATAAGCGGACGACGATGGATGGATGGATGGATGGATGGATGGATGGATGAGCAGCACTTTAAAAGGTCAGAAAGAGTAGTGGATTGCCAGCAAACTTACCTTCCAGTAGTCCGACTGTAAACAGAACCACCTCTGGTATTCAGAAAATGCTGCTGAGAAAGTGCTGCAACAATAACCCGGTCCTACCAGACTATTGTACATTTCATTTGTACAGAGTCTGGCTATGTCTCCATTGACAAGTGTTAACTTCCTTGAAGGTGGGTTGAAGTTTAAAACTATTGGATCTGCCCAGAGCCACTGGATCTGCCATAACCAATCGCCAACGTTTGGTTGTGACGTTGGCTTAGCATCGCTAGCATTCGCCTTAGCTTACTCCTTCACCACTAACGGAGTGAGCTGGAAAATCAAAATTTTCCGGAACCCCGTGGGGAGGAGGGCCACAACATCATGGCCACCAACAAAACTCAGCAAAGACTGTTCTTGCTCGGGCTTTAACTTGTGGATATTTGGCAGCGTTGCCACAACAGACCAAATGGCTTTGCTCGCATCTTTCTCTGCCACCATTACGGAACTACAACTCAAACTAGCGCACAACCTCAACATCGTTCTCAGCCACTCACTCTGTTCGCTGATTGGACCGCCAAAGATTTGGCCGGAGAAAACCCAAGAATATACCGTAAACCCAGATGGTGTACTGAAGGAAAAAGAAAATTAAGCAGAAGTACGTAGGAGGGCAGAGCCAGGCTACTGCAACAAAGGGTGTGATACAGAAAGAGGGAGAGACACAGAAGGAAATAATGAACAGTCAATGACAATGTTAAATGTTCAAGATATTCAACTCTGCTGCACTTTAACACTTCACAGCGGGAACATTTTCCAGACAAGAACAAAATATCTAATCAGAATAATCCTTTATCAGCAGGTTTATCAGTGTTAAACACAATAATTCATTTGGATACCCATTAGCTTTCACAAAGTGGTTGCTAGTCTCTAAAAAACTATTTAAATCACACTATCAATCGGAAGAAGTAAATCAGTATTGTGCCAAAATATTGACAATAACGTTGCTGTCTTTACTTGCACCTTACAACATAAGGGACCTAAATAATCAGTTTACTGTTTAGTAAACTCAACCAATGTAAATGTGTTTGCACCAATATCTACCAATATTTGTTCTCATAACTTAACTGAGCAGCAAATTAAATATAGAGAGTGGGTCTAAGCTACTGTGGTCGCTACTAGCAACAGATCAAACAGAGCATTTGTTAGCTCCATGGTTAGCTTTCCGGAGCGACCTGGCTCCCGCTGGAGAGCAGTGCTCATCAGCGGAAAAATTAACGGTCCCAACCAGATAACCTCTGTTACCTCTGCAAAGCTCTCCATTATCCCAATGTTTCTTAGCTAATAATTGTTCAGAGAACAGTAATCACACTTACCAATTCAGTTTCACTCCAACACATGCAATCAAAATCAAATTATTGATGATTAAGTTACGTACAACCTAGTTATAGAGCACTAGTGTCAATAGATGTCCTTTCCTGCACATGATGTGCTTATTAAAACAATAACATTACGTTAGAAACAATTAAAAAAACGTTAACATTAGCTTATTATTGTGAATACTAAAAAATTACGTTATGCCAAACGCAAAGTTGACGTTATACCTGGTTAAGTTCTGTGACACTAAGTTTTATATAACGGTTTTATGTGTGATTGCATTCTTTAAAAAATATTTTTTGGGGGCTTTTCTGAATTTAATGGACAGGACAGGTGAGAAAGGGGAGATAGAGGGGGAAGACATGCAGGAAATCATCTCAGGTTGAGGCATAAATCTCTAAATAAATGTGTGCCCAACCCAGCCACATGTGATTGCATTCTAACGTTACTAACAAGCCAAAAATATAGTATAGTTCAACTTTTATTTTGCTTAAGTTGTTGGCTCTAAATTATCTGTGTGTATTAGCCAGACTATTGCTCTGTTAATTATTTTTAACCTACAGTCATTCCCGGCTCAAACACAAAATTTTAATGGCTGCAATCCGTCCGTTGAGAACTGCTTAACAAAATAAGAGCCCCCCAAAACTCACATATACGCTGTTTTGTCTACACATTCAAAAAATCATGAAAATAAATGTCCTAGCTTTCACAGGCCAATTTCACCTCAGATGGATAGTACACATTCTCAAGGTGCCAACTACAATATTTCAGGACATTCTGATGTTGCTTAACAAAATAAGAGCCCCCCAAAACTCATATATTAGCTGTGTTGTCCATACATTCAAAAAATCATAAAAATAGAAGTCCTAGCTTTCACAGGCCAATTTCACCTCAGATAGATAGTACACATTCTCAAGGTGCCAACTACAATGTTTCAGGACATTCTGATGTTGCTTTATAAAATAAGAGCCCCCCAAAACTCACATATACGCTGTTTTGTCTAAAGACTAATTTCACCTCAGATGGAGAGGACACTCACAGCTTTACTTACAAAAGTACAAGACATTCAGTTATTGAATTTCACATTTACATTTTTCTATTTAATTATTTACAAATTATGTAAAACTCTTAACACTTTTATAGTGAATATAAAAAAGTGGTAGCACCTCTTGCAGCGGTCACACTGGATCTAAAATAAGTTAGAAATATCACTGAACTGCTACATACACAGATCCACGTTTTAAATTGCTACTCCTTTTCACTTTAAAATGTTGTTTTTTACAAGTGAACAAAAAAACTCACCCAGTTTGTCACATGTTGCCTACTTCCAATAGGCTCTTTCTGTGCGCACATGGAACAGTGATTGGTCTCATCAAACACTAAAGTATTAGAAATAAATAAATGCGTAACACAAATGTATCCCTCATGCCCTCCTCAAATTTTGTACCCTCTCACCCTCTTCGTGGCAAAAACGTACACTCACACAAAAACTGCTATTAAATCATCATATATCAATACTTTTTCTGCTTTTTTTTCATAAATCACTTAAACAACTTGTAACTTGCATACTTGGATGGATTTTAACTGTAACTGTAGTTTGCTAGCTAGCTAATATAACGTTTAACATTAGCTGACGTTAACTTTACCTTAGCTACATTTTAGTGTTGTTAGTTTTTGGGGGCTCTTATTTTGTAAAGCAACATCAGAATGTCCTGAAACATTGTAGTTGGCACCTTGAGAAGGTGTACTATCCATCTGAGGTGAAATTGGCCTGTGAAAGCTAGGACTTTTATTTTCATGATTTTTTGAATATGTAGACAAAACAGCTAATTTATGAGTTCTTATTTTGGAATTCAGCATATCATGCAGTGACAAGTTGTGAGGTGTGCTAAAATCAGTCTATCTTTCTTTCTTTCTTTCTTTCTGACAGACAGTTCTCAGTTCTGACGGTCTCACCGTAATAGCAAGTATATACGCGCACCGCGAAACATAGGGGCGGCTAGTTTGACTGCTTATTTCTAAGTGGAGGATGGCTTGACCGCAGTAATGAAGTCACTAATCCTACCCTCATAAAAATGTCTTGCTTCTTTTATCCAATTTCCGTCTTCACTGTCCAAAATGCTGTTGAATCAGCATTCACACTATTATCAATACAGGAAAGTCATATAACACTTAGCTTACCTTCTAACACCAGCTGGATTAATAGCCTGCTATTTCCTTTTATATGAAGGATTTAGTTTGGCCCCCAAGCCTTCTTTCAGAGTCTTCTCTTAGACCTTAGGTGAAATTGTCCATGGCAAATGCATTTTAACTCCCCTAATGTTAATACTGTACTTGCCCATCACTTTCCATACCGACGTCGCAATGTAACTTCTTGCTGTTCTTTCCTTTCGGTTCAAGCCGTAATGTCCAAAATTAGATCAGCTGTCATAATGTCATGAGGGAAGCCTGTTTTTAAAAAATTCCCATTGTTCTGCTGTTATAAGTGCAGAACAATGGGAATTGTTTTGATTTTTTTGATTGAATCCTCTACGACTTTCCAATCGTAAATCACTTTCCATATCGACATTGCAATATAACTTCTTGCTGTTCTTTTCTTTCGGTTCAAGCCGTAATGTCCGAAATTAGATCAGCTGTCATGGCTAAAAAAACAAAGCCCATTGTTCTGCTGTTAAAGGGATACTTCACCGATTTAGCATTCAGCTTTGTATCAGTAGAAACCCGGTAGTATTTCTAAATGACCGTGCGTCCCTCCCTCATATCCCCCTGAGAAGGGAGATCTCTGCACTGGGGGGTCTGGAAAAAATCTTCCGACGACGTAAAATGACGATTTTTGCATCATCGGAAGATTTTTTGTCCAGAGCAAAAGACTACAGCCAGTAGTAGGAGCTACTTCTGCATGTTTTCAACCCGCCCATCACCCGAAGCGAGCCGATCTCAGCGAAACGAATCCTCGCTAAACAGTGCTCTCTCTTCTCAGCAGCAAACTTTTACAAAATTATGTGCATTCAAACTAACAACCGGGATACATCGGTACAGATCGGAGAATATGCAGGAAACGTTATTACAGACGGAATAATCTGCACACTACGAGAGCTTCGCCTGCACGGAGACCAGCACGGAGACCAGCACGAAGACCAGCACGGAGACCAGCGGTCTCGCTCGATGCCCCGAGCCGGGTAGGGGACATCCTCATCGGCTAGGTGGGAATCTAACGCTAGCCGGCCACCTGTCCCATCAATCCTGCTTGCAAGTGTCCGTTCATTAAACAACAAACTGGACTACATCCAACTTCAACGATGCTCCCAACGCAAGTTCAGAGACTGTGTTTTTTGTTTTCGTGGAAACATGGCTGAACAACAGTGTACCGGACTGTCCAGCTACCAGGACTGCTAGCCCTCCGACGATCCGAGCTAGAGATGCTCTGTCACTGGGTAAAAGACCCGTGAAGGTGGGCTGTGTTAACACGGACTGGTGCAGAAATGTGATGATTTGTATCCAACTAACTGCTAACCGCTGGAGTTTGTGACTGTTACATGGCGACCATTCGACATTCCACGCTAATTTACGGCTGTGTTTATAATCTGTGTTTACAGCCCACCAAGCCTAATGCTAGTATGCTTAGCTGAACTTTACGGAGCCTATAATGCACTAAAGGTAGCCTGTTTCGTATGTCGTTTTTATATAATGTCCTTTTTATATATTTTAAATGTGTAACACCACTTGAGCCACGATGAAACGTTGTTTCGTGTATATGGTTGAAATAACAATAAAACACATTGAGTTGAGTCGAATGCCTCGCTGTCTGTCTGTCAAGCGGTAGGCGTGGCTTGGGAGTGGACTCAAAGCAGCGAAGCGAAGTGCATTCTGGGATTTGGTGTCTTTCATCCATATGAGCCAAAAACACATTTTCTGGCTTTTCTTGGCCTAGAAGGCACCAATTTAATTTTTTTTTTCACATTTCTGCTACATAAGTGACCCAATTTAAAGATATATTCAGCTTTCCAGCGGTGAAATATCCCTTTAACGGTTACGTTCGGTCTCGGCAGTAGCCTGGTGCCCGCCCGGTCTGCTCGTGACAGCTTAACTTAACATAACTAAGATAACATGATGTGTATTTGTATGTGATGTACTTCCCAATCAATAATGTGTAATAATAATTACACATTATATCGGCATAATAATTGTGCCGAACACAATCACCTAAGATGCACCAGAAACAAGGCTTTGTTAACTCAAACTTGCAGGGAACCTAGACACCCGTTTGATTATAAACTCGAGCGGTTGTTAACGGTTACGTTCGGTCTCGGTCAGTAGCCTAGAGCACGGCCGCGGTCTCCTCGAGACAGCCTGCCTACGTACCATGTAATAAACATTTAACTTAACATAACTACCGAGATAACATGACATGTATTTGTATGTGATATCCATAGGTAATGTAGCCTATGAATTTCTATGTACACAATCATCTAAGATGCACGAGAAATAAAGGTTTCTGGGATCAAACTTGCCGGGAACCGTTAGACAACCGTTTGATTACATAGACTTGTGCAGTTGTTAAACGGTTACATTCGGTCTCGGCAGTAGCCTGGTGCCCGCCCGGTCTGCTCGTGACAGCCCACAACATTCACTTCTCTAACATTTAACTTAATATAACCCTTAATATATATTTCACACCACAAACATAAAAACGACATCAATGCGTTCGCCAGACTTGTATCTCTCTTGTGATAATAATATTTTTGTCGTTTGGACCCATGTTTTTGAATTACAGAACAAACTTAAGAGGTATAATTATCATTTACCATGTTTGACCCATGTCTCCCCACCCTCCTCTACTCCCTCACTGCAGAAATCACCATACCAACAACTTCTTACACACATACCTGTCATGGAGACTCTTTACTGTAGGCCGTGTTGTCCTCTCTTTTCAGGACATGTCAAACAGCAGATTTACTGTTAGCCAGTGTTATTTGGATGTGCACCGAGTAGCAGGCAAACTGTCAAAATTTGTTGCGGAATATTCTAGTTGTTATTGTTCTTTTGCAATTCACACTGGAATATGATATACACACTAAAAAATACTATGTCAGTATAGGACAGAACACATCCTGGGTTGATTTGACCATATGAGTTGGGTTGGAATTTTAACCCAGTATAAGGGTTGCTTTGCCAACCCATATACTGGGTTATTTTGACACAAATGTTGGGTTAATGCAACTCAATACTAGCCCAATATTGAGTTAAATTTTCCCACTTGTTGGGTTGATATTTTACCCATTAATTTAGTTATTCTTTAATCTATGAAATTAGTATTTAAAAAAATAATAATAGACAATGCATACACTTAATTAATGTCACTGATTTTAATGAACAATATTTAATTTACTCATTCAACAGGCAGAATCATTTAAAAGGCAACCGCGACTACATTGTACAATAATAATCATATTGACACCAAGATTAAACCAAGTCAACCAAAGGGCATCACAATGTCACCTACAGTGCAAACATAAATGTTCAACAAGGTAAGCTAGCAACAACTTAGAAAACAGATCAGAGCACCACAGCGAATATTAGGTGTGTAACAATTTTTTCAAACTGTTGTGGTTCCATGCCTGTCCTTGTCTGTTCTCTACTTTCCCTTGTGTGTTTTGTGTGTTTGTCTCCCTCTGCTGGGCGTTTCACTCATTCCATCTTTTTGAGGATTTTGGTCTGTGGGCGTAGCCACCCCTCTGCTCTGCTCCAGCCACCTGCAAACCATCCCAGCAATCAACCACCATCCAGCTGCAGCTCATTCCAGTAATCACCCACCAGTTATCTACCCGGGCCGTTCACCTCTTCGGCGTCAGTTCGTTGCAACCATTCTCGTGGTATCGTGGCTCAACTCTGTGCTCTAGTGTATCTGCTCTTAGTATCCTCGGTTTCCAGTTTTGCTTGCCCATTTGTGTCGTCAGCTAACCCATCTCTATCTCATTCAGACCCTGCTCTCTGGAATCACTGCTGCCAGTCACCATCTGCATCCACGCTGTTCTACTCACCTCGCTGCTCCATTCTCAACCAGCCATTCTGCCAAGCCTCATCCTCGCTGTTCTGCTCACCTCGCCGCTCCACTCTCAACCAGCCATTCTGCCAAGCCTCATCCTCGCTGTTCTGCTCACCTCGCCGCTCCACTCTCAACCAGCCATTCTGCCAAGCCTCATCCTCGCTGTTCTGCTCACCTCGCCGCTCCATTCTCAACCAGCCATTCTGCCAAGCCTCATTCTCGCCGCTCTGCTCACCTCGCCGCTCCACTCTCAACCAGCCATTCTGCCAAGCCTCATCCTCGCTGTTCTGCTGCCATTACCTACGTCATTCTTAATAAACACTCAAAAACTGCCTACTGTGTTTGTGTGCCTGCTTCTAGTTGTCTGAGTCAAACCAGATCTTAACAGAACGAACTGGCCAAAGACAATGGACTCAGCAGAAGCATCACACGGAACACAGGGAGACGGCTTGCAGCGTGCCCTCCACTCTCAGGGCCTGCTGTTGGGTCAACACGAACAACTAATCCGGACCCTACTGGACAACAACCGGCAGCTGTTGGATCAAGTTACTGAATTAACATCACAAGTGGCTGATCTGGTAACTCCAAATGACTCCCTTTCTGTTCCTCTGTCTACAACTCCTCCTGTTTTCGGCTTAGCTGCTGCTCCTGTTCCCCGAGAACCCCCTGTCACCCCACCTGAACCTTTCGCCGGAGAGCTAAATAAGTGTTGTGGATTCCTGCTTCAGTGTCGCCTGGTTTTTGCGCAGAAGCCCCATTCTTTCTCCTCTGAGATGACTAAGGTACAATATGCTTTGGGACTGCTCAGGGGCAGAGCGCTGGTCTGGGCCGAAGCTGTTTTTTCTAACCAGCGCACTGAAGGATATTCTTTTGATGATTTTTCCACACGTCTTAAAATTGTGTTTGACAACCCAGACCGGCTGACAATGCCTCCAAGAGACTACTGAAGCTACTTCAGGGCACAAGCAGTGTGGCAGATTATGCCGTAGAGTTCTGGACACTAGCCGCAGACTCTAAATGGAATGATGACGCACTCCAGGGAGTTTTTTTGTAACTGTTTGAGTGACTATGTCAAAGATGAGTTGGCTGTTCGTAATGAAACCACTGACCTCCATTCTCTCGTTTCCTTAGCGATTAAGATTGACAACCGGCTAAGGGAGAAACGACGGGACAGAAGCGGTCATGCCCGCACCAGTGGCAGGGAGGAGCAGCCCTCAACCTACTGGGTCATAACCCGACCAGCTCAGCGCGCACTCCCTTTTGAGCCCTCCGCTAAGGAGGTTGGAGAGCCCATGCAGCTAGGCCGCGCTAAATTATCCCCAGCAGAGAGACAGCGGCGCATTCGGGCTGGTGAATGTCTTTACTGTGGCGACGCCACCCACTTCCTTGTCAACTGTCCCATCCGACCAAAATACGCAGCTCGCAGGTAAGGGTGGGTGTCCTTGCGAGCCCTAAATCCGACTCTGTACCCACAGGCCCTCGATTAGCTCAGCCACACTCCAATTCGGTACTCTTTCCCTTCCATTAACTGCGTTAATTGACTCCGGATCGGAGGATAATTTCCTCGACGCAAACTTGGCTAAACAAGCTGCCATTCCCATTACTCCTCTGCCTTCTCCCATGCCAGTAACTGCCATTGACGATCACTGTTTTGCCCGGATAACGCACCAAACTGTTCCCGTTTCCCTCATTCTGTCAGGCAATCACAGGGAGACTATTCAGGGAGACTATCCTCTGTTATCCTTGGCTTAGCAGTCACAATCCCCACATTGATTGGCAAAATCATAAAATACTTAGTTGGAGCTCCCATTGCCATTTTGTGTGCCTGCTTCTAGTTGTCTGAGTCAAACCAGAGCTTAACCCAAACTTTATACAATGATGCAAGTTTGGCTGTCAGTTTCATGCTAGTTTGTATTACACCAAAGAAAGCAGTGTAGTATAACGCTCCATTAATCAGTAAACAGATACAGTAAGCAAATTAACAACAAAACACTCCCATACAACAAAACTGCATTCTTAATTATGTTTTTATGTTACAACATAGAGGAAACACTGAGACAGAGAGAGAGAATTCCCTTATCTCATGAGTGTTTCCAAAAACAAACGCATGGGGCAACATTACCCCCCTCATTCCATAGACAACCTCGTGGCGGAACTGCCAAGCAGAGGAGCTTTGGGAAATTGACATTGAACACATGAAAACATTTGAAGCAAACATCTACAGCTTGGACAACACTGGCCTGCCCACTGAGAATGGTGAATGCCTGTGAGCGCTCCTCGCCTCCCAACACAAGGGTGTAGGGGTATGCCCTGGTCTGCTCTGCTGCCTGAAGGTACTGATGACTGCAGGTGGCATTAGGCTTGGCAGAACCCTCAGGGCAATGTAGTCTTTGGAGCCTGTAAAGAAAGAAAAATGTTTGACCAAAGTATTAGCATAGTTTATCGGATGAGTAGCTTATTGCTCAAAAATGCACAAATCCAAATATACAAATCTAAGGGTTATGTTGATGTTATAGTTTATACCTTGTGACAAAGGCTCTGTCTGCACGTGGAGCTTCCCCTCCCGCTGTGCCACATGAAGAAAGCTTCTCGCTGAACCTCCTCCAGGTCAAACATTTTGTCTGATGCCTCTTTATGAAGGACTTCGAAGTCCTGCGCAATCTGAGAGGGGGAGATGTAGAATAATTACATCATATATCATCAAAACAAAAATAATAACATCAGTGAGAGAGAGAAAATGAAAGAGTGAGAAAGAGAGTGTGTGCGTGTGAGAAATAGCGAGAGAGAGAGAATCAAGTGATAGAGTTTTGTGTTTCTACCCCAGTCTGACCCATACAAATTGCAATACTGACAGAAAGATTTGAGGGGCACTGGGGTACATACCATGCATGGACACAGAAGTCGGGAGAACTCTTGGAGAACCTCAGCAATTGATTTGCCTGGGTTCTTGCTAGCCACTCGGCACGGTAAACAGCGATCGCCTCCATGTAGTTTTCTAACTGGTTGCTCGGCCCAGAGTTATGCCTCAGCCATTCAATCATCTCCTCCACTCTCTCCTGGGGTATGGGTGAGGCTGCAATATCCAGATCAAAGATATTACATGAAAAAAGAGCCCAGCGCATTTTTTAAAGTTATTTTTTGCCTTTAAAGGAACACAACGACTTATTGGGACATTAGCTTATTCACCGTAACCCCGACAGTTAGACAAGTCGATACATACCCTTCTCATCTCCGTGCGTGTCCTAACTCTGTCTGACGGCTCCACCGTTAGCTTAGCCTAGCACAGATCCTGGAGGTAACCGGCTCCAACTAGCCTACTGCTCTGAGTAAGTGACAAAATAACGGCAACATGTTCCTATTTACATGTTGTAATTTGTATAGTCACAGCGTGTACAAATAACGTCACTTGAGACACAGCCATCTTCTAACTGTATACAAACTGGGAACTATATTCTCAGAAAGGGAAGCAGTGCTACTTGGGCGGAGTGATATGCTTGCAGCTCTGCTGAGCGCTACTTGGGCGGAGTGATATGCTTGCAGCTCAGAGCTGCAAGCATATCACTCCGCCCAAGTAGCACTGCTTCCCTTTCTGAGAATATAGTTCCCAGTTTGTACTGTTAAAACAACCCAGTATTTTTTTAGTGTGTAGGCCACAAAAGGTAATGTGAACAGCCAAACAAAAAATCAGATCTGAGTAAAAAAATCTGAATTAAGCATTAATACGTGCGGTGTGAACGCCTTATAGTTATGATATGAAACATCAGGTCATTAAAGCATGTGTTGAAATCAGCCACAGATGTGCCAACTCTGGCTGCCAAATCGAACTCGTCACGTGTGCCACAATTAACTATGATGAAAAGATCTTTGTGATGAATAATGGCACTAACTGCACCATGGAGATTCAACAGACACATTCCATCCCTCAACAAATGTTACTGCAGCTTTTCATAAAACACAGTCTCATCTTCCAACAACCCAAGATCTCCATACACTGGCTTTCCAATATGTACATTCCAGCTCCTGCCAATGTGCTGTTCAATAAACTTACACAACTCCTTCTGTTCTGTAGTTTCCTGGCTTATAGCTACATAAGTGACAAACTTCATCCCTTCTACACATATGTCATCAACATCTGACTCTTGCCATGTACAAACAGGAGCAAGCCCATGTTTGATCACAGCCATAACACTACATGCCATTGATGCATTCACATCTAAATGAAATCATACAGCCCTGACGTCAGTCCCAGCAACAACAGAGGATTGCAATTTCCCTGAACACATGCAAGCATTAGGATCAGCATAAATATAATATAAATATGTGCTTACTAATAAAGTGAGAGAAGTTACGTTTAAATTATTCCACAGATTCTAATCAGCAGAGTGTGTAGCCTACTTAGAAGGTAGGCTATAAACCAAATATTGAATCTGAATGCTCTTTCTATAAAAGCTCAAATGGAAATATTTCCAATTGGATGTCCATGAGTTTATCCAAACTTATTTTACTACAGATCTCTTTTTTTGTTTAAGGATGTTTTCCTTGGTGTGGTAGAGCTTAAGATGTATGTATATAATGAATCTTTTATTTCTTTTGCTATCACATCCATGAATTGAAATTGAGAAAAAAAAAAATAATAAAAAACTTCCCAAGTTTCGAGTTGTGTTTAGTCACACGCGCATTTTCCAGCTCGGAAACTCGCTTTCCCGATGTGTCCGAGACCACATGAATGCAGCAAGCAAAAATACACAATAATTCTGCAGCACCTTTCTATTTACAGAATTCTATTTACCTTAATTTATTTATATTTTTTAACCCTTCCTCCTTCTTCCATCTGGTAACTTAGCAACCACATAGCGTCACAGCCATAGAGCGACGTGTTGCATTCATTGACATGTAAAAAGGAAAATCAAAAGAAAAGAGCCTTTGTTAGTGAATGCAAACTTTGTTAAAAGTGGAAAGTGTCAGACGATTTTTGGTGGTGAATCAATTTATTGCTGTTTTATAGCAGTATTTAACTAAAAACTAAATAACAATGTAACTGGTAAGTAGGCTACAAGCTATTTAAACTGCCTATGGCTACAAAATGAAGTCGTAGGATAGATTTCATTTGTACCATGTTCTTTGAATGCAGCACCTATGTTAGCTAGGGGGCGTCATAGTGGGCGTGGCTAATTTGCCTCATCAACTTCCGGGAAAACAGCGTGAGTTGAGAATGTCCACATGTCTTAAAAATATGTGCTTATTCTCACAATACTGTTGTATTTTATTCGACACAGCAGCGTAGCGCGTGACAGTGGTATTGTGTGTAGACTCTAGAAGCAAGGTTAGGTATTCTTCTTTTTGGGAGAAGTTTGGTTTAGGTTAGCCACAGTGTTAGCAGATATCACCTGTCACAGTTCACAGAGAAACCTGTGTCAGTATTAATGTGCAGTCTAGTTTCACCCTTTGTGTTCATTGTGCTCACGTTAACAAAATCCACGTTTTAAAACCACACACTGTTGAAACCCTTTGGTACAACCACACCGCGCTGCCAACGCTAGCCAACTTTATAGCTTGCACTGTAACATAGCTTCATGCAACGTTAACTTTACTGTAACGTAGACTGTGTTACTGTCATATCACCGTAATTTAACCCTGCTATATTGGTAAGAAATTAGCAGCTTACGCTACCAGCCTGTACGTTTCGTGTGTCCATTTGTTTTAGGTGTTCGCCATGGGACACACCAGCCTGGATAAGATCATTGCACTGCAGAGAAACCCTGCCAACATTAGAAACCTTTGCATTCTGGCACATGTTGACCATGGTGAGTTCGATGTCTGTATCAGCAACAGCGAGCCCTGATGTTTGCTCAGTTATTTACTGTACATGATGGGGGTCACGACCAATTATCGGCCTGCCTGATTATTGTGGCCGATATTTGGCAATTTGGTGTTGCTATAACCGATAATGTCAATTAAGTATAAAGTGCGCTACAGCTCTGTAAGCAGTCTGCAACTCCTGTTAAAACTTCAAGAAGCTATTTTTGTTTTTATTTTTTATTTTCTTAATGTGTGTTATGTTTAAAGTTTCACTTTGATTAAATAATTGCTTAAAGCATTTAAACAAACTTATGTGTTGGAGTTTGTACCATTCCAAAATGTTAATTTGGACTAAAAGTTTTTCATTCTTACTGTAAATGCATACTGTATCTGTTCCAAATATCGGTTGTTGGTTTCATAAACTACTAATAATCGATATCGGTATTGGCCCGGAAAAAACAGTATCAGTCGATCCATAGTACATGACAAAGCCATATTCCTTTTAATATGTACTCAACTTAGTATTTACTTGCTTGACAGGCTCAGTACTTCTCTGTAGTAAATTCGGAATAGAAAGTAACACATATTTACATAAATGTCCACTTTAATAACTTATATTGTCAGTTGCCAAATCATACAGTAGCAACCACTGAGTGTTAACTAACTGCTTAAAAATATATGGAGGTATAAGTAGCTATTGTGCAACATGCACTTACACTTTATGACAAAAACAACATTTTTACTTACTGTTATAGAAATATATTTAAAATTTCGAGAGATTTGATCTATGAATACAATTATCACAGCATCATTATCTCCAAAAACTATTCGAAATCCGATTCCATCAATTTTTAATTAATCATAAATTATATTTTTCGTTGATTTTTTTGTATATAAAATGACAAAGTGTTACAAAACAGTAAAACAGTCAATTCTAAGATATTCAACTTAAAATGATATATAAAAAAATACAAAAGCAGTGCGTCTTCAGATTTTAAGATCAATCAAAGGTTATTCTTGTCGAAAAATTAAATGTTCTTTGCATCTTTGCAGGCAAAACTACTCTGGCTGACTGCTTGGTGGCAAGTAATGGTATCATATCAAGTCGGCTGGCTGGGAAGGTAAGTGGCTTTATTCGCTACAGAGATCTTTATGCTGTTTGGTTGTTCTGTCATTATTTGTGCTCATTTGTGGTGTGTTAATGTACCAGCTAAGGTATCTAGACAGCCGGGAGGATGAACAGATCAGAGGAATCACCATGAAGTCCAGTGCCATCTCCCTGCATTACAGAAATGGTAAGCAAGGTTTTGCCATCAGCCTCTGTTGTAACTTCAGTGGAATACCTGGACATGATGGCAAGTCATCTTCATTTGCCCAGCTATCTACAGGATCAAGAGAATTATGCCATAAAGAAGACAAAAACAGTGCATTCAATTGTTTGATGGTGAATTTAGCATATACTATTTATCAGAATCAGAAAAGTATTTATTGCTACAGTAAGCTACGGTGGGGGTCCGGGGTAGGGGTGGAGCGGATCACAAAACTCACGGTTCGAATCGGATCGCGGTTTTGAGTCACAGAATGGATAAATTTTCGGATCATCACAAAAACGGGTGGAATTGAAATTATTTATTAAAATGTAATGTCAATGTCTTTCACAATAATAATTAAATTCACCATTAAATTGCTGTTATACAACAAAAACAGATGAGAAAGGGGTATTTTACACTACCTTTGAATGCAGCACGAGGTTTGCCAGTTTTAAGTAAACACACCATTTAGTTCCGTCTGTGTTGTTTTGTCGACAACAGCAGTGACCAAGTGCTAGTTTGTGTCCTTAGCAGCAGACTGTTGTACGTCCTAGTGTTGGAATCCTCTACAGTGAAATACAGTTACAATTTTACACTGTTTAGCTGTCAGCATTTTAATCCAGCTACTAGCTAACGGTAGGCAAACGTTACCTGCTGCCAAACGTAAAGTTAGTGTTAACTAGCGTCACGTGCAGCGATGCTTCTGTTGCCTGTAACATTGATTCGGAGCATCAGAGGGCAACGCAGGCATTTAAGTGGCACTGAAATGAGGCAGCAAAATCAACGTTGCTGTTTCATCCGGTAGATACCGGTCGTTTAGGCACCAGTGCTGTATTAGCACCCGGGTTCGGTACCAAACCCCGGCTCTAAGTACGCTATTCTCGGGTAACTCACCTACCAACTGCCGCTGAAACGAGGGAGCTCTCTAGCCGGTGTCTCTACCTGGCTCAAAGCCCCTTATTCTCGGGTACCTCAACTACCAACTGCCGCTGATGCAACCGAGCTGTAGCCGTCTCTATCAACTGCTTTTAACATGCTCCGTTTAGGGGAACAGAAAGTTGCGTTGCCGGTATCTTTTCACGGCAACCCTCTTCTTTAGCAACACATCTTTGACTCATATTACTTTAAAACTATTGTCTCTCATGAATTAGCATAGGTCGCTACTGATTATTGTTGGAAGACAGGGCTCAACGTTAAGATTATTTTTTTTAGTGGTTATCAAATAATGACAAAGACTCAAGTGAAGTACATGTTCCTTTGAATAATGATCCACTTTTATCTACCTCAGACTCAAACGGCAAACTTCGCAAAAACATTGTAGATGTTTCCTCTACTGCAACTAGGGCTGTGACGATATGCTTTTGTCCCGATTCAATTCTTTCACGATACATGGGTGCTGATTGGATTTGTATTGTGATTCTAGAAGTATTGTGATTCGACAGTATTGAGTATTGCGATTATGATTGGCCAACGGCACATTGGAATCAAATCACTCAACAAGCATTCTTCGACGTGGGCAAGGGAAGGGGGGAAAGAGAACGATAACGTTATTTATGACACAATGATGATTGGAAAAAAACGTATCTGTGTCTAAAACTTTGCAAAACCTAGAGCAGTTAATAAATACCACTCAAAAAGCTTAAAGACAAAACTTACTAAAAAAGTCCAACTACAATCAACAGATCTGAGTAGGGTTGGGTAACATTCAAGAGCAGTTTAAAAAGAGATTTAAATAAATAACAAAATGTTAAAATTCAATTGTTTGAAAAATAAACAAAAGGTTTGGAATTATTTTTACAACTGAAATAAAAAAATATTTATTACAGAGGCAAAGTACAGAAAAAAGGTACCGTTGGGTACAGGAACCGAATTCCAGGTAAAAAGGAAAACAAGTACTCAAGGTACTCAACCCTAGATCTCTAGTTAGGTTAATTTTCTTTCTGTTTGTGGTGCTTTTTTTCGCGTTTCTTTTCAGCATTTCACAGTCATTTGGCTTACGTGCTGACAAAAACAAGCTTGGGTGCTGCACCTAAGACTTATAATGTCAGGGAAAGCCCTGCTTTACATTAATAGCTGATAAATACTCTGCTGATTAAGCATGAGGATTTGGAGGAGAAGACTATGAATAGTGTCTGTGTGCCTTTTGTCCCCTCAGGAGATCAGGACTACCTGCTAAATCTGATCGACTCTCCTGGTCACATCGACTTCTCCTCAGAGGTTTCCACTGCTGTCCGCCTGTGTGACGGGGCCATTATAGTTGTTGATGCTGTGGAGGGAGTGTGTCCTCAGGTAAACATCACCGTTGACTTAATGTCTCATGCTGTATGTTAGTTTTTAAAGAAAACACATATTCACTACAGATGCACATTCTTTCCTGTGAATACACCAAGTCTGCCCTCTGTTAGTAGTCAGACTTATTTTTGTGTCCGTTCTCCAGTATATTGGATTACACTAACTGTGAGGTTAGGGTGCTGACTGTTAATCAGCTCCTCTGCCTTTTCCTGGTGCTCCTTATGGCATGAGGAAAACAACCAATCAGAGCCGAGAAAGTTGGGCCAGTGGACGGTGCTTGGCTTTGGCTCGATTTGGTCACAGACTCTCTCATTTTACAGCTTAACGCTGACTACGTTTACATGCACTCCGAAAAAGTCGAAAGTCAAAGCTGTTTACATGGCTAATGAAAGTGAATATTCCACTAATATTAACGTTTACATGCAGCGGTTTAAAATAGGATTTTTTTTCTAAATTTTCCTCGGTGGTGGACTTGTTGGACCATGCGAACACAGCGTCCCTCTTTCATTCCTTCAACCAGCTTCTTGAAAAGGTCGGCGTTGCGATGTTTGTGTATATCCAAAAACCTGTTGATATCCAAGTCTTTGATGTTTAAAAGTAGCTGTGATTCTGCTTCTTTTCGTTTGGCCATGCATCTCTACCGCAGCCAGGCTCACTTGAACTGTTGGCTGGTTGGTTTGTGTACAGTAACCATAGCGGCGCACAGAGCTGACCATAAGGCGTAAATAGGCAAGAGGCCGTGAACTGGGCGGTAACCCCGGTTAAGACGCAGATTCTAAATGTGCTGTATACACGTCCAAAGAATGCTTCTAAAACCCAAATAATACCGGCATATCACACGTTTTAATCGGAAGTTTAAAAATGTAAAAAAGGCCTTATTCGGACTATGCTGTTTACATGACCTGAATCATATTCGGAATTAGGGAAGCGTCGGTTAACCAATTTCACTATTAACCGCGCTTTAAAAGGTCACGGTTAATTAATCGTAATTGTGTAAGTGTAAACTGACTGCACGTTATGTGTAGCAGTGTGTGCAGTTCTTATTAAACCTTCTTGACAACATAAACGTACACACACACGGCATATCAGACGGCGGTCTGGTCACCGCGAGTATTGACTATCAGAGTGGTGTCCGGCTCCCCGTGGTGGGATAACTTATTGCTGCAATTTTTTTAACGTTACATGAAGTTAGCAAACACCAGGAAAACACAGAGCAGAGCCAGCCCCTGACCTCACGACAGCTGCTGCTGCAACGGGGAATTTAACCCAAGTTGGTAAGCTTGCTAGCGAAATGTTGTAGTTAAAGGGATACTTCACCGCTGGAAAGCTGAATATATCTTTAAATTGGGTCACTTATGTAGCAGAAATGTGAGGACATTTTTTTTTTAATTGGTGCCTTCTAGGCCGAGAAAAGCCAGAAAATGTGTTTTTGGCTCAATATGGATGAAAGACACCAAATCCCAGAATGCACTTCGCTTCACTGCTTTGAGTCCACTCCCAAGCCACGTCTACCGCTTGACTGACAGACAGTGAGGCTGTCAGTACACGATCCGTTCCATCTGCACGATCCGTTCTTCGCATGCGCATAACTCTGCGCATGCGCAGAAGCTCATGCTTTTACGACCCCAGCTGATCAGTTCTACGCTTGCATGATTACCGGTCCGTTCTGCGCATGTGCATACATAACTATTATGTAGCTGCATGCTAACGCAACATATCTGTTATCTTGGCCAACGGTGGTGATTTTTCACGGTAAAGTCCTGCTATATACTCCGCTGCTACCGCGAACAATCACCAATAAAGACTTCTAAACCAAACACTACACAACCGGACATGGCCCAGCACTAAAGTGACCGGAATTTTGGGAGAAATTACCAGCATTGGCCAAGATTACAGCTATGTCGCGTTAGCATGCTACGTAGCCGTTAGCCGCTAGGAGTATGCTAACGTTAGATAGTGGAACGAAGCAGCACTTTCTAACGTGAGAAATCTCAGATAAAGGCTTCTGAACCAAACACTACCCAATCGGACATGTTTCAGCAGGAATGAGACCCAGAATTGGGGAGAATTTAACAACAATGGCCGCCAAGATGACATGTTTACTGCCGTTAGCATGTAGCTACTATAGTGGTATGCAGCAGTGGTGGCTGGAAGAGCTGTCATCCGTCTTTGAAAGGACACTTTTGTACGTTCACACTTCGTTGCGTTATTAGTCAAGACCATAGACAGGTATATTAATAATGAATTAATGGTCTATGGTCAAGACGAAGTATTACCAGTAAAACTATCAACATAAACAACACAACAATGACGTCAAGAAAAATATGCTGCCAGTTGCCGTCAAGTGTTTTTTAACGCATGCGTGGTACAAATCGCACAGGTTTTCTGCTACGCAATTCTGCGCATGCGAAGAACGGATCGTGCAGATGGAACGGATCGTGTACTGACAGAGGCATTCGACTCAACTCAATGTGTTTTATTGTTATTTAAACCATATACACAAAACAACGTTTCATCGTGGCTCAAGTGGTGTTACACATTTAAAATATATAAAAACTACATTATATAATAACGACATTATATAATAATGACATACGAAACAGGCTACCTTTAGTGCACACACACATTATAGGCTCCGTAAAGTTCAGCTAAGCATACCAGCATTAGGCTTGGTGGGCTGTAAACACCGAGTATAAACACAGCCGTGAATTAGCGTGGAATGTCGAATGGTCGCCATGTAACAGTCACAAACTCCAGCGGTTAGCAGTTAGTTGGATACAAAGCACCCCATTTCTGCACCAGTCCGTGTTAACGCAGCCCACCTTCATACAGAGCACCTCTAGCTCGGATCGTCGGAAGGCTAGCAGGCCTGGTAGCTGGACAGTCCAGTTCACTGTTGTTCAGCCATGTTTCCACGAAAGCAAAAAACAAATTCTCTGAATTTGCGTTGGGAGCATCGTTGAAGTTGGATGTAGTCCAGTTTGTTGTTTAATGAACGGACACTTGCAAGCAGGATTGATGGGACAGGTGGCCGGCTAGCGTTAGCTCGCTCTGGATGTGCCTTTTCCCCGGCTAGTGTTAGCTTCCCACTTTGCCGATGAGGATGTCCACTTCCCCGGGTCGGGGCTTCGACGAGACCGCTATTCTCCGTGCTGGTCTCCGTGCAGGCGAAGCTCTCGTAGTGTGCCGATGATTCAGTCTGTAATAACGTTCCCTGCATATTCTCCGATCTGTACCGATGTATCCCGGTGGTACACGTGCGGTAGTTTGATGGCACATAATTGTTGTAAAAGTTTGCTGCTGAGAAGATAGAGCAGAGCCCTGTTTAGCAAGGATTCAAGATGGCTGACATTTAGTTTTTTTCCGGCTGAGATCGGCTCGCTTTGAAGGATGGGCGGGTTTAAAACATGCGGAAGTAGGTCCTACTACTGGCTGTAGTCTTTTGCTCTGGCCAAAAAATCTTCCGATGACGCAAATATCGTCATTTTACGTCATCGGAAGATTTTTTCCAGACCCCCCAATGCAGATATCTCCTATCTCAGGGGTATATGAGGGAGGGACGCACGGTCATTCAGAAATACTACCGGGCTTCTACTGATACAAAGCTGAATGCTAAATCGGTGAAGTATCCCTTTAAGTGTTTGTTAGCTTTTTAACGTTACCAGTTAGCTAACGTTGGCCTGTTTAATGTTAATGGTAACGTTACAGTTAACAGCTAACGAGTCAGGAGCCAACGTTTGCATTTACAGTGAGTGCACTTAAGATAACGTTACGTTAAGAGGCAAAACTCCGCAACAGCTCAAACATGTCACTGACATGTTATTATGGAACCCATGCAACTTCTAGGCAAGACCCGCCCCTCAATAGCATTCACACGCTACTATAGGCTACGTGCATAGCAACCGTAAGTTCTACTTCCGCTGTCACCTGTGTGCGCGGCAAAGGTTCCGGTGCTGTGAACGTCAAAGGTGAACGTCGAAGATGGCGAGTTTCTACACCAGATGCCTGCAGGATCTCCCAAAAATTTATATTTCCGATGTCCACCGACTTGTTCGGATGGGCAGTTCTACACCGAAAAGCAAACGGGAGAAGGGATACAAAATGTACCTATCCAGTTATATCGACAATTATGAAGGTAAGTTGTAACTATGGCACAAAACTATTGTAGCTACATAGCTAACATTAGCGCTTACATAGTGATTTACGTGCTTACTAGCTTTACTTACTTTGATAATTTAACGTGGTCTTTGCTCGACTTCTCAATGTTAGAAAGATATAATGTTATATCTTATATATTGAGTCTGTATACTCTGTATACACCGCTCCACAATACTCCAAAATGCCTGGAAATGCTGGTAGGACGCAAATCTGGTGTAGAACCGAATGCTGTCATCCGACGCTGTCAGACGATGTATCCCAAACCTCTGCCGCAGGTGCAGCCCCTCGATCTGATGTTCCAGCTCCAAAATCCTCCGACGCAAGGCTTCGTTGTCCTCAGCCAAGTCGCTTGCTCTTTTCCCCGTTTGTGGCAACACCGAGTAATCGTGATCAGTAGCTACCCCCGTGATTTCCATCTCGTTGTCCATCTCGTTGTCAGCGACAGTGGGACTCTCAGGCCGCGGGCGCCTCTCCCAAACACTCGGTCTAGGTGCGGGTAGCTCAAACCCGTTCCAGGAAAACAGAACGGGGACTGATCCCTTTTGCAGTCTCCTTAATCCCCCGGTTGTCACGACAAAATCTGTTATTTTAAAGTGCCTACCGCATACCCTTGTATGTTTTGTAGGACTGAAATTATCCCGTCGGATTCTCCTCAGCCACTCGGCCCGTACCACCGGGTCAGCGGGAAATGAATGAAATGATAACAGCTTATTGTACCGTGATGAATTTGTACACTGAGGTACACAACAGTGCAGTGCCGATGTCCTCACCCTTTGGAAGGTCAGTCGTCTTTCTTTTATTGTGAACACACTCATTTTACACTTCTCAAATAGTAAAAGCCGGTTACCGGTATCCAGCTGTCAAACGCTAACATAACACGGAAGTGGACCGGAAGTACTCAATCGCACACTCTGATCAGAACGTAAAAAGACGCCATTTTGTGCACGGAGGCTATTGGCCAGGCGTCCATGGTTACGCAAGGTAACGTAACCCGATTTGTTCAGGTCCTGACCAATACAGGTGGGGGGGAAAAATCGATTCTGAGATGCGTTGTGATGCGGGACGTGGATGATTCTGAATCGATTCACAAATGTCAAAAAACGATTTTCTGAAAAAAGTTTTTTAGTAATAACGGTTTATTGACGGAACGCAAAAGGCGGAACTCTGAAGCGCAGAAGTGCAGCGCCCGGACAGTCTGTGGCGTGCACATAACAGACAGAGACGCAATCTGAAGCAATGGCTGAGCGCGAAATACGAACACCCTCCTCGTTAAAAGCTGACGTGTGAAAATATTTTGGCTTCTATGAAGTTGAAGGTGGAAAGGAGCTAGACAAGAGCCACACTATTTGTAAGTTATGTCAAACAAAACTAAAATATTTCGGAAACACAACAAACATGAGAAGCAAGTATGCTGCTAGTTCAGACACACATTTATTTTCCTGTTGGTTCTTTGCAATGTTAATAAAATATATTGGAAGTAAATTCTTCATGGGTCATTACTTGGTACTACTAGCAAAGTATATATAGTCACACAAAAAAAAGATTAAGATAATTGCTAATCGTTTTAGCATCTGAATCGTAATTGAATCGTGAGGTGCCTAGAGATTCCCACCCCTACTGACCAATCGGATATCCTAACCTTAATCACTCGAGGTCAATGCCTAACCCCAACCAATCGAGCTGCTTCGTAGGGCGGGACTTGCCTGGAAGTTACGTGGGATCCATAATAACGCGTCCCACTTAACGTTACCACTTAACGTTACTTACTCTTCATCCCCTATGGGCTGCAAAGAGATCTCTACATCGCATTTATGCCTTGGCAACATGCTGTGCATCTCCCTGTGACAGGTGCATCTTGTCTAGCAGCTCCTCCAACTTTTAGAAACACCAGCTAGCAGGGCCGTCTCTAGCTTTTTGAGGACCCAAAGGACAGCACTGTTTTTGCCAACTTGGCCTTTGGTTTGTGGTGTGACTGATTCACCTCTAGTCTCTAATCTTTTCAGATGAATTTAAATAAAAAGGTTGATCATGTAATCAGTTTTAAAACATTAAAAACTGTTACTGTGTTATTTTTGTTTCAAAAGGCTGCAATAAATAACAAATTAAAATCTGTGTTGTTCAAGTGTTCATGTAATTTCATACATTAGCAGTGAAATGAATTAATGCATAATAATCGTGAAACTGTTTTTATTTTTCAGACTATATTCGTACCAACAATATTTGGAATATTGTCATATTTGGAATAATAATGGATTATTAGTGCGCATGTAAACGTACTCAGTGAAACGTCTAGCTTGTCTCTGTCCATTACTTCTCTATCCACTTACCAGCTCCTCTAAAGCTCACTAATTAGCATGTCATATCTCATTATTCTTTCCCCCAAAAAAGTGTTAAAGTGACAAGTTGCCTGTGCGTTTCTCAAACTCACATTGGCTTGGGGCCACTGCTGGTATTGTCATCTCAAAGGAGAGCCACTTCTACAAGAGTGCCACAAAGCAGTATTTCTGGAGAAAATAAATAAATGATTGTGTTGTGTAAATTACTACTACTATTACACATAGTCATTACATTTTTGTCCATCAGCCTTGGAAAACTGGGTCACAGTGATTTCTTTTTCTCTTTGCATGTGTGCATTGTGTGCAGACCCAGGCTGTGCTGCGCCAGGCGTGGCTGGAGAACATCAGGCCTGTCCTGGTCATCAACAAGATAGACCGACTCATTCTGGAGCTGAAGCTCACCTCTCAGGAAGCTTACTGCCACCTGCAGAAGATCCTGGAACAGGTGAGAGCTCTCATCTGACACAGGCCACGCTCAGGATATCTTCACTAGATATTTCATATAGAACAGCGCAACTAAGAAACCTTCCGTGAAATTGTATTTGTTTGTGTTCAGCTGTCTTAAATCGTTTAAGCCATTGTGTATTTTCTAGGGTTTGACTGGTTTATCAAGGCCGATACCCATTATTAGTAATTAATGAAACCGATAACCGATATTTGGAACCAGTATGCATTTACTGTAAAAATGAAAATCTTTAAATCAATATTAAGATTTTGGAATTTTACAAACTCCAACACAAAACTGTGTTTAAATGCTTTAAGCAATTATTTAATAAATGAGAAACATAATACCCAGTAACAGATAGTCAGATCGTGTTGTGGGTGGGACATTAAGTCAGACTCAGTGGTGAGTGAAACCGAAGCAGAGGGACAGACAGAGCTGTAGCCAAGCCAAAGTAGACCACTTTTTAATTCATTAACTTTATTGGTTATCAGGAGAAAAAAAACGCTGATACAGATCATCTGCAAACGAAGAAGATAGATAGAAGATATCTCTAGTATTTTCTATTAAAGAGTCCCTATTATACTCCTTTTCGGCATCATGTGTGTACTGTTGGGGTCTACTAGAATAGGTTTACATGCCTGGATGTTCAAAAACACATATTTTGTTTCTCATACTGCTCCTGGCTGCAGCTCCTCTGTCTGAGCTCTTGACCCCGTCTTCCTGAAAGGCCCAGTCTGCTCTGATTGGTCAGCTGGCCACTCTGTTGTGATTGGTCCACCAAATTCATATAAGCCACTGGACGGGCTGTCCTTTCTCAGGCAGCACCAATGGGCAGCACATATGGAAAAACTGGGCAGGCTTTCTCAATTAATGACATCACTAATGGAGGAATTTCAAACAGGAATGCGGGCGAGGTGTTTCAAGCAGACAGAAAAAGTGCTGTCTGTGGAAGAGAAAGCTCCATTTGGAGTGAAATGTGTTTTTTTTGTACTTGATACATCTATTACATACACTAAAAACTATATAACACTAAAAGATGGGAAAAATCCCAGAAAGCATAATAGGGGCTCTTTAACTTGTGGACAACATGAATAAAAAGTTGGAAGTGTTTTGTAGAGTACTGTAACTAAGTGGTTGCTGTGTGTGTTCCTCCTCGTAGGTGAACGCGGTGACAGGCACTTTGTTCACATCCAAAGTGATGGAGGAGCGGGCGGAGAAAGAGAAGAAGGAGGAGGAGGCAGAGGAGGAGGAGAAAGAAAGCGAGATCCTGAGTGGAGATCAGGTTTATGACTGGAGCGCCGGGCTGGAGGAGGCCGATGACTCCCAACTCTACTTTTCCCCCGACCAAGGGAACGTGGTGTTTGCCAGCGCCATCGATGGCTGGGGCTTCAGGTGAGACTGCAGGCTCTGTCTTTAGCTGCATCCATGACTTCAGGGTGTGCACGGTGTGGAGGGTCTAAAGCATGCATGTGTTGGACTCAAGGCCCGCGTGCTGAACCCAGCTCCTTGCAGATTTTGATCTGGCCTGCAAATGAATTTAGGTTCGCAATAAAGAGTTTTCATATTCAGGCTGTGGAACAGGTTGCTGTGAGTCGGCTGTGTGGAAGCCTGCTTTTAAAAAATGTAATCATTGTTTTGCTCGATTTGCTAAATTCCATCATGGCTAGGGAACTTTCTGGCTGACTTTTGTAGGGCTTTATTTCAACAAAAATGCGACAAAAGTCGAAAAAAGCAACAAAAATTAAGAAAATGCGACAAATGTAAAAAAAAAAAAAAAAAAGCAACATGCAGTAATACAATCAAGATACTTTTCTATGAAATAAAAGCATGTAAAAAAAATATGTCTGTTCCTTGGTGAAATTGAGTTTGTCACCCTTGCACTAAAGCTTCAGTTAAACTGGCGCAGGCCTCCGTAGATGGTGAGCATGCGCTACGAGCATGCACGGAGACATTTATGCTTACAGTATTCTCTGAAACACCAGAGGGCGTACAAACAATATAATCTGTGAATAGGCAAAAAGTAGTAGAGAAGAAGAGACCGGAAGTAAAGGAAAGCCGGCTGCCTGGCAACAGTAGTAAACACATCCATGTTAAACACCCATGTATCGCCAAACATCACATTTATCTACTCTAATCATTACTGTCCTTTATCTCCAAATGGACACTAGTAGCCAGGAACACCGCTGCGACCATAAACCTAGCTTAAGTGAAAGCACTGGTCCTCAGATGTAGAGATTGGCTTTAAAACCGGAGGCTGCTGATGGCACAATGTATGACTATTTCAGTATTCAGTATTTGGCAAGTAGTTTGTGTTTATTCAAATATTTCAAATGTCTTTGTAACGTATCATAAACTGGAAAGATAATGTGGCTCATGTGTTTGACCTATTCTTGCACTGGAATAACCCAGTAACTTAATGAATACCACAAAATCCATGCCATTGTTTATTCATTCAATATCTTTAAAAATATGGATTGCCATTTTATTCAATATCAAATAAATACATGAATGAATAAATATGCCTATGAAATACATCCTGTTTATTTATGTATTTATTTATTTAATATCGAATAAAATGACATTCCATTTTGACACACCTGAAAACATTTGTACACATCCACTAGATGGTGCTGTCCACTTAGATTTAATATAAAGTATATGACACTTAATGATTCTCAACATGATTCCAGAAGCATCAGAGACCAGCAAAACCAAGCTGTTTGTTACCAATAAAGACCTCATACTTTTCTCCAGTTGAGGAATTTCAAAGTAAAATACTTTTTCCTTACATTTCATTACATCACTTCACACCATGTGTTCCACTCCACAGTGGTATAAAGTCTCCATGCTGTACTGGCAGTTTGGTGTACGCCAGTCAGTGATGAGGACACAAAGGCTGGCTGAGGGTAGCTGTGCCCCTGTGATCACTAAATAAACTGATCAAGTCTTAGAGAAGACGGCCAAGTCTTATCTGCCTCTGGACCCGAGAAACTCGTTCACCGTCTGTAGCAAAAGAATAGGAGGATAAGATCCAGACATGTTCACCCTGAACCTGTTCAAATCTCTCATCAAAGCTCCACTTTATTCAAAGTTGCTAATACGCCCGATTTAAAATTGCAGCATAGCTTGCAATAAAGATCAATGCCTTTCTGTTGTCTGTGATAACCTGCATAAAAATGTAAACGGAGGACTAAGAGTTTGATTTTTTTTTGTGTTTCCTAGCATCCAGCAGTTTGCCCACATCTACAGCCAGAAAATGGGCATCAAGGCAGAGGTGCTGCTCAAAACTCTGTGGGGAGATTTCTACCTCAACGCTAAAGCAAAGAAGATCATGAAAGGAGCTCAGGTAATGTAACCATGAGTCATTGTAGGTCTTTTTTTAAACATGCATTTTCAGTATTTCCCCCATGTTCATTTCTCCTATTTGACACATTCTGTAACTGCCAAAGAAAGGTTAAAAAAAAGAAAGAAATCTGAGGTGTACCGAATCCTATAACTGTTACTGCTACTGCTTGGCTGGTGAATTGAGACATATGCTGTTACTTCATTGCAAGGGGAGCACAACCTCACATTCAATCTTTTTTCAGGGCTTACTGTTTGTTTTTTCTTTTTAAAACATAATAATTCATGAATATATGCATTGATTTTGTTCATTACAAATGGGTACAGATTAACAATCAAACACCAATAATAACTTACCCTTGGGTGACAGCTGGATTGATGATAACAGCTGTTTTTTGTTCTTTTCTAATTACTCTGGCTGGCATATAGTCAGCAGCTCATTTGTGTTATGTTCCCCGTTTTCTCTTCGCTTTTCCTTAGAGCAGGTATCCCATCTCACTCGTACGTTGACCTGTTTAGTGTAAATTACAGAGATTTCTCGCAGAATCAATTTTTGGTTCTTTGGGGACATAAAATCTGGGTGAAACCAGTTTGTTTCTTTCTGAAAGATCTGAGAAAAAGGAGGGGGTTTTTTTTCAAGAAAAAATGACCACCTGTCGATCTAAAAAAGTTAATCTCGCTCTGTAAAGATGGGATATTACAATGTGAATGTGATTCAACAATTATGTTTACCTTGAGTAATATGGTCTATCACAGATATACAGTTGAATTCATAAGCACTACAGTGCACTGTTGCTCTGTAACTTTAGAGGCCCTATCTTGCACTCATGCAAGTGTCTTCGCTAGTTTAAGACCGATGCAGTTGTTTAAATAGCAAATGCACTTGCGCCCATCTGTGCGCCCATGGGCATGCCGGTCTTACAGGGATGTGTGTTCAGGTGCATATTGCTATCTTGAGGCAGCGGAAAGTGATCGCGCCATTGACCAACAAGAACCTGGTCTAAATTCAATAACATTTCATTGTTATTTTAACGCATAGCTTTTTAGCGTATTATTGAAATGCGCCTAGGCTCGTGCACAGCACACGCACAATATGCTTGTTACACACACACAGGGACGCGCAGCAGCACACAAACATGCAAAAGATTACAAATAAAAATATTACAATTTGAAATAGTATTATGATATGATCTGCTAGCGCGCTTTCATGCGCACGAGCAGATCAGTTTCTTCTCCTGAAAATCTCTCCTTCCTGCTTAGCAAATCCGCCATCATAATTGCAATGAACCAAGGTACAAACGCGCCTGGCTTTTTAAGGGAATGGAGATGACACTGATTGGTTTATTGCATGTTACGCCCAAAACACACCTATGATTAATTAAGACACTAAGTACAACCCTTTTGAACCATGCGCTGTTAAACTAGCAAAAGTGGATTTGTAAATGTCTTAAATCCCCCTGTGCCAGGTGCTTCACGCCGTGCGCTTAGTGTTAAATAGGGCCCTACATGTCAAGATGATGTTGACACATCAGGTCCATTGTCCTTATTAGTTAACTTGGTAAACCTTTTGCATTTAGGTGAGAATCAGAAAATAGTATTGCCATTACTACTAATAGTCTTACTAATAAACAACGGATTGTGGATTATGACAGTTATTTAATGAGTGTGAATGAGTTCCTGCTTAAATTTGATTTATGGTTCTGCATTGAATCTAGGTCATAGGTACGTACGTAGGTACACGTAGATACGGACCCTACGCCGTAGCCTGACGTGCGCCTAACTACACGTTGTGGCGAGGCAGATCGCAACAACTGTGATTGTGCGCTTGGCCATGGCTTGATAGCGTTGCATTTCAAGGAAAGGGCTAACTTTTACTACAGATCTCCTACTGTGGTCAGAAAGCACAGGGGAGACTCTGTCTCCACCTCCGAAGTTGCTACTCGCTCCGAAGCTAATCACATGACTTGCTCCCTCTCGCTCTACCACACACTCCCCTGTCAGTACACGATCCGTTCCGCCTGCACGATCCGTTCTTCGCATGCGCATAACTCTGCGCATGCGCAGAAGCTCATGCTTTTACGACCCTACCTGATCGGTTCTACGCTTGCGCGATTACCGGTCCGTTCTGCGCATGTGCATACATAACTATTATGTAGCTGCATGCTAACGCAACATATCTGTTATCTTGGCCAACGGTGGTGATTTTTCACGGTAAAGTCCTGCTATATACTCCGCTGCTACCGCGAACAATCACCAATAAAGACTTCTAAACCAAACACTACACAACCGGACATGGCCCAGCACTAAAGTGACCGGAATTTTGGGAGAAATTACCAGCATTGGCCAAGATTACAGCTATGTCGCGTTAGCATGCTACGTAGCCGTTAGCCGCTAGGAGTATGCTAACGTTAGATAGTGGAACGAAGCAGCACTTTCTAACGTCAGAAATCTCAGATAAAGGCTTCTGAACCAAACACTACCCAATCGGACATGTTTCAGCAGGAATGAGACCCAGAATTGGGGAGAATTTAACAACAATGGCCGCCAAGATGACATGTTTACTGCCGTTAGCATGTAGCTACTATAGTGGTATACAGCAGTGGTGGCTGGAAGAGCTGTCATCCGTCTTTGAAAGGACACTTTTGTACGTTCACACTTCATTGCGTTATTAGTCAAGACCATAGACAGGTATATTAATAATGAATTAATGGTCTATGGTCAAGACGAAGTATTACCAGTAAAACTATCAACATAAACAACACAACAATGATGTCAAGAAAAATATGCTGCCAGTTGCCGTCAAGTGTTTTTTAACGCATGCGTGGTACAAATCGCACAGGTTTTCTGCTACGCAATTCTGCGCATGCGAAGAACGGATCGTGCAGATGGAACGGATCGTGTACTGACATCCCCATGCACACTCACATGCCGGCTCTCCTATCCTCTTAAAGAGATACGCTAGAACGATGCAGACACAGCAGCGCACAAGTATAAATCCTCACTGTGCTGTAGTCCCCTAACGTAGGCTACGCCGTAGGCTCTGTAGAGCCTACATAGTACTATTTATCAGCCTTTAGCTTCCCTGCCTTGTCATTCTTCTGTTTTGTGAACACTGATATAGGGCTGAACGATTTGAGGAAAAAGTGTGATTTTTCTGCCAGATATTGCGATTGCGATTCGATTTGCGGTTGTTGTTTTTTTGAGTTGCATATTGCAATAAAATATCAATGAAAAATCCACTGAAACTAGGACATTTCTGTAAACAATCTGTGATATGTAACATTATTCCAGCATGTATCTTATAAAAAACAGTAAATATAATAACAAAAAGAGAAATAAAAAATGCTAAATCAAATGTTGCACCAAACATTCAAATAAATATTAATAATGATTTTGATTTGAAAACGACTAATCCTTCAGCTCTACGCTGATTTCAACTAACTTTGCCCAGGTCCCCCTATTTTAGTCCAGCTGTGTCATATCACTGCATACATGATGTTTTTTACATAACCGTTGTATGACAGTTGTAGATGTTCACATCATCAGTACCGGTGCTCTGCTCTTTTTTTACTAGTGGTGCCAATCTCTAGGCACCTCACGATTGGATTAAGATTCAGAGGGCTACGATGCGATGATAAACCAGCAGGTGTATGACACTGGCTGGCTGAGGGCTGATCCTAACCCTCTGATGTGTATTTCTACTTCTGTCTCTGTGCTCCCACTCCCCACTCAGTGCAGGGCCTCTGCCTCTAATGTTCAGTCCTAACTGCAAGCCATTTCCAACTGAACTGAATGTAGAGTGTAGTTCTGTGAGATGCTAATAGAGCCTCCTATGGCCCCCTGTAGTCCTGCCTGCACTCTAACACACTGCTGCCCACTCAGTAGAGCTAACATGGGGCACCAGAGCTGAACCCGCTCTGTACTCATTTTGAGCAGACCGTCTGGATCTTATCTTGATGTGCTAAATGTGAGACATGAATCAAACCCAACCTTAATGTTATGTTTTAGTTTTTTCAAAAGACAAATGGATATGCTTGCTTCAGGCAGTGTTTCTCACATGATAAAGTAATATTGCCATTATTTGCCAGTCCAAAACACAAGTGACTTATAGTAAGCTATTCCACTTAAAGGGGAACACTGACTGATTTTATGCATTCAAATCTTTGCTTGTCATAAGGAGTACAACTCACGCATATTTTCAGGCAGTGGATAATCTAGGGCTGCAGAATATATGTTTTTTTATTAATCTTCATCACGATATCAGCTGGTGCAATAAACATATCGCAAAAGGCTGCAAACATATCGCGAAATACACTGAGGTTTTTTTGTGTTGCCTTTTATATTTAATTATTTTGTACTCAATGTTCAATTTGTTTGAAAAAGGATTTTGGAAATGGTTACCTTTCATTTTGTTTTTTAATTCAACAAGCAGTTTGTTGCATTTAAGCAGAATACTGAAAGCAGCAGAACTGAGAACACTTTAATATATGTTTTAATATATGTTTATTTATCGCAAGTACAACCCTAAATCAGAAAAAGTTGGGACAGTATGAAAAACACAAATAAAAAAAGAAAGTAGTGATTTCTAAATGTACTTTGACTTGTATTTCATTGCAGACAATATGAACACAAAATATTTCATGTTTTGTCTGGTCAACTTAATTTCATTTGTAAATATACATCCTTTCCTGTCATTCAGACCTGCAACACATTCCAAAAAAGGTTGGGACAGGAGCAATTAAGGGCTAGTAATCAGGTAAATTGGTTAAATAATGATGTGATTTGAAACAGGTGATGTCAACAGGTGATTGTAATTATGATTTGGTACAAAAGCAGCATCCAACAAAGGTCTAGTCCTTTAGGAGCAAAGATGGGCCAACGATTGCCAGTTTGCCAACAAATACGTGAGAAAATTATTGAAATGTTTAAAAACAATGTTCCTCAAAGAAAGATAGGAAGACATTTGCTTATTTCACCTTCATCAGTGCATAACATAATTAAAAGATTCAAGGAATGTGGAGGAATTTCAGTGCGTAAAGGACAAGTGTGCAAGCCTAAGCTGAACAACCGTGATCTCCGATCCCTCAGACTGCACTGCATCAAGAATCGTCATTCATCTATAAGGGATATCACCACATGGGCTCAGGACTACTATCTTTGTCAAGTACCACAATACGTAGTTACATCCACAAATGCCAGTTAAAACTGTACTGTGCCAAAAGGAAGCCCTATGTTAACAGTGTCCAGAAGTGCCGTCGACTTCTCTGGGCTCGGAGGCATCTGGGATGGACCATCACACAGTGGAAACATGTACTGTGTTCAGATGAATCAGTATTTCAGGTATTTTTTGGGAGAACTGGATGCCGTGTGCCAAAGAAGAAAAGGATCATCCAGACTGTTATCAGCAACAAGTCCAAAAGCCAGGGTCTGTCATGGTATGGGGTTGTGTCAGTGCCCTTGGCAAAGGTAACTTGCACTTCTGTGATGGCACCATTAATGCTGAAAAGTACATAGAGATTTTGGAGCACAATATGCTGCCTTCAAGAAGACATCTTTTCCAGGGACATCCATGCATATTTCAACAAGATAATGCAAAACCACATTCTGCACACATTACAAAGTCCTGGCTGCGGAGGAAGAGGATAAGGGTACTTGACTGGCCTGCCTGCAGTCCCGACCTGTCTCCAATAGAGAATGTGTGGCGCATTTTGAAGCGCAAAATGCGACAACGAAGACCACGTACTGTTGCCCACATAAAGACTTGTTTGCAGCAAGAATGGGACAAAATTACACCTGAAACACTTCATCACTTGGTGTCTTCAGTCCCTAAACGTCTTTTAAGTGTTGTGAAAAGGAATGGCAACATTACAAAGTGGTAAATGCTTTACTGTTCCAACTTTTTTTGAAATGTGTTGCAAGAACCAAAATAGGAATTTTGTTTTTTGAAACAAAAACAATAAAAATTATGAGGAACACATTAAATTATGTGCTGTTGTATTGTCTGCAATGAAATATAAGTCAAAGTACATTTAGAAATCACTTCTTTCTTTTTTATTTGTGTTTTCCATACTGTCCCAACTTTTTCTGATTTGGGGTAGTAATATCACAATTCTTCATTCACATTCTACAATGGTTTGACACATATTATGCCTTCAACATATATTGCTGCCCCCCCCCCTCCCCTTCCCCGTCCCCCCCCACTAGTGGATATTGCACTAGTCCATATTGCCATTTTGATAAAATTGCGATTAATTGTGCAGCCCTAGTGTGTGCATGGGTTGGTGCAGAGATTCAAAAATGTCTTGTATCTCCCTCTTCAGCTCTTATGCTTTTAGTATTTGGTTCCCTGGCATTCGTTCTGTTCTATAGTCCAGAGAATAATGGTGCGTCCATCATTTTTGTAAGCTTGTATCGCTGGTGATTTGAGCTTGCATTGATTATGGTGTGATGTCTTTTTTCTCCCATGTTTGCTGCAGGCCAAAGGAAAGAAGCAGCTGTTTGTGCAGCTCGTGCTGGATAACATTTGGAGTTTATATGATGCCGTTGTCACTAGGAGGTGGGTGACATACTACCCTGAAACACTTTGTTACATTTTAAAAATCACAAGCACTATTAGACATACAAAAATAATGATGAAACAATACAAAATACACACACACACACACACACACACACACACACACACACACACACACACACACACACACACACACACACACACACACACACACACACACACACACACACACACACACACACACACCCCACCCCACCGACCGGACGGACATAATTGCATCCAAATTGCTCGAACATGCTACAGTCAGTTCCGATCTTGTTAATTGGGTAAGACCGAGTTCAGTCCCGCGGGGTCCACTGCGTGCAGAACTGGTCGCCATATCTTGATGAATCCCTCGACGTAGTCAGTTTTTTCCAAAGAAAATGTTTATAATACTTCCTTATACCAATCTTCCAGTGCAGGGCTGTTCTTAGAGATCCAGAAATTGAGGCTACATTTACATTGCTACGTTTTGGTTTAACAAAACGAATATCTTTTGCTACATTTACACCTCTCGTTTCCCCCTGCTCTGGTGTTTTCCGAGCCCCTAAACCAGAGACATTTGGAAACACTTCTGACCCGTTTTGGTTTGGAATCTGCTGGGGTTGTGTTGCAGTCTCAACGGCCGCAAATGGAGACCTTTGGCAACACCGACACTGACGCCAATGTTTCTCCGTCTGATTGGCTCTTATCGGTCATGATTATCATTCTTTGAGACTAAAGCTACTAACGTTACCATGACAACTACCAGCAACTGGCAGAGTGTACATGCTGCCTCCTGTTTATGCCCAGTATACAAGAATGTTGATGAGATATACGGTTTGGGTGTGTTCTGGCCTTTTGGAGCTAAAAACCCTGTGCACGGAGGCCGCTTTTGGCTCAAAACTCCGTTTAAAAAACAAAATGAAGCGCTGTAACTGTAGCCTGACAATAGTCTCCTTTGCTATGTGCAAGAGTGTTTCAATCAATTTAGCACTGTAGGCATTTTTTGCACTACCCACTTTAGCTGCTAAAATGTGCTGAAGGGGTGACCGTTCCAAAATCATAACCAACCAAGGTAACCACCTCATCCTTCACATATCTCCAAAACCTTTTGTATCTTTACACATTTCAAAAATAGATGTACATATATGCCCATTTCTGTATCACATTTAGGAGAGCCCCTCAATACTATTGCTTTGTTAATTGAATGAATTATATGTTGTAATGGGATGTTTGAACATGAAGATATACTGTAGTATATATCATCTTGTAGCAGAGTGTGTGTTGCTATCCATGCCACGCCGTCCGTTTGTAAAATCTATCTATCCTGTTTCTGTGACTGTAGAGACAAGGAGAAGGTGGAGAAGGTGATAGCATCACTGGGGGTGAAGGTGTTGGCCAGGGACTCTCGTCACTCGGACCCCAAAGTTCTTCTTTCTGCCATCTGCAGCCAGTGGTTACCTCTGGCCCAGGCTGTCCTCTGTATCCTTTGCCTTTTGACCTCTGCCGCTTATCAGCTAAACATCTTTCCCTTCCTATGTTTGTTTGACTGCCTCAGGTGAGCATTTTTGGGGATGTTGTGCATTTGTTGTCAAGTTTTCTTTAACACAGTCTGTAGCGATGGTGTGTGAGAAACTTCCCAGTCCCATAGACATGACGGCAGAGAGGGTGGAGAAACTGATGAGTGTCGGGCCGCGACGGTTCGACTCACTGCCCGAACAGACGCAAGAGCTGAAAAGAGGTACACACACACACACACACACACACACACACAAACACAAACACACACACACACACACACACGAAGGTTTAATGGTTGTTTTAGGTTCAAATGTGGAGACGGAGAAAACATGATGGCAATGCTGTAAAGCGGTTATAAGTGTGGTTACAGGTTTCAAAATTTCCCGCAGACACCGTTCGCTGCAATATGATATTAATGGCAAGGCGAAAGCGGTCGCGGTGGTGTTGACGTTACACTTCCTATGAGACAAGCAGGCACAACTGTGGTTTCTATGCCCTGGTGACTGACTGACAGGTTGAGGTTGCAAGGTAACTTTATTTCTATAGCACATTTCAACAACAAGGCAATTTAAAACACTTTACATAAAACATTAAAGAGCAGTTAAAAACGGTCATTAAAATAAAACAGGCTCAAATAGAATAAGATACAAATACAAGAATAAAAGTTACAGTTCTGTTTAAGAAATGAATAATTATTGGATTTAATAGGTTGTAGAGACGGGTTTGGGAGGAGAGAGGGAGGGTTTTATATTTAGTTTTGAGTGTAAAATCTTGTTCTAAGTAATTAGGATAAATAGGTTTGGAATTATTTTTACAACTGAAATATTTTTTTTGTTATTACAGAGTGAAAGTACCGAAAAAAGGTACCATTGGATACTGGAACCGAATTTCAGGTGCCTGTATCGATAAAAATGTGAATGATACCCAACCCTAGTGTTTGAGCCTTTAAGAACAGGCCAAAAAGTGTGTCACTGCTCATGTTTCCTATTGTCGATGCAGGAGATATAACTCTCTTTGTACATTTCTGTTTGAAATAAAAGTTTAGCAAATATTTGATTTGTTGTAGTCACAAATCCTAATTGTGGCTGAATCAAATTAACTTTGAATCACAGTGTATCCTATCGTTACAATTGTATCTCTGTTGTTTTAGTTTTTGTAGAGATGAGGGACTGTGTATCTAATTACAGATCGAATCACAGAGATACACACCCCTATTGCTAATGTTTGACCCGTATAGATTGAGAGGTAAAAAAAGGTGCAATGAAATTTAGTTGACATATCTGACCTGGCACTTGATCCAAATGCTGTTTAATAAGGACATAAACTGGGAAGAATTTAATTTACATTTCACAAAAATAATACCCTGTACCTGAAATGACTAAACATTATTTGCTCAACTTTTTAATTTCATCGTTATTTGGACTAAATGACCAAATAATGTTCGCTAATTTAGCAAAATCAGATACTCACTCTAAATTGAATGAACAGTACTGTGAAACAAACATATTTCCCCAAGTGAATATACAAATAAAACAAAGTCTTACATACATATACAAAGGTAAGTTTAATAAATCACTTGGCTGTCTGAAAAGTGATGGTGCAATGATTTCATGTTGACATGATTCATTGTTTTTGGCAAACAGCTGGGACTTCACCTTGGTTTTAACAAAGACTTTGGCGCTCATCTGCCTCCTGTGTAGTGATTTCAGATGTGTGTTTGACTCTTTTTCCTCCCCTCGGTTGCTCTCCAGCATTCCTCCAATGTTCCAGTGGGGAAAACGATCCGCTCATCATCTTTGTGTCCAAGATGTTTGCTGTTGACACCAAGGCCTTGCCTCAGAACAGACAGAGGTAACTGTGTGTGTGTGTGTGTGTGTGTGTGTGTGTGTGTGTGTGTGTGTGTGTGTGTGTGTGTGTGTGTGTGTGTGTGTACGGACAGCATAGTCAGTAGATGGTGCTGCAGTGCTGCCTCGTATGTCTGCTCTTTATTGGATGTAAAGGAGGGAGTGGAGTTGGCACACACTGGGCCTGAAGTCACACAGAACTTCTTAGGAACAAGCTTGTAAATACCACTTACAGCACCACTACTGATTCTTGGTGCTAACATTCTTTTTGCCCTTTAGTGTCAAATCACTGCTCTGACGGTAGTACACAAAGAACATTATTTAAAGTTACCGACACCCATTTTTTTTTAATACACAGGCAGTAACTTAAAGGTACAATATGTAACATTTCTGCATTAAAATGTCTAAAAACGACCATAGCTATGTTATATATTTTTTTGAGATGTGTAGTTACACTCTCCCAAATGTTTCCACCAAACTTCAAACCCAGAGAAATCTGTTATTGGGACAGCTGCAACACAGCCGGGATATGTAGCTTAGTGAGCTCCTCCCTGCCGAATTTCTCACCCCTTTGCGTTTAGCTGTCTTTACATTTAGCTAAATTAACCCGACAAGCACCAAAACGAATAGTTAAGATTAAAGAAAAGTGAAGGGCGAGATCGTTCCGGGCAGCTTGGAGATGTCCTGCTGCTGAACATCGGCCATCAGCAATCCCCACTCACACCAGTCTCTCAGCCTCGTTGAGTTGCTAGCTAGCGTTACAACAAACCCCGTGAAACTATCCAAAAGGTGACTGTGACATGTGAAATATATTGTGATAGTTACATTACATGTCATTTAGCTGACGCTTTTATCCAAAGCGACTTACAATTGCTATATATATCAGAGGTTGCACGCCTCTGGAGCAACTAGGGGTTAAGTGCTTGCTCAGGGACACATTGGAACCCAGGTCTCCCACACCAAAGGCATGTGTTCTAACCACTGCGCCATCACCACCCACTGTGATTTTAGCTGCTGGCTAATGCTCACTAGCTAGCTAGCTGGTCAGCTTCCAATACAGATAGAATCAAGAAAAACGTAATTATGTTGGGGAAATGCCGCTATGTTATTAGAATGACATGAATAAAGTGAATACATTTGAATAGGTGGCTAAACTTGTCCGTGAACAGATGCATTCTAATCAGCGAAGTTGTTTACCACTCCCATAATTCCACGCAACTTACCAACGTCATCAAAAGTCTGTGTTTACAATCCATTGTTTTGGTTGAGAGACCCCTAGCGGCAGAAAGTTACATATTGTACGTTTAAAGTGCTCATATTATGCTCATTTTCAGGTTCATACTTGTATTTAGAGGTTATATCAGAATAGGTTTACATGTTTTAATTTTCAAAAAACACCATATTTTTGTTGTACTGCACATTGCTGCAGCTCCTCTTTTCACCCTGTGTGTTGAGCTCTCTGTTTTAGCTACAGAGTGAGACATCTCACTTCTGTACCATCTTTGTTTGGAGTCGCACATGCGCAGTAGCTAGATAAGGATTACTACCCAGTCAGAAGCAGAGTATGAGGGCAAGGCATGCTAGCAGCTAGGTGAGCATTATAACGTGTGTTATAATGGGATGACGACTTGCAGCGAAGGACCACAGGTTGTATTTGAACCCCGGGCCACTGCGGTAAGGACTCAGCCTCTGTACATGGGGCGCACGCTCTACTAGGTGAACTACTAGGGCGCCCCGAAAGTCACTACTATATATATTTTTCTGTCTGTATAGTGGATTCGGTGTGTGCAACGCTTAGTGACGCAGCCGGTGTGAGGGGCTTCTATTTTGTGCTTGTCTTTGCACCTTTGCATGCTGACCCACAAACCTCTGAAATTCTGTTTGCGCACAGTTGTGGGACGTACCCCACAAAAATGTAAACATCACAGACCGCGGCCACATCAACAGCATGTGTCTGCTCTTTGATGGACAGTTCTAAGCCGCTGGTCAGACTGAACAATGTTGTCATGTTGACATCCAGTTCTGTGGTAATCATTCTAAATGTGAGGTCCATTTACTCCGCTATTCTTGGAGCTTTCCTGTATCCAACAGCATTCATCAGCAAATGGAACCGGCACAGATATGTGTTCCCAAAGACAAGAATTATTCTCAACTAATTGATTAATTGATTATCAGTTAATCACCATTAATAATTTAACAGATTAAAATATAATGCTGAAGCCAATATATCATCAGATTTTATGAACTTTCCAACATCGATATCGGTATTGGCCTGAAAAATCCAGGTTGGGTGTGGCTCTACCTTCCCTTGTGCTTGCAGAAGAATTGTCCACGGCACAATTCTTAAGGATGACAGCACAGCAGTATGTTGAGGAGAGTGCACACACGGCCAAAGTAGGTGGAAATAGTTCCTATGAAAACTGTCCATGTGGTCTGTGGATTATTCAGAGCAATAAGGACACAGTTTCTTGTTATTTTTTATTTTTATTTGTCAATGCTGTAACCCCTGATTTCCACCAACTGCGGAACGGCTGCAGATCCGCTCCGGAACGGCAGCGGAGTCAATAGGTTTCCATTAAAGTCACAGGACAGATTGTGCGGGACAGGAAGTCGAGCACAGAAACAAAATAAAACATCCGGGTAATTTTCAAAGTAAAATACACCGTGCTGGGGTAAGCATAATCAAAATATAAAAAATCCATTTACCACCATTGCACCGTGGAGGCACAAATCTCAGAGACAACAATGGGCAAATAAAACCAATCAGCATAGCTGGATATCATGATGGAGAGATGATTTCTTTGGGTGAACAACAATGACAAATGTACATTTGATTTTTTTTGCTGCTGCGTAACTAGGACTACAGTTAAAAATTAGCCATCTGGCTAATACTGGCACATTTACAAAAATGTTGATTAATGTGCATTGACCTCATAAATAAATCAGTCTTAAAATCTTAAGTTGTGTCATGCCTAGGCATGACCTGTCTCTCATAGTTTCAGTCTGTCATCACCGGTGCACCTTTCCCTTTAGTTTCTTCTTTACTCTAGGAGGTTTTTTGGTTCTTTCTCCCTGAGGGGCTACAGATGTTAGCCCTCTCTGATCTGTCCGTCCTTCTTGGAGGTTAACTGAGGGTAGACCACAACCCCCTCCCCAACTCCTCCACAGTCAGTGATGGATGGAATTGGCCTGCCCTGCCTGTCTGGTTTCAGGATCTGACTGCACTCAAACATCACAGTGCTGCTTTCTTCAGTGTCTGGACCGTTAATCTAAGCCCGGCTTCACAGATTCTGTCTTCAAGCCCTTTGTGAAGCCTGGGGACGAGGCCCACCACTTCCTCCCAACCAGAAGAACAGCAAAACCGCCCTCGCACTTTAAAGGCCGGGATGACATGTTAAAGCAAACAGTTGCCTGTTGCCATTTCTTATTGAAAGCAGATGCTTACAGGAGACTGGGATTGATTTGGGGGAGCCATTAAAGTGTTGCTCCCAGTATTGGTGTAATGGTCTGTCCAGTGTGAGCTGTTAATGGGCCGTAGAGAGCTCATTGTCTTCGCTCGGCCTCATTGTGCACTATAGAGTGATTTGCATTAATTAAATTGTGCCGGAGCTGTAAACTGCTCCACTGCAGCGTAGTGAACTCCTATAACAAACATTACAGCGGTCCTCCACTAATAATTGTCCCAGCATTACCAGTTTGACACAAGGAACTCTGCAACACGTCTTAAAGCCCCATTGTGTAACGTTTTTAGTTATTCCTTATTCCTTAGTTATTCCTATTGGCTTGAAATTTTACATTTGCGCTTGCATGAACTGGGGTAGACGCTCACGCTCACCCAGAATAAGAAAACGGATATTGAAAAGAGCAAGAGACTGGCGTCATCAGAAAAAAAAGTGAACATTGGAGCTGCTTTGGATGCACACACCAAATCCCACCTAGTTAATTATCCTCCAGACCGCTGCAGTCTCTTTTTTCTCTCTCTCTCTCCTTTACGTCGGGTGGTGTGCGTGCCCGCTTGTGGTGTGAAGCACGCGTCCGCGCCACTGTCCGACATGCACTCCAACAACCACGGCTGATTGACAGCCTTTGTACACTTTCGCTTTTTGAAGCGTGACGGCTACCATAGCTGCAATATGTACTTTCAACTGCGTGGCAAGAGCGAGTTGATTGCGATATATGATCTCAATGCTAGATGGGAGTAATTCTTACACAATGTAGCTTTAAAGCTATAGTGTGTAGTTTTTGTCTCGCCTATGAGGAATTCTAAGTAATGACAACAAAACTGTCAGCGCGTCCACATGATACAAGCCTTCCGTGACCACGCACCACCCCCACCCCTCCTCCATGCAGTTGCTAGTAGCTAAGGAGGACATGGAGGATTACATTAAAAAAACACGATGGACTCTTAAGAAGAGGCAATTATCTTCACTCGATTTTCTACGCGTGAAAGTCGCCAGCCGACACAATCTTCTGAACATAGCCATACTGAGAAATACACAGAGAGTTGTGCGGAGCTGATAGTCTTAATTAGCTTTGTAGCAACTCATTTGGCAATGGCTTTAATGGACGTTCATTAAAATTAAAAAGTTACGCACTAAAGCTTTAAGTTTATTACAACTAGTCATTTGCTGAGATCTGGAAACTAACTTTTTACATTTCTTTCTCTTGTGTTTGTGAAGGTTTGGTTTCAGAAGGTTGTGAACATAAAATAGGGTTAATATATAGTACTTTAAGGACATGGAAACCTTATCTGACCTGAAAACGCTGATTTGTGAGTTTAGACATTGCAGTGGTATTTTATCCGGGGGTAAGACAGTTTTTTCTCCCAGAGAGGATGCATATTTTATGAAACAAAACAAATCCTTAAACATTTGAACTCGATCAGACCCAAGACCCAGTACAAGCAGAGCTTCTTCTTGTGTCTTGTTGCTGTGCTCAAACCCAGAAATACAGGCATATCTGATGCAGAGTAGAAAGGTCTCCCTTAAGCCCTCTGGCTAGCAGCGTCTCTGCTACCGGTCTGCTACCCGCTCCCTCCTGTCACAGGACTGGATCCTAATGGCAGACTCTGCCAATGCACTCGCAAGGAAACAAAGCAGAGGAGAAGAGATATGGACAGGCTGTCAGAGACAGGCTAGAGGATGTGGGGAGGAGGAGAGACAGATATGTGAGAGAGAGAGCGAGGGGCAAGAAAGGCATTGTATAAAAAGGAAGCAAAGGTCATCTCAGACTGTGAGCCAGAAAGGAAAAACCCTGCCCAAAATCTGGGCTAATGAGCCTGCACGAGCTTCCATTCTTTGTTGTCCACTATCTGCATCGCATCACACACACACACACACACACACACACACACACACACACACACACACACACACACACACACACACACACACACACACACACACACACAGTAGTAAGTTGTCATACTGTTTGCCACTGGTCCAGGGCTTTTCACTAATGGTCATTTTCATTGTCGATTATTGTGTGGATTATTTTCTCGATTTAATGGATTAGGTCTCTAAAATGTCAGAAAATTGTGAAAAATGTGGATCAGTGTTTCCCAAAGCACAAGATGATGTCCTCAAATGTCTTGTTTTTTCCACAACTTAAAGATATTCAGTTTACTGTCACATTGGAGTGAATAAACTAGACAATGGTCACATTTAACAAGTTGGAATCAGAGATTTTAGACTCAGGCCGATTAATCGATTAATACAATAGTTGGCAATCATTTAAAAGTTGACAAATAATTGATTAAGCATTTCAACTCTAGATCAAATCAAATTGGTCGAAGTCTTGGTTCAAATGAAATGGCTGATGACAAAAATGACTGCCATGCAATATTTAGCATATGGAGAGGATCATGTTATTGCCTGAGAAAACATTTAGAAGTGTTTATAAATGGTTAAATCAAAATCATCAAATGGTGTAATGAACAAAAATACCTTTTAGAGATAAGTGATTTTTTTCAAATATTTAAAGCTTTACTGCCTATGCACATAGAGCTAGTTTCATATTACCATGAATTACCATGAAAATAAATAAATAAATAAAATGTGATGATGTTCATCACACACTTCTAGAGCTGGAGGACAGCTGCAGTTTTAGTGGGAACTCCTTTAAGAAGAGTCTTCTTCTTCATAGTCTGTATCCACGACGTTCCCGAGCCACATTAACCAGCTCCGATTGGGGGATCCCGAGGCGTTCCCAGGCCAGGTTGGAGATATCATCTCTCCACCTAGTCCTGGGTCTTCCCCGAGACCTCCTCCCAGCTGGACGTGCCTGGAACACCTCCCTAGGGAGGCGCCCAGGGGGCATCCTTACCAGATGCCCGAACCACCTCAACTGGCTCATTTCGACGCGAAGGAGCAGCGGCTCTACTCCGAGCTCCTCCCAGATGACTGAGCTTCTCACCCTATCTCTAAGGGAGACGCCAGCCACCCTCCTGAGGAAACCCATTTCAGCTGCTTGTGCCCTGGATCTCGTTCTTTCGGTCATGACCCAGCCTTCACGACCATAGGTGAGGGTAGGAACGAAAACTGACCGGTAGATCAAGAGCTTTGCCTTCTGGCTCAGCTCTTTTTTCGTCACAACGGTGCGTTAAATTGAATGTAATACTGCCCCTGCTGCGTCGATTCTCCGACCAATCTCCCACTCCATTGTCCCCTCACTCGCGAATAAGACCGCAAGGTATTTAAACTCCTTCACTGGAGAAGGCACTCCATCGGTTTCCTGCTGAGAACCATGGCCTCATATTTAGAGGTGCTGATCCTCATCCCAGCCGCTTCACACTCGGCTGCAAACCGATCCAGTGAGTGCTGAAGGTCACAGGCCGATGATGCCATTAGGACCACATCATCTGCAAAGTGCAGCGATGAGATCCCCAGCCCACCGAACTGCAACCCCTCCCCACCACAACTACGCCTCGATATCCTGTCCATAAATACTACAAACAGGATTGGTGACAAAGCTCAGCCCTGCGGAGGCCGATCTGATCCGTTGTTCCACGACCAGGACGGAATCCGCATTGTTCCTCTTCAACCCGAGGTTCGACTATCAGCCGAACCCTCCTTTTCAGCACATTGGAGTAGACTTTACCAGGGAGGCTGAGAAGTGTGATACCCCTGTAATTGGCACACACCCTCTGGTCCCCATTTTTGAACAGGAGAACCACCACCCCGGTCTGCCACTTTTTAGGCACCATCCCAGACTTCCACGCAATGTTGAAGAGGCGTGTCAACCAAGACAGCCCCTCCACACCCAGAGCTTTCAGCATTTCTGGACGGATCTCATCAATCCCCGGGGCTTTGCCACTGTGGAGTTGTTTGACTACCTCAGTGACTTCCACCAGGGAGATTGACAACAATCCCGCATCATCCTCCAGCTCTGCCTCTAACATAGAGGTGGTATTAGCTGGATTTAGGAGTTCCTCAAAGTGCTCCTTCCACCGCCCTATTACCTCCTGAGTTGAGGTCAACAATGTCCCATCCTTACTGTACACAGCTTGGATGGTTCCCCGCTTCCCCCTCCTGAGGTAGCGAACGGTTTTCCAGAAGCGCCTTGGTGCCGACCGAAAGTCCTTCTCCATGTCTGCTCCAAACTTCTCCCACACCCGCTGCTTTGCCTCTTTCACGGCAGAGGCTGCAGCCCTTTGGGCTCTTTGGTACTTGCAACTGCCTCCGGAGTCCTCAGGGATAACATATCCCAGAAAGACTCCTCCTTCAGTCGGACGGCTTCCCTGACCACCGGTGTCCACCATGGTGTTCGTGGGTTACCACTCCTTGAGGCACCTAAGACCCTAAGACCACAGCTCCCCGCTGCAGCTTCAGCAATGGAAACTTTGAACATTGTCCACTCAGTTTCAATGCCCCCATCCTCCACATGGATGCACGAAAAGCTCCGCCAGAGGTGTGAGTTGAAAGTCTGTTGGACAGGGGCCTCCTCCAGACGTTCCCAATTTACCCGCACTGCCCGTTTGGGCTGACCAGGTCTGTCCAGAGTCTTCCCCCACCCCCTGACCTAACTAACCAACAGATGGTGATTGTTTGACAGCTCCGCCCCTCTCTTCACCAGAGTGTCCAAAATATACGGCCTTAGATCGGATGAAACAATTATAAAATTGATCATTGACCTTCGGCCTAGGGTGCTCTCGTACCAAGTACACTTATGAGCATCCATATGTTCGAACATGGTGTTTGTTAGACAATCCATGACTAGCACAGAAGTCCAACAACAGACAACCACTCTGGTTTAGATCAGGGAGGCCGTTCCTCCCAATCACGCCTCTCCATGTGTCTCCATCATTGTGCGAGTTGAAGTCCCCCAGCAGAACTATGGAGTCCTCCACCGGAGCCCCATACAGGACTCCATTCAGGGTCTCCAAGAAGGCTGAATACTCCGAACTCTTGTTTGGTGCATATGCACAAACAACAGTTTCCCCCCCCACAACCCGCAGGTGTAGGGAGGTGACCGTCTCGTCCACCTGGGTAAACTCCAACGTTGCGGCGCTCACCCGGGGGCTTGTGAGTATCCCCACACCCGCCCGGCACCTCACACCCTGGGCAACTCCAGAGAAGAGAAGAGTCCAACCCCTATCCAGGAGTATGGTTCCAGAACCAGCCCCACCAGATCCAACTGGTAGCGCTCCACCTCCTGTACAAGTTCTGGCTCCTTCCCCCACAGAAAGGTGACATTCCACGTCCCCTGAGCCAGCCTCTGCTGCCCGGGTCTGGTCCGGCGAGGCCCCTGACCTTCACCGCCACCAGTGTGGCAGCGCACCCGACCCCAGCGGTTCCTCCCACAAGTGGTGGGCCCATGGGATGGAGAAAGAGGTGCCCCGTAGCTTTTTTGGGCTATGCCCGGCTGGGTTCCGTGGAAAACCCGGCCACCAGACGCTTGATGACGAGCCCTCCATCTGGGCCTGGCTCCAAATGGGGGCAGGGACAGCTGCAGTGGTAGAGTCAGGGTCTCTCTATCTCTTCCTCGTTCACTCATAGGTTTTTTGAACCATTCTTCGTCTGGCCCCTCACCTGAGACCACTTTGCCATGGGAGACCCTACCAGGAGCACAAAGCTCCAGACAACACAGCCCTCAGGTTTATAGGGACACACAAACATGCCACGGTGCCTCTGCAAAATAGCCTCGTGAAGGAACTTGTTTTGGTGGAACATGTGTGCATTCAAAAGTTGTTTTAGTCGTGCAACAGAAAACTAGATAGTCTAGCTAGCTGTCTGGATGATCACAGAATGCTGTGTGGACTAGCCAGACCCTGTGAAGAAAGGTCTGGCAATGCCAGACTAACTTCTCCATGACAGCTAATAAGCTGGCTCAGAGCTTTATACCTTTTGCGTTCATCTTACTGTTTCTCAACATGTGGCATACATGCCAATGTCAGAAAGAATATCATCTCAGTCACTGCTCGAGCCAGAATGGAAATCAACTTCAATTAAAATCCTCCAGTGGTAAAAAGCCATGAAGTGTATTTAGCAGACAGCTTTAATATCAGTATATCGGTTCATTTTCCAGCACACTTTTTTTCCTCCCTTTTTACAATGTTATAAGGTCTGCCTGTCATTGCGATCGTCCGGTTTCAGTGTTTGGAAGCCATTACTTCATAACCGCAGCAGGCAAGGCCAGAAATCAAGTCCTGTCTGGCGTTCCCATTATTACCAATGAGCGACTGGTTTCACCACTTAAAGGAAAAAGCAGCAACTTATTTTTCATTTCATGTTTATTTGAATAGGGACAACTGCTAAGACGTAGACATTTGTGCAACAAAATCTCCAATGTAAAGCATCACAGCATTTATAGTTATTGCTAATTCCCAATGCCTGTCACTAGAACGGCTTTTAAACAGTCATAAGAAACAGACGTGAAACATTGCCACGTTAAAATACATAAAGCACGTAGCTTAAGTCTGAGGGAGAGCATGGAGCCCTGTGTTTAATACAGATGTTTGGCTCAAATGAATACATCGATAAACTTCACTTTAACATTGTCTGCTTTTGGTTTTTGGTTTGGGAGGACATCATATGAGTGAAGAGAGCTTTATTGAGTGAGCTGACTAGTGCAGTTTGAAGCTGTGAGGCTAGGCCGTCATCCGTTTGCTCTTTGGTGGTTTCCTGTGGGAAGCCTGAACTCAAGCTGTGGCCCCCATTTATATCAAATTTATGCAAAAGAGAGGTGCAATCAGTCTCAGTGATTCGGCAGGGCTGCTGCTGTTGTCAGGGGCAAATTATGGGCTGTTTTAAGTGGTTTGTCATCATGGAGCTGAACTCTGTGTTGCATGCCGTCACTCAGGCCTTTTGTGAGCAG